>SJYO01032929.1:1662612-2021660 GCA_006410555.1 Capra ibex
TTTTTCGTATCTGAAATTCAATGACTTTTACGTCCGTAATGAGTCCTTAATTAGAAAAGACAAATAGACGAAGTCCCCTACATGTTTATGGAACTCTCTACAAAGAGTCTGAAGTTCGTTTCTCCGAAACATCAACCCATACTGTGTGCCCCAGTTCATTGATCGTCGACGTCGTCGGTCTCCATGTCATAATTAACAAAGTCTCTAATCTGACCTAACCTTATTTTAGACTTTTTTTAAAATACGGGTCATTATTCTCAAGACTTTGTCCTTTGACAGGTTTTTTACACTAGTGTACGACCACAAATAAATCTCCACTTTGTAGTCGTAAAGTTTCTATTGGAAACGAAAAATGTCTTTTCTCATTTAAAAATTTATAAATTTCAATCATAAATCTTACTGTAGTATCTAATAGAATACTAAAATAATAAAACCGTTTCCGTGACCCATCGTTATAATACATTCAACATAAGAGAGTGATATTAAGGTAAAATAATCTAAGCCGTATAAGAGTGTGCATCTATTAGTACTAGATCACTATGAAAAAAATCCCCCATTTTTCCATATAACACAAACAGTTTCAGAGACCAAAGTGAAAGAAGGTACAAAAAACGGAAAACGTTTTCCTTTTAAAATAAAGAATCATTTTATCGGTGGTTTTCGACTTAGTCCTTTTTCCTCCTTTAATTTTACAGTTAAGAGAAGGAACAATTTCAAGGAAAATTTTTTAGAACAAATAATTGTTAAATTTCAACTTCGTACTTCGAATTTATTGATCACTAATATTCTTAACCAACCTAATCTAACGACATATAAGTCTTGTTAACATTACGTAAATAAAACACCCTCCAACCAAAAAAATTCATACCATTCGATTCCTGGTTCACTTTAGAGACAGGGAAAAAGTCCGAACGATTCGATTGACGACGTCAGAATGACCGGTTTCTACAAGGACACATAGAAAAAAGTTCTATACAAGGATGTGGAAAGCATCATTCACACAATATAGTAACTAGTATGTCTAACGACGAGAACTTTTTCATAAAGAATTTAGTTTGTCCCAAGTTTAGAAACAGTACGTATTTCAAGATATAATTTACTATGCTTCCTGGATTTCTTTTGTTTATAACGAGACTGAAATAAAAGTAAGTTGTGTATACACAACTTGGTGGATTCTTAAACTAGATATTGTTCAACTATTCAGATCTCAGTACCACCCTATAAAATTATAAGAAGAAAGTCTTTGACTAAATAGTTCGTCCGTTTTAATGATATTTTGTGAGTGAACTCACAAGATAAAGAAGAAATTTTTAAGTTCTCACACTTGTCACGAACGAAGAACAGTATATTGAATTGTTACTCGCACGCAGAAAAGATACGGAACCACTTAATAGTTTAAGGGAAGATTCAGACCCAGTTGAAAGGTGTAAAATAGAAAACGTGTAAGTTACAGTATTTTACAAAAGCTCTTAAGGAAAAAAACGGTCATAGTGAATGAGATCCTGTTGGAATAGAAAAGTAGTGTTTGTGTAGGAATTGAACATAGGTATGTAAGTGGAAGTGATTCGACTAGACTAACGGATAGACCTCAGAGAACTTACTGTCGTCACAGTTACAAGGGTCAATAAAAAGATATTGAAGTAAATACTAACTAAGTTTACAGTGAAGGTGGTAATAATGAAAAACGAAGAAACGACGTGAAAGTAGAAACAACCGGTAAAGGATTAAAGTCAGTAGGTCAAAACGTTTTGACAGTGTACTCAATAGAGACCCTCCATTTCGTCGTTGTGTACAAAACGACAGACACGTTATCGAGTGTCTACGTGTCACTGGTTGTCACTGCACTAGTCAATGATTAGTACTACCTAGAGTATATATGTATCAACAAAGTCTGACTTCTCGATCCTCGGTTCAAAAATGAACTATATCAACGTCGTATCCGTCGACTTTAAACTCGTACAAAAATCCTCTGACCATAATAAATGAATTTGTACCATAGTCTTTAAGTACACAAAACCTTGAAACGTTTCGTTCCTGACAGACCTAAAATTCTCGTCGTTACTTTTGTGATTCATCGTTTTTTTTGATACTCTAAATTGACTTCGAGATGAATTTCCCTTTAAATATCAGAACTACTTATATAATCCTTTTTTCAAAATTCATTACTTGATTCTGAAATCATACAATCCTATTTTTGTCTTATTTAGGTTTATTTTAAATTTTTTATTATTACTATTTCCTTTTTAGTCGATTTATCTCTTATTTCTTTTCCTCCTATAGTTGTTTTCGTCCTCAACCGAAAGACTTCTCCGTTTATCATTTTATCTGGAAAACCGTTCCCATGACTTCTTTTTTTCTTTTTTCTGTTAGGAACCACCGAGTCTACCATTTCTTAGGAGGACGTTACGTCCTCTGGACCCAAACTAGGGACCCAACCCTTCTAGGGGACCTCCTTCCGTACCGTTGGGTGACCTCATAAGAACGGACCTCTTAGGGGTACCTGTCTCCTCGGACCACCCGATGTCAGGTACCCCAGCGTTTCTCAACCTGTGCTGACTCATTGATTCTTGTCTAATTCTTTTGGTGTTATAAGACTTACACTACGTTTATTTACACTTTGAATCCTCTTGACCGGTTAAAAGAACTTATTAATTATGTAGTTTTGACTATTCTTTATCTTTCGGACTTCTCTGGACATCAGTAATTTCTTTAACTTGACTAAAAATAATGAGAAGAGTTTTAATTTTACAGTCCAGATGTACTAAAACAACCGTTCAAAATGGTTAACAATCTACTAATCTATTACAGAGGTATTAGACAATGATCACCAAATAACCGGCATATGTCTCACCTAGTTTCTTAACTTCCTTAAAAATTTGTCAATCGAGATTACTTACTGTCTTTGGTTCCTCCCGGGTCTTTGTAACTTGAAAAAACATCCTCAGACGGAGACCCAATGGTAAAGGTAGACAATTGACACACAACCGGAAGGAGAGAATAACGTTCACCAAGACGAGATCGACGATCCCTTCAACAAAAACCGTGAGAAATAGTGGTACAGAAACTCAGTCTCCTTTAGATGAACGTCGTTTTTGTAGAACCTCTTCTTAACCTAGAATACTCGGTCGGAGACTCAATTTAGTAGTTTCCTTATCCAATGACATCAGTCTAGTCACAGTATACGGGTAAGGGGGTACCGGTCCTCCTCTCTTCAACCTACACTACCATCTTACCTCCTTGTAGAATCCGTTTATTTATTATTGACACTACTTTTTCCCTTCAAGTTGGACCGTTAATTGAAACCCTCTTTACCATTTAAGTAAAAATATACGGTATCTCCGGTGTCTCACATACATTTCTAGAAGTTTAGTTTTCCGTTCTCTGGATACAAGGTACGAATATATTAAGAACGAATACTAATGTATTATAACTTATTTGTTATATATCACACATTTTATACTATCTAATAAAGATTTAAATGAAGGTCCATATAAAATACTAATCTAAGGGGAGAGTAGAGGTCTCAGACCACCTTATAGACCATATATCATCCACAAACAATTTATAAACAATATCCTTGTTTTATTAATATTCTGATTCAATTTACTCTGATCCCCCCCTTTCGTAAGTCAGATTGTCAATCCACCAATGACTACTGGATTATCAACCGAAATCAATATAGGGTGGATCACTTGGACCTCAACTAATAATTCACAAATCCGATAAATATAGAATTACAGAAAAGGTCAATAAATTAGTTTCAATAAGAACACAGTTTACATACTCATCGATCCTTTGTCTTAATGTCATAATAACGAAAAAATCGGTATACGTCAGGTCCTTGAGTTACGTCAACGTCCACACTACTAATGCCGTAGAGTGTTGGCGTTTCTTCTGTTACCTATGTTCCATTTGGAACCTAAGAAGTAGAAACCAATAAAGTATCAAGAATAAAATAAATTTATTATACACGACTCATATAAAAGATGTTACCCTTCGTCCCAATCTGTAACCTTCGTCCTTCTACTTTTGTGACTCCGACGGAGAGTCTCTTACCGAAGGGTCCACCCATTTCTTAGACGGACGTCACGTCCTCTGTGTCCTCTACACCTAAGCTAAGGACCCAGCCCTTCTAGGGGACCTCTTCCCGTCCCGTTGGGTAAGGTCACAAGAACGGACCTCTTAGGGTACCTGTCTCTTTGGACCGCCCGATGTCAGGTATCCCAGTGTTTCTCAGCCTGTGTTGACTTCGATGACTCATGGTGGTGGTGAGTTTCTCACACATAGGAATGACCGGGAATGATGTAGAGTTATACATAATAACATGAAATATATGAATACATGATAATGTTCAGAGAAGTCACCAGAAAAATGAAGACTACAGAATGACGGGAACTAAAGGGGTCGGGTAGGGTTTAGTAGGAGAGATGGTAAAGTCTCTATTTTAGTAAAACATGGTTCTTGAACTTCTTACTCACCATCAAACTTCCTTCTCTCGACCTCCTTACCATGAAACTGGAGTAAGAGGAGGAAAGGGAGGCAGAAGACGACCCTGAGGAATAACCGGTGTCCTAGACAAACTATACAGTCCGAAGTACCGTCTTTCGCCCCACCCCTTCCCACTTCCCACGAGTCTTCCCCGTTTGTCTTCTATGTCGTCACAACTTGGTCGTAAACCCCGAGGACCGAGTACTCAGATATTAGATTATAAAAAGAAGAACACATCCCCCCTTGAGGTTCGTGTGACTCGAGACCAAATGACCCCTTTTCTTATAAAATATGATTAGATTCTAAAACTGGGAACGGTCGATTCACCCCTCATAATGGTAAATGTCTTCGTCACTTCTTCGGATTAAGTAATCAAACCCTGTATTAATTCAAACTCCCTAAACACCTAGTCAGTTCGTCGTCGTTGGAAATCCGTCAACTTATACGTCTAGACAACAAGTCCCTCTTTAAACCCTAGTGACATGTATAATACAATCTCGTAAATTCTTATAAACTTTCAAGAAATAAACCTACCCGTCGGGTCTCTGTCACATCCAATCTTTTTCTCCAGTTCTTACCTAGGGATCCCTTATAGTTGAAGTTTTCTTCCCTCTTTCTTCTCCTAGACCTCTACCCTGTTTCTGTCCTTCTTTGACTACAATGTTTTTGGTTTCCCCATTCTCTCAACGTTCCCCCCTCTCCAGTTGACAGTCTCTCATTTCTTGGGTCTAGACAAGAGACTAGTAGTCTGAGGATGTAGGTCGACGGTTGGACTATAGGTAACCCTACGGATTGTACAGAGTTTTAATCATAGAGATCTTGTCTCCGGAACTAAGAAGGTGTTGGACGGTATATATGTGAGTTCACACAAGGAGGGGTTCAGAATTGGGTAGAGATATTTAAGTTTGATGGTGGGTGGGTCCGTTTTTGGTTTTAAGTAAGAACTAATGAGGGAAAGGAAGTGCGGTCTGTAAATTAAATGATTGTCCAAGATGTTTAAGACGTAGGTTTTAGATACATCTTACACAAATGAAGACGGGCACAGAAGAGGGAGGTGTTAAGATTTGGTAACAGAAACGGACTTGTTGTAACAGGATCGACCAGAGAAGGGACGAAGGTAAGGAGAAGGGACGTCAGGTAAAAGGTGATTCGTCGGTCTCCTAGAAAATTTTATATTTGTCCAGTACAATCGAAAGGACGATTTAGGTTAGAGGAATGGAACCCCGAATATCCTAAGAGAGAGAACGGACGGAGAAGGTGGAGTAAGGTAAGTCAGGAGAAGACACGAGTGACACAGAACCAGTGGGACGTCGAAGAAAGTTAAGAGGGTCAAGGAGGTCTCGGAGGTTTTCCGAGACTCGGAAATTAAACAAGGAGACGAACCTAACGAGAAGGGGTTTAGAACGTCTGAACGAATAAAAGTAGGAATTCAAAGGACGGGTCTACAACGAAGGAACTTCTCTGGAAGGAACCGGTGGAATAGACTTCACCGAAGGGAGTTACTAGAAGAGAAGTAAAATAAATAAAAGAAGTGTCTTGCATAGTGACAGATATTAATGGACGAAAAAAATATTACTTAATAGAACAAACAAATAACTGAACAAACAAGTTAGGAGGAGGGGGGGGGGTTAAAGGGTTATATTCGAGTACCCACCACCCTGAAACTATAACAATAACTTGTATGAACAGTATCTCATCTGGGAGTTTCTAAAAAAAAATATAATATATATAAAATATATAAAAAAGAATATGAAATTCTTCATATTCGTGCTCCATTTTCCATATTTTCAATTTGTAATATTTTTCGATTTTGTTATTTCTCATAAAGAGGGTGGGGAACGGGGCTCGTAGAGAAAAGTCTTCGTTTATGACAAAGACCAAAATCAAAGGAAGGTCTCCATTAGATACGGACACATTAGTATACACATCATAACCAGTCAGGGAGAAAAAGGGGAGTATTTACAGTCCCATAATATATATCACAAGACGTGGAACAAAAAAAGTGTGTTGTCACACTTTGTCAGAGTCTCTAGTAGGAGATGTAGTCAGTTAGATATTTATCCAAACGGAGTAAGTAGAAATTTTTGGATATACCTACTTAGGATTAAATAAATTGGTTAGGAACAACTATTTGTAAAATAAAACAAAGATTAGACGATGACGAAAGTTTATACGATGTCACTTACAAAAAGATATGTGTAGAAACAAGCATATGTGTTCATCTAAATATCTCAGGAATATCTTATCACCAATTCTCACAATAGAATTGGTGAACTCTGAAGGGACCACCGAGTCTGCCATTTCGCAGACAGATGTTACACCCTCTGGATCCAAACTAGGGACCCAGTCCTTCTAGGGGACCTCTTCCTTTACCGTTAGGTGAGGTCATGATAACGGACCTTTTAGGGTACCTGTCTCCTCCGACCATCCGATGTCAGGTACCCCAGCGTTTCTCAGTCTGTACTGACTCGCTGAAGTGAAAGTGAAAAGTGAAAGTTCTCACAATACCTGACCCAAACTTTGAATGGAGGTGGTGCGTCTTCGAAACATTGGATTCTATTAATGAATTAAAGAGATACGAAACCAAAGGGGTCGACATTTGACTCTCATTATTATCTTGGTCATAAAATCCCGTTCTCAATACTAATTCCCTCTGTCACGTACTTTTTACGAACATATCATAGACCGAGACTATTTATGAGCTAGTCACAATGGACAACAAAAATAAGAATAAGAGTTATCGACGTGACAGGTTAGACTATCGGTGGTCGGTGGATACTAATGGGTTGTGAATTTTATACTGATCAGACTTAACTCTACACAACATTTACATTTTATGTGTGGTCTAAAGCTTCTGAATTATGTTTTTTCCGTACACTTTATGCACCGAACGTAACACCGAGTGCAATATAAGGATACCGGGACGACTCAATATCTTATTCAAAGATCTACACTTTGAAGTCTCAGTTTCCTAGATACTTTATTTCCACCAGTAAGAGATAAGTTCCACCACCAAGGTTGACGATGAGAGTGGTCGTCATATCCTCCCAGAAATGGGGTGTGGTAGGTAATAACAAACAGTCTGGAAAAGTAGAAACGGTCAGTCTATACACCTTTACAGTAGAACTTAGACATGAACAGAACACTCACTCCAACTCGTAGAAAAGTATGTAAATATTCTATAAACACAAGGGAAAGGACTTTTCAGACAATTTCCGAAATGAGTAAAAACAGAAGCCATCAACGAGAAAAGGAACATCTAAACACTTTTGAGGTTTCATCGACAACCAGTAGACAGAAAGTCCATAAAGAGGGGTATAATAACAAATGGAAAACTGATAAAAAGGTACGTACAAGAATACCATAAAAAGAGGTAGACCTTTTTAATAAAAGCGAAAAAATAATCATAGTATAAAGTGAACATGTAATGAAATCTCTCGAAGTCATAAAAACATTAAAAACTCAGAGAAATAAGTTCTTGTCTTACATAAAAAGATAAGAAGGTTCTGACGAAAATCTGGGAAATTCGCTTCAACGAGTCAGCACAGGCTGAGAAACATCGGGGTACCTGACATCGGATGGTGCGAGGAGGTAGGTACCTTAAAAGGTCCGTTCTCATGACCTCACCTAACGGTAAAGGAAGAAAATCTCGGAAATCAGTGTAAAATTTCTAAAAAGTAGAAAGTATAAAGAAAAATTCAAATAAGGACCCATATAAAAAAACGTGTCTAAAGAGACAATGACATAGTCCCTCCCTACGAAAGACGATGTCAAAGTCTTTTGGGTGTTTTCACCAATTTCAACTATCCTCAATTAAACAGATTGTATTGTTTTTTAGGTCTTCATACACCGTTGACCATACCAAGATGTCGAGTTACAACAACCTGGATCGTAGGGACGTCAAAACAAAACCGGAAAAGAAGTTCAGGAGTAACATATTCCCCACGACATGGAGATCCGTAGTGTAAGTGTATATTCCACTCCTCTTTCCGGTTCTAATAAAAAGAGTACAATTTATTTAAAAGTACCTCTCGGAAGTCCCGAACACTTGTCCTAGAACAACCGACGAACCTTACACCCTCGTAGGGAAGTTAACCTAAAAACCAAAACAAAAAATTTAAAGACGTCCTCGGAGTCCTCAAAGTGGTTGACCCTCGTTAAAAATACAATTACATCCGGAGTCTAAACTTTAAAAAATTAGTGGGTCTCGAATTCTTCTCTCTGTACGATGGAATAGTAGAAAGTCATTATCACCTGTCTTGAAAAAGATAAGATATAAAGGTGATTCTTCCTGTAGAGTCAAGGTAAAAGGACGAAAGGTGGACCCGTAATGTTAGTTCTTGGTCTATTTACCGTTCAACCGGAAGAGTTTTCGGTCAACCGGTGTCGTAGTTACGTGTCGAAATAGTAAGTTCAAATAGTAAGAAAGTAAAAAAGGGTGACGGACCTCAAAAGAGAAAGTAAAAAAACTTGATTCGACACGTAAAATCTGTTATGAAAAAGATGAAATCGAAAAACTCAGTAGATCAGATGGTATAACGAACCGTGTTTCAAATCATGTATCATATATAAGTTTTCATAAGAAGAAAGGAAGTAAGTCCTACACCATCTTCCCTAACTACAGTTTATGTACCCTCTTCAACCATATCTACTCAGGGAAGATTGAAACTCTAGGACACTTAATATCTTTATGTAAAAGACGAAAAAAACAATTGACAAGGATTACAGAACAACTAAACCGACGAACTGTCTGACTGTTGAATTACTTTACATAAAAGTAATTTATGACTTTTATGTATATGGTTTTACACATACCTTATTAATTATACAAACAACAGAAGGGACCTTATCTGAAATAAACCACACTGTATTTAAGATCAAATTAAATATCGACTTTTTATTTAAGAAGAAATAGTATATTGTCTTGGTGAAATATTACGATTTTAAAATATTATAGTTCAAAAAACGTACCAAAGAATCTAGAAGAAATCACATATTAATATCTAGATTCTAATACTAACCTACGATGCTATATACGTATAAAATTGTTATAGTATTACCACGGGATTAATATAAAATGAACATAACAATAATTTTACATGAAGAAGATTTACTCTTTTATTATGTCTTAGTAAAACAACTTTTCAGGGAAACCTTAGTAATGGTAGTTATAGGAATCCATAAATAATTCAATCAGGTCGCAACTGTAACAGATGAACTGATTAAACCATACGAAGAAACATTTCAGTTTATAGGGATGACATCGATTCTTTTGTATACCAGTTGTAAAGTTCACGAATATCGACACAAATGGATAGAAGATCCAAATAACCCTTTTACCACGAGTCTAGTGTAGAGGAGTACTATTTCTTTAAAATTTTACATATCTTCTTACACACCTTGGGACCTTACCAAGAACCTTACTATTAAATCACCTATGGTCGGGTGATTTCTCTCTAGGAAACGTCCTGTAAACATCTTCTATGTACCTACTAGACTTTTTCTAGACAAAAATGTCCATAGGTTCCCCCTTACATCCTATTATAATGGAATTGTATTCTAATTGTCTTTTTTTTTTTTTTTCCTATTTTTACACAACCGATAAGTAATATAATTTTAACATCCATTTATTATGTCAAGTATCATCAGTTTTTCATCTTTATTGGGTTTGTAAGTTTATAAGTAGTTATCTACTTACCGATCTTTATATAAGCATCATATAGGTATGTAACTTTATAATAAGTCGTCATTTTTTCTTTATGACAACGTATGATGTTGTACCTATTTAAAATTTTTATCCGATTCACTTCCTTCGGTCAGTGTTTCCTGGTGTATAACATACTAATATAACTATACTTTACAGACGACGACGACGACGACGACGATGATTCAGCGAAGTAAGCACAGGCTGAGACACGTTGGGGTATCTGCCGTCGGGTAGTCCGAGGGGGCAGGGACCCTAAGAGGTCCGTTCTTGTGACCTCACCCAACGGTAAAGGAAGAGGTCACGTACTTTCACTTTTCACTTTCACTTTAGCGAGTCAACACAGACTGAGAATCGCTGGGGTACCTGACGTCGGATGGTCCGAGGAGGCAGGTACCCTAAAAGGTCCGTTCTCATGACCTCACCCCACGGTAACGGAAGAGGTTACTTTACAGATCACATCTGTTTAGATATCTCTATCTTTGTCTTTCATATAATCACCAACGGATACCGACCCTGTTTACCCTCCCAATCCCACACCACGGAGACCCCATACCTCAAAAAACCCCCCATTAATCTTAAAAGATTTCAACTAATACCATTACCAACTTGTTGAGACACTTATATCACTTTTGGTGACTTAACACATGAAATCTTCTTATTTAAATATCATATAACTACCCAAAGGGACCACCAAGTCTACCATTTCTTAAGTGGACATTACGTTCTCTGGACCCTAGTTAGAGACCCAGTCCTTCTAAGGGACCTCTTCCCTTACCGATGGGTGTGGACATAAGAACGGACCTCTTAAGGTACCTGTCTCCTCGGACTATCTGATGTCAGGTGTCCCAGTATTTCTCAGTCTGTACTGAATCGGTGATCGTGAAAATTTGATGAAAAATTGATGATGATTAATGGAGAATTATTTCAAAATTTTAATATTGAGTTATATATATAAGTGACATATATTCTATTCCTTTAAAGGAGATTTTAAACTACAAAGATATGTTAAAGGTACAAAGATATTGACAAGGTGTTTATCGATTGTGACAAAAGTCTTTTGTAATACCAAATACAAAACAACTCACATCAAAAGGATAGGACTGTTTTATCTAAAATCGGAAAAGAACTCTAATAAAATTAATATGGTGTTCATTACTCAAAATACTGTCACTAACTTACTATAAAAGGAAATGTCCCTTAATTTGAGTTTCTGGTGGAACTTTAAACATGTATGTAGAAAAGTACCTCAGCCTGTACTGATACATGTTAACCGAAAAGTTCATAAACCAAAATTCGGAGGTTAAGGTCATGGTCTTGTTTTTCTAGGACTAGGTCTGAAAAGATGACAATTTACGGGTTTAGGACTTCTTCCTCTTAGACATGACCATATAAAAAAGACATAAATTTAATACCAAATCATATAATTTCAAATAGTACACCTATCCTGAGACTGTTAAGTTTCTAATGAATGTCTTCGTTTTTGATGGAATCGAATGTAGAAAATTTAATATAATCTCGGTATATAAGACAAAACAAACTTTAGGGATACCACCTAAAGGGATGAAGGATCAGAATAAAATTTAAATCGGTTTGATCTAATCGTCTACGTTTGATAATGTATACCTTACCTA
Organism: Capra ibex; assembly: GCA_006410555.1. NCBI lineage: Eukaryota > Metazoa > Chordata > Mammalia > Artiodactyla > Bovidae > Capra > Capra ibex. The sequence goes on from SJYO01032929.1 coordinate 1,674,439, forward strand.
TTTGTTGTTCCAGGATGATATATCGTGTCCCTTGACATAAGTTATAGGACACTATTTGGTGTCACCTTTTCTTACACTTTTTCTTACTTATATATATACACATGGACTTGGTGAAACGACATGTCGTCTATAGTTGTGTTGGAACATTTAGTTGATATGAGGATACTTTATTTCAATTTTTTTCAATCGGTTTGATATAAGGAAGATTTTAAGTAATAGTGATTGTATCACGGATGTAAATCCTTATACTTGAAACTTAAATTGTAACAGTTACATTAAGTCGAAAAACCCAGTGATAAAGTCCTTGAAAGAAACTCTGACCGTCTCTTTCTTTTACGGGCCTATCACGACCGATGTCTAGGACTACGTCTGGCTGACCGTCACCGTCTTGAAGTCCTCTTCATTCATCTTTGACAATGAACTAATTTTAGAATTTGAAACTTTTTGTCAACAACTAAAATTCAGAATGTCCGAGTAACCTTTATTTAAATTTTTTTATTTTTCTTTTCTTTAGAGGACATTCGGGTGTTAGGTCTCTATTGGCGGATCCAACTATAAAACTACAAAGGGAGGATACAAAAGAAGTAAGTTTATAAGTTCTATATAAACAAAAAATATTTTAACACTAGTAGGATATATATATATTTATGAAAACACAGAACTAATAAAAGGTGTATTATGATATGATACTCGTAAAAAGAGATAGAAATTTATAACAAATTTTATAATTAAAAATTTGATCACATCATAGAGTTTTGTAACGAAATACTTACATTAGTAAAGGATTAGTACCAAGAAACCCAACAACACATAAAAACGGTAATATTACAGTACTGATTACAGGAATGTATTTTTCCTGTGGTATAATATTGGAAAAAGAGAAATTCATTCTTTTATGTTCATTGTCACAGTATCGAAAAGTTTCATGTAACGACGGTAAGGATGGGATTCGAGTGGGACTAGTCAATCTTTTCATTATCATTTACAAAAGAGTTTTTAGGGTATGTCATCAAAAATCCAAAAGGAAACACTTCCTACCATTAAACATCCAGGACCCCAGTTCTTCAAAATTACTCTTCAATGTTTCTAGAACTGAACTTAAAAGTAAGTGAGATGTCACCACAAACCTTTCAAAAGTGCCCCTTACTCGACCGACGCAACAAACCCACCACCTACAAACTAACGACCTTCTTTTCGTTTAGTTCTTTACGACTACACTTCTTGTAAATATACAATCGGTGGTGTCAGAGAAGGTTTTAAAACTTCCGTTAACGTGATTTTCTTCCTAAAGTGAAACTCCATTCTTATCCATTATAGATACACGAGGAAAAGATTTGGATAAAGACATTCGATTTCGGTAGAGGGGTGGTTTCAACTGAAAATAACTAAAGTAAAGATTAAGGGAGAAAAAAAGTTTAAGATAATTGTGAATTGATTTTCTAATTCAGAAAAACTATCAAACCTTTGGAACTCGGTTTAAGTAGGATATACACTCAAAGGCTTTGATTCTATTTGTAAGAATGTTTAACGTAATTACGAGTAAAAAGGTATGTTGTCATAGACCGAAAGAATGTTTCTTTTAGACCGAGGGTCACTGGAGTATTTATTGTATTTGAGGTGAGGTTTTTTGACATCCACAGTACTGGTGAACAAATCGGAGAAGTCCAAGTCAGAATTCTTTGAAAATTTATTTTAATTTTTTTTCTTTGAAATTCATCAGAGGATTTAATGTTTAATTCTGGGTCACTAGATGTAGGTTTTTTGTACTACTAAGAGAGAGTCGTGTCTAGTAATTGGAAACACTTGGAGCCCGTCAATTTGACTGGGGAAAATATCGATGACCCTGATTACGGTTAATTCAACGAAAAGGAGACGGGTGAACCGGTTCATAGTCACTTTTTCAGTGGAGACCCGGAACTCGGTGTCAGTTCGATATCTAGAATTGTGATTATCCGATTGATTTTCTTTTAACATGGAAAGAATTACTTTATCTTGAAAGTTAGAGACCGAAAGATTTAATGTTTGTCGTTTTATCTCCTTTAACTTTTAAGTAAGTTTGGATTTTAAGACTTAATGATAACAACAAGTAAGTGAGTCAGTATAGGTTGAGAAATGCTGGGGTACATGACGTCGTACGGTCCGAAGAGACAGTAAATGATAGAGGGCCTCAAACGAGTTTGAGTACAAGTAACTCAGTCACTACGATAGGTTGGCAGAGTAGGAGATAACGGGGGAAAAGGAGGACAGCAGTCAGAAAGGGTCGTAGTCCCAGAAAAGAAACATCGTTCTTTTAGGTATTACTCGTGTTTTCTCTTTTTTGTACTAAGATTTCTGGTTATAATATATACACGAAAGAACAAAAATAAGGACCTCCACCACGACGTCTCTAAACCCCGAAAAAAAAACAAAAAACAAAAAAAAAAAGGGTCACTCCTCCACCTCTCCACTTACTCTTTAGAATTTAATCATTCTCTCGAGATCTCAGTGACATATAGTGTACGAGAAAGACTGGGATTTCGTCAAGCACAGAAATTTTACTTGTGATCGAGTAGTCTGCCTCTTCCGTTACCGTGGGGTGAGGTCATGAGAACGGACCTTTTAGGGTACCTGCCTCCTCGGACCATCCGACGTCAGGTACCCCAGTGATTCTCAACCTGTGCTGACTCGCTGAAGTGAAAGTAAAAAGTGAAAGTACGTAACCTCTTCCTTTACCGTTGGGTGAGGTCACAAGAACGGACCTCTTAGGGTCCCTACCCCCTCGGACCACCCGACGGCAGATACCCCAGCGTATCTCAGCCTGTGCTGACTTCGCTGAATCCTCGTCGTCGTCGTCGTCGAATAGTCTACTTTTCAGGAGTTTAGATTAATGGTTTCTTCTTGGATCATTGAAAGAACTACCAAAATAAACCCGGTACCACAATACCATTTTCCTATGAACCAAGTTCATTTACAACACTATTACAACTTTCACGTAAAAATTTTTCGAAATACCGGAAACCAATGAGTCTCCCTGATTTAATGTTGGAAACATCCGTGAAAATGTAATCACGAATGTTACGTTGAACTTCTCGTCAAAGACTCTTCACTATAACTTAGGACCGAGAGAGTATACGTCCCATGAGAACCCGTTTAAATAAGTTGGAGACTCGGAGACAAAGTCATTGCCTCAAAAGCACTCACAACGTTTTCTATTACTACATTTCGTTGATAATGTCATGAACTATTTATCACATACTAGTATTATATACACACCTAAATACCATGAAACACTGATATATGTAGTGGTGAATAACCTAATATAAACCACTTAATGTAGTGATAATGATACGAGCTATTTATCGTCCAGTAGTCAACACCGTTACATATATATAGGTACATGAAATACTGATACAAATGGTGACATATTTAGAAACACCTGACTTCTGGTATTGTCTTCTAGTAATAACTTCACAATACACGTAAATCACTACCCGAAAAGAGATTATATATATAAAAAACTCTCTCAGTGAATTGATCTCACCGGAGAAGACGTAAAGTCCTTTGTAATGGTCCAAAATTTACCTAACCTTCATCCTATTTTCTGGAGGACCTTTTACCCTTTCTTCAGGAAAAAAGTAAACTCCTCAGATATCCATACATCATTTTTGATTTTATAAACTTTATACTTACTCTTGTGAAAAAAGTTTATATCACTAAGATATCTCTCCTTAAAAACAGTAGACCAGAATGTGAAACTCAATATTTTTGATAGTTCTTGAGTCTTTACACATCTATGTAAAGAGTAGTCTTTTTTTTGTTTGGGAATTTCCAGGGGATGTATACGAGTCATAGTCACCCAAAGGAAATAATGGTCCAAGAATTTACGTAACTAGAAAGACTTCTTTATACTTTGATGACTTTAATATACATCCGAATACAAAAGGAGGAAAAATTTCTCAAAAAATTAAGAATCCAAAAGACACACCTTGAAGGCAAAACCTATTTCTACCACACTCACGTCGGCAACAACAACGACTCTACCGTAGAATGGACCTTTGGTACTTGTATTGTAACTTTGTCGTTGACTAATTGCAAATACTTTTCATTCAAGATGATAAACCTTAAAGTACAAGATTAAAAAAACCACGATGAAAATTGAAATATTTGAACAAAACTCCTTATCAGTAAGGAAAAATTTTTCATGATTATAACAGACGTAATTCATGACGGTGATAGACGAATTGTGTTATTATCCGAATAGAAATTAAACATGAAAAGATTTCTCACTGAACTTTACACTAAAATTGTGAAATTTAGAAACATGTCTATACCAATAGTATAAAGTTTTTGAAGTATAAAGAATACAATACTAGGTTGATGGTAGTTTTCATATAAACTTTCCGAAGCGTTAAAACTAAGAGGTTTTCTTATGGGGTTCAAAACACCCTGTAAACGATATAACGTGCATGCGCTATAATGGTGACCTATACTGTCGTCGGTCGGATTATTCTTTAGTCATTCATGGATATAAAAATTCAAAAATTGTTAAACATTATTAAGTATGATGTCGTTTTACCTTCCAGTTCGGACACTCAAAGAATTTTGAATCCTAGGAACAAAAAGAGGTCTCGTCAACATTCAAGTGATTGACTGAGACTGAGAGTGGGTAGGAGTAGTGAGGGGTCCCCATATCATACGGGACTCCCACCCCTTACCCTTCCTCCTACTCTCTGTCTTACTCCTTGCCTCCCACCCTCCCTCCCTTTTTCACACTATTACGATTCATTACAACTTTTAAAAAAATTCAGATTTTCGGATATTAAAGTAGTATACTATAACGAAAATACACCTTAGAATTTTTTATATGTTTACTTGAATAAATGTTTTGTCTTTGTTTGAGTGTCTGTATCTTTTGTTTGAAAACGAATGTTTTCTTTTCCCTATCCCCTAATTCATCCTCAAACCTCAATTTCCACCGAGACAGCCTTCTACCTCGTTACGCCCTCTGGACCTAAGGTAGGGACCCAGTCCTTCTAGGAGACCTTTTCCTTTACCGTTGGGAGAGGTCATAAGAACGAACCTCTTAAGGTATCTGTCTCCTCGGACCACTCGATGTCAGGTACCCCAATGTTTCTCAGTCTGTGCTGATTCAGTGATTGAAAGAAACCTCAATTTTATATGTGTGTAATTTATTTACTGGTTGTACCTGGATGAAGTATCATACTTGATATGAGTTATAGAACATTATTGGATATTATCTTTTCTTAGATTTTTTCTTATATATATACATATCGACATGTGGACTTTGATTGTGTTGTAATATTTAGTTGATATAAAGTTAATTTTAAATTTTTTATCTGATATATTAAAATTTTCTACTTACAAAATGACTATTAGAATCGTGGATTTTTTTATTTACTTATTTATTTATTTACGGATATTAAAGTTTCGATACACAGAAAAATCCCTTCAAAATTGAAGGGTAAGTTGGAATAAGGGATACTTACGCACCGAAGGATCCACCGAGTCACCATAGGGAAAAGTTGGAATAAAGGATATGGAGATCGGTTTACCTTATTGAATGTTTATGAAGAATGTATATATGTAATTTTTAATAAAAAGATAAAAACGAGTTCGAAAAAGGAATTAGGTGGAAAAGAAGGATGACGACGTCTAAGTGTAAAATCGGTAATAAATTCTGAAGTATGTCTATAGTGGAGGAGGTACATGGGAGATCCAGAGTATTAGTCTATAGAAGGAGGACTCCAAAGAAATATATAACACGGAAGGAGACGAGTGAATAGTGAAAGATACAGTACAATGGTAACAGAAACGTACCGTCTAAGTAAAGATTATATGGAAATACGGAGAGTTTCGAGAACGGATGTGTCATCCACGAGTTGATTGTAAATTTACGGTATCTAACGACTAGTATAAATAAAACAATAATAATACTAACAATAATAATTGGATTTAAAGGTACATATTACCAGATTATAACAGAGTTCTCAGATCCTCGTATTATATAAAACCTTTTAGACGTCGGAGAATACATCTTATGATGAGTATAAGGGAAATACATAAAAGTAGGTCAGTTTGTCTTAACCGAGAAACAACAACAATGAGACAGATATACGTGCATACAAGAACACACAAATATTTGATGAACTTTTCTTCCTGGTTTACAAAACGAAGAAAAATAAAGAGATCACAACGATACCAATCTTATCAAGAACCATACTACGAAAAGGGGAGAACTGAGGGGAATTTCAAATACTATAAACAATAAGGTTCACGAAAGGATAGACAAGAGGTGAATACGAACGTTGTTTAAAACATTTCGAACATCATACCTATGAACAATTAGGGGACCCCAGTGTATCACTGACAGTTTCTGAAGGGTTCAAGAAAGAAGAGGTTGAAGTCTAACTGTAAGTAGACACACAAGTTGTCCGTAAATAGTTTTGGGAAGACACGATGTGACTCTTCTGTCATTACTGTTTCTGTGACATCCTCAGATCATCCCTTTGTCAGTTCATTTGACTAATGTCTTACTGATCCCCCACGTATTCTCACGGTATTTCCTCGTATCCTTTCTGGGAATGAGTCTAAACCCCCCGAGTACGTCCCGAAACGTCTCCTGAAACACTCGACTCAAGATCTCAAACCCGTCTTCAATAGGTCCACACCCTCCTTGTCTCCTACAAACTCCGTTTCCCTCGTCATTCGCGATACAGACCTCCACTCTTCAGTACTAAAGAAAGTTCCTTGGCGTTCATCAAGAGATGTCGTCATCATGCCTCACGTTCCTTCCTACCGTACATGCCACTCACCCAACCTCTTCCCACTCTTCTAGTTAATCATACGACAAAGTCATTGCCTCTACTCTCTGCTGTCCTCGACCTTACATTATACCATCGTCATCACTTCCTGTCTCGGACTGTTTCAACTCAATTTATTTCCTATCTGATTGGTCCTGAACGATCAACTACCAGACACTCACCTTGTCTCCCTTCCTTCCAGAGACAGAACTCGTTGATCCTCATGCTCAGTGTCTCTCCTGGTTCGAGTCCTGTGGACTCCTTTCCGAGGTGACAGTTGGGGAGGTGGGATCATGTTTGGGGGTACCAAGGGAGTTCTATGGAAGTGTCTGACTAAACACCAAGTCCTTCTCATGGACACAATTAGATATATAAATACAGCCATTTCGAAGTAAGAACAAATTAAAAATCCATTAATATATATAAATATGGGTCACCTAATAAAACGGACGGGAGATCCTACACACGTGCGACGAAACCTCTGACAACTTTTTGATAGACGCTTTCACAGAACTTTAACATTTCGTGAAACGTTTTCATCCCCATCAAACCTGAAACCCTGTCTATCCGGTCCAAAGTTGAAGAACGAGACGGCGAATCGACTAATGGAACTTGTCCAGCAAATGGGAGAAACTTGGAAGAGACATTTAACAGCCATCATAAATGAAAACTCCTAATAACAACTCTGGACCTCTAGTACACATATTCCATATATTAGGTTATGAAGACGTTAATGTTTATCATTTACCATGTCAAAACTTAATAATACTTACATTAGAAAACATAAAATTTCAAGAAATTTTATAAATTTTTTAAAAATTAACGTCATTTTTTTTTTTTTACGTCCCCGAAGGGTCCATCGAGTCATCATTTCTTAGACGACGGTCACGTCCTCTGTGTCCTCTGTGTCCAAACTAGGGACTCAGTCCTTCTAGGGGACCTCCTCCTTTACTGTTGGGTACGGTCACAAGAACGGACCTATTATAACACCTGTCTCCTCGGATCGTCCGATATATCAGGTATCCCAGCGGTTCTCGACCTGTGATGACTTACTGACTCGTGTGTTTTTATCTTTTGTATTTTAAATAGTAGAATTGATAAAAATTCTCGAGTCATTACAATTATTAGTGTAACAACACATTGTCTAGAGGTCTTGAAGTAGAACGATTTGACTTTGAGATATGTGTGATTTATTCAGAGGTAAAGAGGGAGGGGATCGGAAACCGTTGACGGAACGAAGAAAGAGAAAGATACTCAAAATGACGAAATGTGTGGAGTATATTCACTTTACGTAAAATGTTGAGAGCTTTTACTCTTTCCATGGTTTACATTAACTCGGCAACAACGTTAACACGGATCCACGACGGACATTCGTTTTCGTCGGTTTACTAATGTAAATGAAAAGTTTTACCGACACAACGATGAGAAGCCTGATCACCTTGTCTTGGCTTCTATTTCATAATACGTCTCTACACGCGTAGTGGACTGGTCTCCATCCTTAGTTGAAAATTTTATAATACATATATATTTTCGAACTAACTAAAGTCTTGACTAAAGTAAAACGACATGGGGTCTTCGATTGTGTTGTACCATATCGTTACATGAGGTCATTCGTAATTGATTTTTTACGAAATAAATTCTCTACATTAAGTGTATGGGATATCGAGTGGGTAAATTTCACGTGTTATGTCACCAAAAATCATATAAGTCTCAACATCTTTGTAGTGATATTAGCTAAAATCTTGTAAAAGTAGTGGAGTCTTTCTTTCGGGGAGGGTCAATCGGCAGTGAGGGATAAGAGGAAGAAGGGTCGGGATCCGTTGGTGATTAGATGATGAACAGTAAGACCTAAAAGAATAAGACCTGTAAAGTATATTTACCTTACTGTGTTATACACCAGGAAACTCTGACCGTAGAAAATAAATCGTATTACAAAAGTTCCAAGTAGGTACAACCGTACTTAGTCATGGAATAAGGAAAAAATCTTTAAAACAAAAGTACCGGGTCACTATAAGGTGACATATCTATGTGGTATAAAAATTAGACAAATGGTCTCCTCCCTGTAAATCCAATAAAGGTATAAAACCGACAATACTTATTACCACTAGACTTACAAACACAAGTTCAAAGACACACCTGTATATAAAAGAAAATTATATAAAAGAACCCACATATAGTATAAATGTATTCCTCTTGACGACCCAGTATACCATTCAAGACACAAATTGAAAAACTCCTTGACGGTCTGATAAAAGGTTTTTTTGACGTAATAAACCCTTGACTTAGAATTAAAAAATCACTTAAATAAAAGGACCCTTCTGAGACATTTCGAACTTGATAAATCCGATTCGTATTTCTTTACTAGTTGTTTATTAAACAAGTAACGGTTTATAAGTAAAAGATGTAAATTATACTAAACTGAATTATACGACTTAATTATAGGAAAATTCTCATATTTAACACTAATTGCTGAAATTATTGTAAATCTCTCATAAATTTGAAAATACTCATCATAGAGGATATTACAACAGTAACCAGTTATGGATAAACCCTTCCTCTAAAAAAAAGAAACCTTAACGGAAGTCTCGTTACATGTAATTAATAAATCATAAAGACATTTGGAAACACAAATTCTCATCTAAAATAAAGGAAACCCCCCTCTTTTACTGGAGGACTTCAGTAAGTCTCGTCTCAAATTTCATTTCGTTTAACTTGTCACGATAGAAACTAAATTTTACTTTCCACTAATAATTGTATTATTTTTAATTTAAACAACGTATCGAACATCTTACTGACACTTCCGTCAGGCTTTTCTCTCTATAAACCCCATTACCGTCGAGAAGTCCACTACTGAAACTTCCCTTATGAACCATGAAAAAATTTGTAGAATATAAAAATCAGTGTGAAGAAAGAAATGCAGGATTTTCTATACGACATAGTAGGGTATTATTAGCCATTCTCCACACGGGACTTCATAAAGTCCTTCGGTCAAATAGAATTATGGACCACAACCACAAGACTCGGTAAATTTAACGGACGAAATCCTCGTCAGAAATCTATATGAGATTGAGTAGGTACAAAGTACATGGTTCCTGGAGGAAAATTACGTCAAGTTAAAGTCAAACACTCTTTCCACAAAAGACACTCACACTGAGGGGAGAAGGGTGAAAACCAGAACAAAACAAAATGGGCTCACTTAAAGACAGAACAAATGGTCAATAAATTAGTAGGGTATTTCACATACGTGAGAATTTTTTAATGTTGTTAAATTCGTGTAAAATTCCGATACCTTTATTTCTTAAAGCTTTGACAATTGGAGAAAGGAGTCACTGTGACGGAATGATCTTCTCCTTAACTTCTTTGACTAACTACGAAATTAACTCTTAAAAGAACTCGGGTTATTTTTACCTGACTGGACCGCAAGACAAATCGGAAGTGGTCTTGTAGCAACGAAACGGGGCCAGACACCTCGTCTCGTTGGTTCTTGAGGTACGTAACTTGAGTACAATCGTAAGAGGGACACACAGTAGACCGGTTCATAGAAAAAGGAAATAAAAGAAAGAAAAACCAACCGATCGATTTGACATATTTATACTTTACTTTACCGACCTTTCTTTATTATGTTTAAAAAAGTATTAGGACTTGTTTTCAGTAATGTAATTTTCATAATACCATTGTGCAGTAAGAAGGAAGTTGTCTTTGTTTTATGTTTACACTCACAAGAATAAGTTCACACTAATTCGAATCAATATATAAGAACACTAACACATATCGTGTCAAAAAGAATTTCCTTCTATTTACAACATATTAACATCTCAATCAATTCCTTTACTTAGGTATTCTAACCGTTCCTTCACCGTGACGAGGGTCTTATGACACCTTTTCACAGTAACAGGTAGCGTCCATAATTGAATCTTTAATCTCATAAACTTTATCCTATAAATCGTAAAGATCCAATCTTGTCCATAATGTTAAACACCAAAGTCGTGGAGACAAAGTCCACGAGAACCACGTCACATTTAAATAACATAAATAAATTTTAAGATTGTAAATAGTTTGTATTTTGTTATCACCGTTGTGAGGATCACCGAACCAAGAAAGAGTCACGGAAAAGTTCCGTACCAAACTTAACTTTATCACAAGAAGGTAACTCATATTAAATTAGTGAATTAAACGTCTGTCAATTTCTCTCAGAAGGTTTGATACATCCATGAAGAGGAGATAAATTTTATCTAGCAACTAAATTTTTAGAATACTTACATTCATTTTTAGAATTATTTTTGTCCGAGTCATATCGATTTCTAGAAGTACAATCTTAACAGAGTCGTGTCGGAGATTCATTTCTTTTTATGACCTTGATTCTTTCCTCGACACTTAAAAATTAAATTTTCAGACTGGAAATTTAATGTAAAAAAAAATGTCGGGAAGTAAAAACATTTTAAATTTAAATAAGTAAAATTAACCTCCGATTATTCTTATAAACAAAGAAATAGTGTATTTCATCACGAGTAAAATGATTCTTTATTTTGTAGGTCTAAAATCTAGAATGTTTTGTTCGATGTACAAAATTTTGATTTCAGGTCAAATAGGATTGTAGAACGACTGAAGACATCTCAGTACTCATTATAAATAGAGAAAATCACCCCCTTTTAAAAAACCCTCCCCTTACAGTGAAAACCAACTAAGACGTAGAGATCTTTTCTCAATTATCTCTTCACAACAAATTAGAAGAGTTTCACATAAGACAGGACATAACGAGTGTCCCATGAATCGTGTGTACCATATCAATTCTCAATTGGTAGTACTCCGGAACCTACATACATTAATATGATTTGTTTAACGGACACCCTCTATTGACCATACTCTCTTAAATAAAGGAACTTTTTATTATATTTTAATTTGTCTGATCTTATAAACAATTTAGTACCAAACTAAATAACGTCAATAGTCGATTGTAAACCGACTGAGGTCTATTAGGTTTACACTAAAAGTTTAATGACATAACGGTGATAACAAGTACACAAGGAAGGAAGGAAAGAATATCGACTTAGAACACACTGACATCTATTATCTCGATTTACATCTTATGATAAGGACTTACTCAAAAAAAGGTTTCCGAAACGTGATTTCTTCTTTACACATCTTACAAAACGAAATAAACGAAAATCCTTACATCTAACAGTAAATCCTTTACCGGATATAAGATGTTTCATCATACTTGTTACGATATATATATATATATACTTTTTACTACATATAAGACAAAATCATAGACACAAAGTCACTGACTTCTTGTTTTACCTCGATTTTACTATGTTGTCGAGTAAGTATTAGTGATTTCGGTACGAACAGTAAGATAATATTTCTCTTGTCAAAACTTACGTTGTTATATTACGTTGTCCTCAGTAGAATTGGTTCCACTTTTCAGTAATTCCGAACCCAAGAATACAGTTTTTAAATTTATAGGTTTCAATTTTAAAATGTTTACAAGAGTCTCATATCTAACTCCCTCAATAAACTAAGATCGGTTCGAGAACTCGTACTATAAATTGTTCTCGGGTATCACCCACATGTGAACAGTTGTTTTATTTAAGTCATCGGGTTCTGTTGGTTCTTTTTATCTTCATGACCGGTCATCCCGAGTCGGAATCCTAGATGTAATAGAAAAAGAAATACTTGTCATAGTACCTTTACTTACGGAAGAGTAATTCACACATCTAGTTTTGACGATAAAAAGATCTCGAAACTCCTTTTCTTTTCTTAATTAGTCCGTTCGAATTTCGTGATCTTTATTTGTCATCTTTATTTGTTCTCTTTTCAGTCATTTCACCGTCTCTTTTACGAAGTACACTTCTCGTTTGAATGGTGGACTTTTCACCCTTTACTTGACCGACACCCGTTCAACAAATGAACAACAATACTACTCATCTATCACTACGAAAACAGAGGAAATAAATCACTGACGATTCTTCGTCGGTCCCTCCGGAAACTCCGCCATTCTTTTTCATGGGGAGTATCCTAAGTCAAGGACAATCCTACAATACAAAAGCCTAACATACCCTTGACCTCTCCCCACTTATATCGTCTTTATTTTTCCTTACTTTATATCTAACTTTTTATTCTGGATATTCTTTTTCGTGTTTACTAATTCTAGTAAATTGAGCCTCTCCTCCTTCAACAACTCTATCAAATCATTTAGAACTCAATAATAAATTTAGAAAATAACTTCTTGAGTTTTATTCTCCATTATACTGTCTGACAAGAGGTAGAAGTCCCTGTCATATTCTCCCTTATTCCTAAAAAAATTATGTTAATTTGTAAAGTCTTAATACCGTATACGATTTTTCGACAAATCGTGAAAAAATTTCAAGGAAGTAACTTTAGAGTCCAACCTTGTTTCTACTATAGTAGTTCTCGTAACTTTCATTGTAAACTCAAAGTGAGGTATAGACCTTCTTAAATCGAGTGTTCTATCAAAATCATATACAACTCATCATCTACGTACTCACGTCAGAAATAAGTGACAGATTTCTTGACGGATTAATTTTGACATTTAATTCACGCTGAACTTGTATTAAGGCAAGTAGAACTCCTTACATATCCTATAAACTCCTCAAACAAAATTTATATTTAATAATAATGAACCTACAACATTGAAGTCGTCTGTCTTTCCAAGATTCTCTCACCTACGAAACCTTATAGATATATTCCTTATCTGGAGGATAAAGAATTCGTTCAACGAAGTCCTTAACTACGTTGTTTCTATGATCGACTTCAAATTACCTCTTTAACAAGATGTTTGACGACGATAACCACAAAGAGAGTCTACAAAAGGTAACTACAAACACTACGAACTCTTTAGGTTTAAGACGAACCTATTTAAACAAAATACGGAAAAAGAGAGATGGAGGGAGGAAGGGATCCACGGGAAGGTATAAGACAATGACACTTTGTGACAACGGGACAATGGAGTGAACATTCTTTAGAATTGACATAAGTAAGTCTGACGAAATTTGAATAAGGATTCGACAAAAACAAATACCTGAAAACCAATAAAACAATAATGACACTCTTATAAATTCTGTAACATTCTTCATTAAAATTTAGATAACGTATTAGAAAAAACTAGACGAACCTATGATGACATATAATTAAATAATATCGGAAAATGTTAAGTGAACAAAAGACTCTAACGAGATCTTTGACTACTTCTTTCTGAGGATGATAGGTTTTACTTACCAGTTAACTAGACCGTAAAATAAAGTCCAAAGGAAACCCGTAGGTTTCGTGTTCGAGACTCCTTTATTAAAAAAAAATGTAAACAGGGAGTTTGGTAGAATGGTATTTAGTACTCCTCAGATTCACCTTTCCTCCCTTAAAGAGTAACAACCTGAGAAATGTGTCGGATTCAAATGAGGACCAACCTTTGTTTCAATCACAAAAGACAACCACTGAAATTTTATAAGTGGTATGATAATGTAAGTAATTCTGTATATAAGGAAACAATTAAGTTATGAATTTGTATCTTCTTACTGATTTCACTGGTTCTATTCCCGTTTCACCGTATAGAAACTTCAAACGGAGAGCTTAAAAAGGTGGTCGTATTAGGATTTCGTTTCCTTGTACTTACAAACCCCCTTCCCCGGACTCTCGTTTTAGTCTTCGTCGGACGTGAACTTTAAAGCACAAGACAGAACTTTTACACTAAAAACGTAAGAGGCATTATTTTGACAAAGTCACTTTTTACTACGGAAGTCAGAAGCACCTTTGACTACGGTGGTCTTTCTCCGTGGTACAAATAGTACACCCGAGAGTCAAAAGAGGGGGTAGGGGACGGAGTCAACGATATATGGGGACTCCCCTATGTGCGACTGAGATCACACTGTTTATATGCATCTTACATGTATTCTATAAGGGAAATCTTCCACTGGAAACTTCTATAATTACGGTTCAACTTCACTGGACTTTATCAAAATCATGGTGACTTGGAATATTATATTGGGTTCCGTAAATGGTCAAACAAGTGTAATTAATAATCGTAGGGATCCGATCCTTCCTCGTGGACTGAGAGTCGAGGGACTTTCGTCCCTAGTACCAAATAATAAAAAGTATAGGTGTGGTGGGTGGTGGACAATATCTCATGAATCAACCACTTTTATCCTTAATACCTTAAAATAAGATTTCTTTGTTTATCAAATCCGTCAGCTTTTGTACTGAAAAGACTAAGTCGAAAATTTTGTCAGAAGTCATGACTATACATGTGATTCATTACAAATAGTTCGTACGTGTGAGAATTTATGAGACAAAGAAACCGTTCTCCTCTCGTATAAGGATAAAACTTTGACATACATTACGGATGATAAAATGTGAGTTTCGTTCTACGACCGGTTCTTCCAATTCTTTTATAGACACATCTAAACCATAGTGATCATAATCACGACAATATTCGGATGATTACGACGGAAGGTTCCCTCAGTGTTGATTAACCTATGACAAACTATTTAAAAACAGGTCACATACTAAGTAGTATACAGACTTCTCTCGGTGGGTTTGTTCTAAACGTGGACATACACTACTCCGGAACACAATATCCGACTTTGTTTGAGAAACATACAGTAACTTATACGGTCTATTTTATATACGTCAATTCTCAATTAATAAAAAGACATATGGTCATCAGGTTTTAACATGGGAACAAAATTATCAAAGACAGTTATAGAAGAGTAAAAAGGAATGTCTGATGGTCCCACATAGTATTTATGAGGGATACTCTTAAACGTGAAATTCATAAACACACGCACCAAAATCGGTTTACTTCACAATAGTCATTATTTGTCCAGAGAAGTATCCGTATTCAAAGACACATTAAAAATAATAGAATCTATAATGCATCAAATATTTCAAACGATAGGTTTGACTTGTACAAGAACTTTATACATGTACTATAAGGGATCTTTGATGAAACTGGTATTTATTCATCACATCGAGTAATGAGCCATTTATAAAGAACTAACCAATTGGTTTTCGAAGGGACCACCGAGTCTCCAATTTCGTAGACGGACCTTACGCCCTCTGGACCTAAACTAGGGACTCAGCCCTTCTAGGGGACCTCTTCCTTTACCGTTGGGTGAGGTCATGAGAACGAACCTCTTAGGGTACCTCCCTCCTCGGACCACCCGATGTCAGGTACCCCAGCGTCTCAGTCTGTGTTGACTCGCTGAAGTGAAAGTGAAAGTGAAATCGGATTTCAGGGTCTTCTTTCTTGATTATGATTTATAAAAAGGTGTAATAAAAAGAGGAAGAGAAGAAATTAACTGGATTAAACAGACGGGTACAATCGTAGTTGATTTCCTCTTCCGTTACCGTGGGGTGAGGTCATGAGAACGGACCTTTTAGGGTACCTACCTCCTCGGATTACCCGATGTCAGGTACCCCAGCGGTTCTCAGCCTGTGTTGACTTGCTGAAGTGAAAGTGAAAAGAGAAAGTACGTAACCTCTTCCTTTACCGTTAGGTGTGGTCACAAGAACGGACCTCTTAGGGTCCCTGTCCCCTCGGACCACCCGACGGCAGATACCGCAGCGTGTCTCAGGTTGTCCTGAATCGGCGTCGTCGTCGTTGTATTATTTTTCAATTTCTAAACCTTTAGGGAGTTTCTTCATTGATACATAGACACTATCTCACCACTAGTACGTTAATCAAAGGTCCTAACAATCCTGAGACACCAGGACCAGAGGTGACGGACGAAGGAGACTATCCAAGTTTCCATTGTACTTACTCTTATTGTAAGATGTTCTAGTAAAATAGTGGAAGGAACATATAGACTTTTGGTACGATTGCGGTCCGAATGGAAAAGGAGATAAAATAACAACAAATTCGTGCATTTGTTATGTCGTTCAAATTCATCATCATAATGGATAGAGACATCAGACGTGTTCGTATCGGAAAAGTGATGTAATGATAACGGATCTTGTCACGTACCGTGTATCTTCCATAGGTCATTATAAATGACCAACTTAATTAGGTAGAGTGTAAAGACGTACGTCTTCTTTTCGGGACTTAAGACGAAACTAAGGTGTGTACGTGTCCCAACGTGCACTACTCTTTATACGTCGTCACTAAGGAGGGGGAAATCTCTAAATGTTCGGGTAATTAGTTATAGAGTAAGTCCGTTGTGGATGAAGAGTGATGGAGACCCAGCAGAGACGGGTGCAGGACGACTTTAGGGTTCGATTCGTAAAAGAAGGGTGAAAGGACCGGGGTATAAAAGGACCGAACTTTGGAGGTTCAGTAGAAAATGAATAGTACGGTGTCCTATACATGATTAACTGTTTAATTAAACAAAATGAACCTCATGATATAATCAACTAAGCGTTACAACAATCAAAGACCACATGTCACTTCACCAAGTCTACACACAACATAAACATAAATACACACACACATAAAAGACAAAGTATAATAAAAGGTGATACCAAACAATGTTCTACAACTTATGTCACGGGACACGACATGTCATCCTTGAGCAACAAGTAGATAAAATATGTAACATAGACGATTAGTATTTGAGGATTAAATAGGGAGGGAATGGGGAGAAGGGGAAACCATTGGTTAATCAAACAAGAGATATAGACACTTGGTCAAAGGCAAAAATATTTATTCAAGTAAACGTAGTAAAAAATCTAAGGTGTATCTGCACTATAGTATACTATGATCGGAAACTGAATCACACTATTAGGGATCCAGGTAGATACAACGAGGTCTAGTGTAACAAAGTAGGAAAGATTACCGACTCATTATGAGGAAAAATATACGTGTGGTGCAGAAGAAGTAAGTAAGGAGGTAGGCACCTGCACATCCAACAAAGGTACAGAACCGGTAACATTTGGCACCACGATACTTGTAATCCCACGTACATAGAAAAACTTAATCAAAAGAGGTCTATATACGGGTCTTCATCCTAACGACCTAGTATACCGTTGGGATAAAATTCAAAAAACTCTTTGGAGGTCTGACAAGAGGTATTACTAACGTGGTCAAATGTAAGAGTAGTTGTCACATCCTCCAAGGAAAAAGAGGTGTGGGGGAGGTCGTAAATCATAAACATCTGAAAAAAAACTGGTCACACTCCATTATCAAGTAACATCAAAACTAAACATAAAGAGATTATTAATCGTTACCACTCGTATAAAAGAACACGGATAACCGGTGGACACAAATTGTTCAAGAAATTGTCGGAGACTTCCATTCCTGTTCAGGTAACCGGACTCTGGGTGGATTTTGTCTCTGGTTCTTCGATTGAGTCGGATTTTATCGTTACCCTGACAATGGTAGGGGTTCCCTCTTAAGTACACATAAATCTAACTCTACATAATCTCCTCCCTAATATTATTTTTCCGAAGGGAACACCGAGTCGACCATTTCTTAGGCGGACGTTACGTCCTCTGGGACCAACCTAAGGACCCAACCCTTCTAGACGACCTCTTCCCTTTCCGATGGGTAAGGTCATAAGACCGGACCTCTTAAGGTACCTGATGTCAGGTACCCCAGTGTTTCTCTGTGTTGACTCACTGAAAGTGATATTATTTTTACAAACAAATAAGAGGCAGAAAGGAGAGAACAGAAGGGGTTTGATCGTGAAGAAGTAAGAACAATCACTACACTGGCAAGAGGACAAACAGAAATAAAGGGAGAGAAATGGAGATCAAGATTAGTAATTTACCTGGTCAGAATGTACACTAAACGACATCTAATACAGAAACTGGAGACGAAGTAAGTAAGTAAAATATTTATAAACAACTGGGTCTTTATACATCCTTGGTTCCCGTGACGTCTTCCGATTCTTCATCCTTTTTTCTGTGTCGTTGGTACAATGACGACCTTGTCGTCCTAATCTTGTGCCAACGGTGTCGGGGTGTGGTGGTCTAGTGGACACAAAGAAGAACTACAAAAACCTCAGTTTCGTGGACTTCTCTTCCGGAGTCACCAGACCTGAGAACAACGTACGGACGGAGGACCTACTTTGATCTAGGACCATTACCTTCCTAGACTGGGGAGTCGAAGGAAGACTTACTGTCGACGTCAATGGGAAGGTAGTTCTGTGTCACTGTCCTTCACTTGAGTAGTCAACTTTTGAGACCACGTTTGTCTTCCACTGTCAAGTGACGTCACGGTCTCATGATCTCTTCTTCATTTTCGAGCCCGTGTCCTTCTCCCCCCGTAGAATTCGTGTCTGTGTCGTGTGCGCACGTCTCTTGGTGCTCGTCAAGTCATGACGGTACGACCCTCGTCCCTACACTCGTCTCTGACCCCTCTCCCGGGACACACGACACGACGTCTTGAATCTGAAGTCAGTCATCTATTACTCTTAGTACCCTCCCAAATTCGTCTTTCAGAGGCTCTCTACCACCACCCCCGTCCCTTTCATACTCTCTTAGGTGGTGACCTTTCTTGGAACTTCAAGTAGAATAGGTTAGAGTAGTAAAAGATGGTAAAGTGATGGTTTACCCTATTTCTAAACTTGAGGTCACTGTTGAACGGTTCTGTTCAATAAGAGAAACTTTCTTTCTGATCATCTCTCAAAAATAATACAAGTCGACTTTAGACGGAGGACGTCGAAGATAAGAAACCAAGGTGAACTTTTGAGGTACAATAGGTTTTTAGACAAAGGAACAGTGAACTTCCGAAAAGGGGAGTCAGACTTATACACATTAAGTCATTGACAAGGTACACACTGGACTAAAAATCTAGGGGAAGTGGAAGGATTAGTGGGGTATCTGTTAAAGGTTTCTCGACCCAGGTTGTATTTATATTATGGTATTCCTGAGATCTGACGGTCCGAGGAGACAGGTACCTTAAGAGGTCCGTCCTTATGAACTCCCATGGTAAGGGAACAGGTCCCCTAGAAGGTCTGACTCCCCAGTTTGGGTCCAGTGGATACGTCTGTCTAATAAATGGCAGACTCGGTAGTCCCTTCGGGGGTATTATGATATATATATATATATATATATATATACATATATATTATATTTAAATTATACAAATCAAATATTTATATAGTCAAGTCAAGTCAGCGAGTCAGTACAGGTTGAGAAACACTGGGGTACTTAACGTCGTGCGGTCCGGAGGGACAGGTAGTGGTTGAGGGTCTCAAATGAGTTTGAGTACTGGTAGCTCAGCCACTACGGTAGGTCGGTAGAGTAGGAGACAGCGGGGGAAGAGGAGGATCGGGGGTTAGGGAGGGTCGTAGTCTCAGAAAAGGTCACTCAGTTGAGAAGTGTAGTCCACCGGTTTCATGACCCAAAAGTCGAAATCGTAGTCAGGAAGGTTACTTGTGGGTCCTGACTAGAGGAAATCTTACCTGACCAACCTAGAGGAACGTCAAGTTCCCTGAGAGTTCTCAGAAGAGGTTGTGGTGTCAAGTTTTCGTAGTCAAGAAGTCACGAGTCGAAAGAAGTGTCAGGTTGAGAGTGTAGGTATGTACTGGTGTCCTCTTTGGTATCGGAACTGATCTGTCTGGAAACAACCGTTTCATTACAGAGACGAAACTCATACGACAGATCCAACCAGTATTGAAAGGAAGGTCTCATTCGCAGAAAATTAAAGTACCGACGTCAGTGGTAGACGTCACTAGAACCTCGGGTTTTTTTATTTCAGACTGTGAAAGATGACAAAGGGGTAGATAAAGGGTACTTCACTACCCTGGTCTACGGTACTAGAAGCAAAAGACTTACAACTCGAAATTCGGTTGAAAAAGTGAGAGGAGAAAGTGAAAGTAGTTCTCCGAAAAATCGAGGAGAAGTTAAAGACGGTATTCCCACCATAGTAGACGTATAGACTCCAATAACTATAAAGAGGACCGTTAGAACTAAGAGGGTGTTAGAAGGTCTAACA
Organism: Capra ibex; assembly: GCA_006410555.1. Classification (NCBI taxonomy): domain Eukaryota; kingdom Metazoa; phylum Chordata; class Mammalia; order Artiodactyla; family Bovidae; genus Capra; species Capra ibex. Next base: position 1,695,130 of record SJYO01032929.1, read on the forward strand.
CAAAGAAGGTCGGGTCTCAAAGAGTACTGCATGGGACGTATATTCAATTTATTCGTCCCACTGTTATATGTCGGAACTACATGAGGAAAAGGATAAACCTTGGTGACCAAAAGGGATGAAAGAAGTTAAATTCAGACTTAAAATTATATTTAAACAAAATATAACAAATATATTTAAAAATATTTTTATATTTAAATACTATTTATATTTATATATAATATATTTAAATTACATATTTTAAATTATATATTTATTATATATTTATTCTAATTATATATACGGTCGGGTCTCATCTTTTTCCACTCTAAAGATTCACTATACCCTCGTCGTGTCGTCCACAGTCCCTTCTCCCGAGACCGGATGGTGTGTGAGAAAACAACGTCCTTCCCTCTGGAGAAGGTCCTGGACTCTCACCCGAAAACAGATTGTCAACCTTCACTCAACAGACTACTCTGTGTCTTCGACTGTTTCGTTTTTGGAAATAACCCTTCTCCGTGGACCTGACTCTTGTCCTCCAATTCCCTTTGACCCTCCAGACGAGACGGTACACTGAGCGACGGGACCCAAAATACCACTACCCGAATCAAAGACCCAACATAGACCGGTTAATAAGACTGAGTCCCAGGCAGGACCACCGTGTACGTAACGAGTCGGTTCTACCCACCGTCGTTCTTCCGAAGACCCTCCACGATCCTGTGCACCGTAGAGGAAAACTGGAAAGGACTTGAGGAAGTCAACCACCACCGAATAATCAAGGTACAAAGAATGATCCTGGAAGACAGTATTTTATTGAGTCCCTTTATCAATGATACCACGGACCGGTCCAACCCGCCAAAGTCAGTCACACAAAGGGGATTGTGAAACTGTAGAAAACGAAATACTTGTTGACGAGGGAATTAGGAGTTGAGTTCGTAGTAGAAAAGGTTTTTCGGAAAGGACCCTTGAAGGGACCACTAGGTCGTCAACCCTGACACGGAAGGTCACGTCTCCCACACCCAAACTAGGGACCAGTCTCTCGATTGTACGGAGAGTCGGTTTTTTGGTTCTGTACTTTGTCTTCGTTATAACATTGTTTAAGTTATTTCTGAAATTTTTACCAGGTGTGGTTTTTTAGAATTTTTTTTTTTTTCCGGAAAGGACGGACGGTCTTGAGGGAAACAATGTCGTGAAGGGTGCGGTGTTCCTTTACCAAAGACTTACACAGGCTGAGAGGGTCACCTAACACTCGAGGGGTTCCCGACCTTAACCGACTGAGTCACGTCAAGGGGTCTCGGGTCTTGGTTCGGTTCTCCTATTACTCGGGAGTTCCCCCTTTTTTACAAGTCGACTTCACTTGACTTAACCTTAAACTCGACGTAATGTTCCCGTTCATCCGACACTTATTCGTATCCCCTACTCCGTATGAACCATATACTTATTTAAGTTGAGTTTCGTTTCTTTTAGATACCCACTGTTGACTCTTTGTCCCTCTGAACTCTGAACGACCTCCGGAAGGACGGTCTGACCGACGTCGTTTCAGTACTCGACTTCAACCTTCCCACCCATCTTTGGTTGGACTCCGATTTAATCCTTTCAACCTCATCCCTTTCTCATCCTCTCACCCGTCCCTCGTTCCCGTCTTTTTTTATCATTGACCTAAGCTCCAAAAAAAAAAAAAAATCCAACAAACGATAAGGGTGTAGACGTACGAAGGGGGATCACCTGTCCGTAGTCTTGGGGTTAAGTTACGTTCGTAGAGAGAAATGTCAATCCTTTCAGACTCGCAGCCCAACCCTTAGTTGAACTCAGGTGTCTCACCTAACGACGTCTTGGGTTCAGTAGAAGAAGGGGAACGAGAGAAAGGGGGTACTGGACTCCCATGGACCAATTATAAGTAAGTCACTTAGAATCAGAAGTCGGTCCTCAGGAGAGATGAACATAAGTCTCTTTTGATTCCAGGTCTCTCGTCACTAGGAAACTAAATGTTTCGTCAAGTCCCCGTTTAGACCCTGATTATGAGTCCAGAGGGTTTATCGTCAGGGAAAGAGGAAGACATATTTATAAATCATTAGTCTCGAAGGGTCCACCGAGTCTATCATTTCTTAGACGGACGTTACGTCCTCTGGGTCCAAACTAGGGACCTAGTCCTTCTAGGGGACCTCTTCCCTTACCGATGGGTGAGGTCATAAGAACGGATCTCTTAAGGTACCTGTTCTTCGGACCACCTGATGTCAGGTACCCTAACGCTTCTCAACCTGTGTTGACTCACTGATTGTGAAAGTTGGATGGTCCTCGTCCTGGGACTTCTTTTTCAACCATTCTACATTGGGTGTATAAATTTTCCTGTTTTTGTTAATGTTACGTTATCTTAACGTCATCATTTTCATTCATATCTTACGACGTCCTTATCTCCCAATAGAAACGACCTAGGTCCTTACCGAGATTTGTTAACGACCCTCGGAACTTTCTTATCGATCTCCATCTCTTTTCTCCTTTCTGGAACATCTGTGTCCTCTGTTGTTTTTCTTTCGTCCTTCTTCGTAGGACGTCTCTGACCTTTTATCCAAAGACTAGAGTCGGTTACCGTATCTAAAATGTGTGAAAAAGACCCACTTTACAGGCTTCAAGGTTGATAGTGAGACTTCGACCACTGGATGTATGTTCAGATACACAAATCCGGTCTGGAAAGATTCGAAGTCTCGGTGTGTCCTAAAGTTCTTCTTCTGGACTTTGTACGAGAACTCCGTAGAACTCCGAATTATCACGGTGACGAAGTAAGGTATCCGGTTCTTACAGTGTTCCGGTGAAGTCTAAATTCCTTACCTCCTTGGCAGAGGTTGAAAACTACCCTCCTTGCCGTCCCAGTGTTGAGTTTCTCATACCTAAGTTCCTCCTAACTTTCCAACACTGGTAAAAAATTAGGTGGTGTCATACATAAGGCACTGACATTAACAAGCGTAAGGAAGGTGTCCGTTTCATACGAATGGAGGTAAAGTCTTGGGGATTTCAGAGAACGACAATGCAGTAGTCCGACCTTCAGATCCTAGAATAGTAGATGTAGTCCAAACATCCACGGAACTACTTACAACAAGAAAGACTAGAACTATGGGTACATAAATTTTCTGTCGACTGTAAAGATAAGTTCTTCCTTTTCGTACTCTCTATGTATTAGTAGGAATTTGTCTCCGTCAAGACCTGAGGTGCAACCGTTTCAAACAGTCCAGGGGAGAGGACCCTCTCCCTCATAAGGAACGACTCCAGATTTAAGACGAGGGGTCCTCGTCAAGGGATCAGATAACTAGAGACACGAAGAACGAGACGGGAGACCTGATACGAAACAGGTAGTGGAAGGAACGGATGAAGACTTCTTCACCGAGTATAACCGTCGACTCACCGTTAAGTTTAATAAATTCAGGGAAAATCAGGTTCAACCACTATGAGAGTGTACACGTTGGTTAAATTTTAAAAACACCCAGAAAATACATAGACTAACATCAGATGAGGTATGAGATTTACGGTGGGTTAGCAAAAACTCTGTAGAGAGTTGAAATAGTACCGATAAAACCATAATCCAAAGATACCTATAACGAGAATTCTAAAGTTCTTCAGATCCTCAGATGATCTGTAGTGAAATTAAGAGAGTATCCAGAAATGTTTCACACAACGTCGGTGTGGAAACCACACTAAGTGTGGAGGTCCGAGATAAAGGGGTATTCTTAAGAAGTGACCGATCTGTCGGAGTTCTACTTCAAAATAAAAAATTGTACCATTCAGGACCGGGAGAGAGAAGAGAGATTTAAGCACAAAGTTCGTCCGGTCAAGAAAGAAATTGAGTATGGAGAGAAGGACAATATTCCAATAGTGTGGGTTAACCCTCGTGGGTTGACTGTGTTGTAAGAGGGATCTTCAAAGGAATCAACTTAGTTTTAAAATCATAAAAGGGGGTAGAAGGGGATCAATGGTGTCCGTTGTCAAAACAGGTAACAAAACGGTGATATTTTGCGTCTAATGGTAAAAAGATCGGTCAGTGTTAAAGGAGTAGTAAAAGGGTCTAAAGTGACAAATGAACGGTCAAAAGGTTAGAGGTGGGTAGGGACTAGGGTTTTGGTTACGGTACTTAAAACCCCGAAAAGAATTTTCGTCGTAAAGTCTGTGGTAAAGACATTGTCAGTTGAAAACGGTATTTTGTTTGATGGGTGTTGAAATCACTGAATTTTGTTAATATATAGAGTGTCAAGACTTCAAACCTGACCCTAGTCGTCCGACCAAGAAGACCAGAATCAACCCAAGTGAATAGTCTACCTCCAGTCGACGATTCAGTTCAGCGGACCCACGAGGAATCGAGTGCTACCAGAGTCGACCCAGCCGGGTCGAGACGGTACGAGGTCGTCCACTCGGGTCTGAACAAGTGTACCCACGGACGTACCCCAAGGTTTTCTCCTGACTTCGTACGGTCCGGAGAACTCCGGACCCGAGTTTTGACCGTGTAACAGGGAAAACAACATAAAGTAACCGATCTCTTTTATTATTCCCCTTTAACTGAGGAACAACCTCCCTCTACGTTCGAGTGTGGTGTTTCCCACATCTATGTCCCTCCTCATTCCTAGTACCGACAGAAATATCAGATGAAACGGAAGAGTCTCCGGTGGAGGACAACTTAAAAAACACAGGAAGGGAAGGTTTAAAATTTTAAATACATACACACGTATATATGTACGTGTATACCATAATAAAACAGTCAAAAGTCAAGTCAAGCCAACGAGTCTACACAGACTGAGAAACGCTGGGGTACCTGACATCGTGCGGTCCGGAGGGACAGGTAGTGGTTGAGGGTCTCAAATGAGTTTGAGTACAGGTAACTCAGCCACTACGGTAGGTTGGTAGAGTAGGAGACAACAGGGGAAGAAACTGAAATTTACTTATCGAAGTATATATGATTTCTTAAATACATTGGATTCATATTTTATATTTCTTATATTATGAAAACATGGATGGTGAGTCTCTTTCTTTACCTTAAAATGGGTGTGTAAATTTCGAAGGGTACATGTGGATGGAGGATTGATTTGTAAGTAAAGAGTGGACCTAATACGTCGTCGAAAGATTGTCCAGAAAGATGGACACTGGAACGGAGGAGGTTAGTCAAGATGGGTGATATCAGTCTTACTAGAAATTTTTCGTTTTTAGATTAACGTAGTAAGGAGACGAATTTTGACAAGTCAACGAAGGGTAACTGGAATCACATTTTCATTTGAATCTCGGTCCCCGAAGGGACCACCGAGTCTACCATTTCGTAGACGGACGTTACACCCCCTGGACCTAAGCTAGGGACCCAACCCTTCTAGGGGACCTCTTCCGTTACCGTGGGCTGAGGTCATGCGAACGGACCTTTTAAGGTACCTGTCTCCTCGAACGAACCGATCTCAGGTACCCCAGCGCTTCTCAGCCTATGCTGATTCGCTGAAGTGAAAGTGAAAGTTTGAATCTCATCTGGGAAGTTGTAAACCGAGGCCGAAAATGGAGTACCGAGTAAAAACGGTACGTAGGGAGGTACACGACACAAAAAGGAGTTTTGACAAGTAACCAAAAATCGGTCTACCGATGGTATCAAGGAACGTGGATGGGGATGCTCCGTATATAGTGGTAACAAGAACTGACAAATGAACAGGTAGAGAGTATGAACGATATTCCTGAGGTTCCTGTCCCTTCAGTAGACCGAGGAGACGACATAACGACCAATGGTCCTTGTCGTGGACCGTGTTGCCTACGAGTCATTACCAATTTACTTACTTACCTACCCACCATCCGAGACCCCTGTTTCTCTGTGGGGTGTTTTTCGATCAGGGATCGGATCCCCGAAGGGACCACCGTGTCACCTATTCTTAGGTGGACGGTAACGTTCCCTGCACCCAAGTCAGGGACCAGGTTCTTCTAAGGTGGACGGTACCTCGTTGATTCGGACACTTGGTGTTGATGACTCGGACGTGTGGGATCCGGGACGTACGACGTTGATGACCCGGGTACATGACGTTGATGTTTCGGGTGCGCGGCTCTCGGAACGAGTGGTTGTTCTCTTCGGTGACGTCACTCTTCGGGAATGTGTCGTTGTTTCTCATCTGGGGTGAGTGTCGTTTCGTCGCTTCTGGGTCGTATCGGTATTTATTTATTTATAAAAAATTTTTCGAGGATCGGTAGATACCCCAGCGTGTCTCAGCCTGTGCTGACTTCGCTGAATCGTCGTCTTCGTCGTCGTCGTCTATGTATGTAACTCTTTAATTAGAACAAAGATTCGTTTGTCGTTCACAAACTGTTCCTAATACCAAAACTCAACCGAAGGTTTAAAGTGGTCCCCCGCGATATCCTTACGGAGTCCAAAGAATTTTTTTTTTTAGTCAAAAGATATTTTCTCGACGACGGCCCCGACGATTCAGCGAAGTCAGGGACCCTAAGAGGTCCGTTCTTGTGACCTCACCCAACGGTAAAGGAAGAGGTTACGTACTTTCACTTTTCACTTTCACTTCAGCGAGTCAGTACGGGCTGAGAAGCGCTGGGGTAGCTGACGTCGGGTGGTCCGAGGAGGCAGGTACCCCAAAAGGTCCGTTCTCATGACCTCACACCACGGTAACGGAAGAGACGATATTTTCTCGTTCATCCCAGAAAAGTTCCTTTATGATAAAAGTCTCTACCATCACTAACAAAACACAATCTTATTTGAGGGATAAGACAGGTAAACTTTCTCGATATTGACTCGGTAGACGTTTAAACTTCCTGACTTCATTGGAGAGAACCACAGGTAAAATATATGGACATCACCAAGAAACTAAACCTTAGTTTTCTCCAAACTTTATGTACTAAATTAAATAGAAGGTGTGGTTAATATCTTCGGTTTTATCCCCAACAACAATAATAAAGGTAGAATTTTCTACTATTGAGATTCCGAGTTCTCCACTTCATTAAAGGGTTCCTTAGTGTCGACCATTTATGGGTTCGTCCCTGAACTTAGACAGAAGGTTTAAGTTTACATAAGTAAATGGTTTTTATCATACATAACTCAAGTATCGAGACCTTCTCTACTATCCCGATATCTTCGGACCGGAGGTTTAAGTTACAGAATCTTCTTTTCTGACAGTCTCGACCTCCTTCGAAACCTTTAGTGGATTCCTTCGCAAGAGTCGAATTTGCACGTGTTCTTAGTGGGGTACTCGGACAATTTTTACTCAGGACCGGAAGCGGAGGGGAAGAGGATGTAAAACTAAGCTACTCAGACTGTCGTGACACAGACGATTCGTGTAGGTGAAGGGGGGTGATACTAAGACCTCGTCTACATGACACCTGGTGCGAATATCCTTGTAGTCAGACAACCAAATTCGGAAAGTATTGTCTTTCCTCTTTTCTTACTCTGTACTCATAGGGTCTTTACGAAGAACTTCCCTCTGACTCGGTCCTCGACCATAACTCGTGGACTTCATTACTACATCACCTTTCCCATGAGTCGACTCTTGACCTCTGGGACCCAAGTTAAAGTCCGAAATGGTAGAACGACGACTTAGTGATTAGAGTTACTTGATACCAAAAGCGTTAGTATTTTACGTTTCCTCGTTATGAATAGAGCATCCGAATAACACTCCTATTTCCTCTACTTATAATCTTTTCTGGACCGTTTCCTGACAGTGTATCTCCTGGGAGTTATTTGTCTAACTCATCATCCTAATAAGACTTACGAGATAAACGAGATAAGTAAGAAATATTTACTCATGGGTGATAACGGTCCATGAGACGATTCTCGTGTCAGGACGGATGTATTTTGAATACGAGACCACCTTATCTGTCTGTACTTAATATCTTTTTTCTTTAATATTAACATTATTCACGATGGTTCCCTTTTATATCCCCCACAAAACTTATAATACCCCTAAAATGGGATTAGACGTTCGTTTACTTTCTAAGAACTCCTTTACTCAGTTTCCTACTCATCCTCAATCAGTCTTTAATGTGTACTTAGTCCTTTCTCCAACCGTCCTCGTCCTTTACTTTTCCGGTTTCCGGTTGCACCGACCACACCTCACTCGTCCCCTCTCACCGTACTGTGCTTCGACGACTACTAAAGACCCTTCCGGAAAGAGAAGAGACGGAACTATAAATAAAACTTTCAGTACTAGAAAAGGAGCTAGGAAAATAAAGAATTGAAAGATAAAAACGTGAATTTTTTTGATTTTATTATCATTGTAAAGAAATTTCGATTGTAGTAAAAAATCAAAAATTGTAAGTTTTTATCTTTAACACATTATTATGTCCAGTTTTTTGTTTGTTTTTGTGGAACGACTTATGGTTTGTCCTTGTTTTTAACTTGTAGTGTTTGAATCGAGGGAACCTTTTCTAGTTAAGATAACAGTGCATTGATAAACAGAAACATTATATTAAATCAATTTTAAGTCAAACCGAAATCAGTTTGAACCTTGGGACAACATCAAATCTCACTGAAATTCAGGAGAGACTACGTCTTAATTTTATTTTACAATATTACATCCTTTAAGACAAACAACCTTGTACAGAACGGGTGACTTACGTCGATATTTTAGATCTGTCTTATCTCGTCCGTAAACTCCTGAGACATAAGTCTAAGCCCCCTTTTACGATCTTAAACTTCGTGGCGACTTGACCGTCACTCAAAGGAGAAAAACTAGGAGTCAACGGAATTTGGACATTCACCTGGGGTCCAACTTCTGACCCTTTCGATGTCCCCTTCGGGAGATCGAAACCGAGTTCTTGTCCCTTTCTCCTGGGAGTGTGACTACACCTCCCCGCCCCACCCCCCCATTGTAGGTAACAAAAAATAGAAGACAAGAGGTAGGAGGACGTGGGGAGGGGAGTCCGTTAGGACGTCACTACTCGGTGTCACCTTCACCACATCACTCACGGATAAGTTCAATAGAATACATAAGATAAGCACGTGTAATTTTGGTATATTTTATTACGCTATTAAAAAAAGAAAGTTGTCAGGGTCATCCCACCCCATTTGGGGACAACTTAAAAAAGGAGGGAGATAGGAGGACACTGAACCGGGGTCTATGTACTTTTTATGTGTCCTCTCTTCTCCTTGACTTGGAGATTCAAAAAACCGGTCTCCCGAGTTTTCACCCCCAAAGTTTACTGACCTTTCATAGTCTCTTTAGTGTTCTCTCCCTCCTCGAGTCCTCTTGTCGGGTATCAAGTACTGGAGTGGGGACTTGACACGTTCGTAGTCAGACTAAGATTTATCGTATGGTACATGAACCCATGACTCATACCTTATCTGGTGACAGGTCTAGACTTTGACCATTGACCCACCGCATTTGGGCCCTGTTTAGACTTATTGTACCGTCTTTGAAACTTTTGACCTACTATAAAACCTTGGTGTCTTCCTCCAGTCATGAAGACTTAGTTTGACCCACTCGATGTACGATTTTGTTTGTCGTTTTTTTATTTATTTATTTATGATAATAGGTAATCTAAATTTACTTTAGATCTGTAAATATTGTATTATAAGTTTTACAGACTCCGAAGGATCCACCGTGATCACCATTGATCTCCATACTTTCAATTTCACAATCGAAGAGTCAGTACAGACTGAGTAACGTTAGGGTACCTGACATCTCATGGTCCGAGGAGACAGGTACCTTAAGAGGTCGGTTCTTATGACCTCACCCAACGGTAAGGAAGAGGTCCGTTAGAAGGGTTGGGTCCCTAACTTGGATCCAGAGGACGTAATGTCAGTCTAAGACATGGCAGACTCGGTGACCCCTTTGGGTCATCACGATTCTTGTACGGATGATTACGTATTCTGTCTATACCTAAGTTAGGGAGTCAGTCCTTCTAGGGGACCTCCTCTCGTACTGATGGGTAAGGTCATAAGAACGGACCTCTTAGGGTTACCTGTCTCCTCGGACCTCCCGATATCAGGTATCCCAACGTTTCTCAGTCTGTACTGACTTCGTTGAATCGTACGTACGTATGTAAGTCGTACAGATCACAAATTAGGTCACAATAAGTCGTATATTTCTTGGTCCTTTTAGAGGTAATCATACTCTTTTCTGTTAGTTGTTTACAGTTCCTTTGTGTTTACAATTTTGTTTACAAATTTACTAACTTCTAACAATATTTTACGAGGTTCTTCATTTCCACTTACGAGAACTTCACTTACCTTTCTATCTTTTACAGTTCTTTCTTCTCTATATTTGTCCTCGGATTACTTTTATGTTTTTGGTTTGATTTTTTAAGTGTTAAATAAGTTGTCGTCTTATGTGGACTATTCCCTTGTTGAGTGACTTAAACTTCTATTTAGGTAATTTTATTAGATTAGACTTTTTGTCTCCCCTTTTCTAAAAAATTTTTACTTGTCTCGGAATTACTGGACACTACGTCATGGATTAAATCCAGGAGTATTAAGGTCTTCTAAAACTTTTCCTTTATAAACTTCTTTATTATATGCCTATAAAGGGTCTAAACTGCTTTCTGTTTCACTCTTCAAGTCACTTCGTGTTTGTCGTTCGACTTAGGTCTTTGTTTCTTGTTCCAAATAGGGTCTTACGTTACAACCAAATTGTTTGTTTTTAGTTAGTAATATTATGTTTTATAATTATGTTTTTTATTTTTGGTGTACTAGTAGAGTTATCTACGTCTTTTGTATAAACTGTCTTTGTAATTTTTTTAGTCCTTGTCTTTTATAGAAGGAGTTGGATCAATTTCGTAACTGTTTTTTGGGTGTCGATTGTAGTATGAATTACCACTTTCTGACTTTGGATAGGTAGGTCCTAGACTTTGTTCTGTTCCTATAGAAGAAAACAGTGAAGATGAGTTGTAATGTGACCTTCAGGATCGTTTCACAACTATTTAATCAATTTTTCTATATCATAGATCTAAGTGTACCTCCTTTATTTGTAAAAGGTTACAAAACTAGAAAGTACATATATTAGTATTCCTAATGTGTGTTTTTGTACTAATCTGTATTATTCGTTAAAGTCATCTCAGTGTCCTATGTTCTAGTTATATGTTTTTAGTTAACATAAAGATAAACGATTGTGACTTGTTAGATTTTTTTACTTTAATTCTTTTGTTAAAGGAAATGACAAGTTATTATAGTTTCCCTTTGATAAATATACTTCGTAGATATCATCCATTTAGGTATATCTGTCTCCATCTAACCACAAACAGTGTACCCTCTCCCTATCTCACTATCGATTACTCATAAAAACCGCCCCCCTTCCACTTCTTTTACAAGATCTCAATTTATCGACACCACCAAACGGCCCCCGGGCGCACTCCTTGAGGCGGGTACCGTTTCCAGTACTCCTTCCTTCGAACCGTTTGCGTTTCCGCACTAGTTCGGGGTCCTTTGGGGAACAAGGGCCCGTAGATGGGGGTTTTGGTCTCATGAAATGACCCCCGAGAGGGGGTATTGGTAAAGAGAGCCTCTTCCTCAATTGAACGTCGAGGTTCAATTTTTAAGGACCCGCACTGTTCTCACAAAGTTGAATACTTGAAACTTCGAAGAGACCGGACGGACTAGTCCAAGCAGGTCGGCGTACACTAACAAATGTCGGAGGGTTGACACTCTCCGTACCCTACAAAATTTTGAAAGATTTATGTCTGAGTAAACTCTTCAATCTTTTAATAATCATATCATATCACCCAACTAATCTTTAATATAGCCACTTCCCAAAAAAGTAAACAGCACGGTTATTAATGACGATTAAGGGACGGGACACACACTGGTTCCCACAGAGTCCAGTTTGGAGAGACGATTGTCTGATCGAACACACAGAGTCCAGTTTGGAGAGACGATTGTCTGATCGAACACACTGTTGGAGAGTTGGTATTTGTCGTGTCTCTCAAACCTCATAATCGTATCCCGAAAAAAAGTAACTACTCAGTTACTAACGGCGGTCTGGAGGTATAGGAATCCGTGGACCCTTATATAATTAGTTACATAAACCTTATATCTTTTCCTTTATATCATCAAAAACTACAACCGTTATGATCTGAAAAACTCAATTACTTAAAAGAGAAAACAATATCTAGTGACATGAAACAATATTTAGTGACACAGGAACGATACATTTTTACATTGAAATAGTAATAGAATTCTGATTTATCTAGAATTCCCCTTGTAACCAGTTCCCAAATGTAAACAACTCAGTTATAAACGACGATTCAGGGGTATAAGGAACGGGAATATTACTTATATTGATCGTATATCCTCTTTATTCATAATTGGAAATTCTAATTAGTACAACTTGGAATCCAATTCATTTAAGGAAAGAACTAACATTGAGTGATGTGGGAGTGGGATATCCTTACGTTGAAATAAACCTCCTACCGAGGACTAAAATTTTTTTTTATTCAAAAGACCAATTGACTGACCAAAGTCTTTCCCGGTATTTTACAGTCGTCTGGAGTACCGATCTTCTACTACATTTTTAGGTATTCTGGAAACATATTAAAATATACTTCGTGGACTAACACTGTTCCCAGGCCAGACGACTTGGGGCGCACTGAGACATAAGTAGGGATACATATTGTTTTTCCATATATTTGTTTGGACTTTTTATTTCTTTAGCCTAGTCAAAGACCATTCTGACTAAGGGGCCACAACAAAGAAAGAACGAGGGGTGAAAGGACCGACTTAAGGGTAGACTTTACACCCATGAGTGGTTCGGACGATTAAGACGGACCCGAAGACTCTAGCCTGGCCCCTCCGGAGTCACGGAGGAGAGGAAGCCCTCTTACCTTTCTGCGGACACCGGATGCATCGACCACTAACCATAAGGTACATTTGGTCAATAAGTTGGAGAAAAAGAGGTGATTAAAAGGATGATGTGATAGGCAAAGATTAGAGAGAGATATAGACATTAATTTATTCAAAAAAGGTCCCGCGGCTAAGGCAGGGGTGGAAGCTTAATGGGACCTAGGTGACCCCGACCTGGGACCGTCACCAACATGTCGGAACACCGATACCATTTTTACTTACCTAACATATTAAAATGTTACACCTAAAAATAGTATACATTTAATATAGAGTTAAAAAATATATGTAGAGTTAAAAATTTTCTTTTTTTTGTGAATCCTTTTCAAATTGTTTCAATATATATTAATAGATCAAGACAGACGGATTTCCTGGACCCTCGTCTCTGTAAGGTCAACGTTACTCGTATGGATCGTGGGTCTAGAACCAAAGACTTATGTTCCTTGGTCCCGAGTACCCCCCTTACGAACTAAGGTCCTGTCCTCTTCCCTTTCATGTCTGTTCAACCTTATAGAACCTTCATTATTTCATACCTTCAGGAGTTCCTTATTTCCCGTGTATAGTTTTCCTGTGTCCTCGGTCTAACTTCCCGGATGGTGACCGATTGAGATCCCGTTAAACTCAAAGTTTTATTCGTTCATTACTTAATATTAAGTAAGTTACTTTAAGTGTTCGGGTATGACTACAGTTTATTCACTTATACATTGACCCCACAGAGTCCTAGGAATTTAATTAGTGTGGACGTTTAAAGGATAACGATACACTCCGTGGTATCAGTGTCCGAAATCCTTAATCCTGTAATCGTAGAACCCCTCCCCCATAATAAGAAGGATGATATTACGAGTTGGAAGATACTCGTCTTTCGTCCGATTCTACTGATGAGTCAACGTTTATGTCTGGGAATCGGTAAGGTTGTAACGGTGGTATTCCCCTGCACACTATTTCTCCTTCAGTCTCACCTTTCTCTTTTGAATTCGTTAACACCAATTTTATGGAAATAAAACGTTTAAAATGTTTATGTATATTGTTATTCTTTTATGACAACCCAAGACGGTGGGGAGTTAGGACTCCCACAACCTTTCCTAAACACATTCAATCCCCGGAACTTCGAATTCGAAGTTTTCGAAGGACCATTTAGACGGAGACCATCGTTAATTCTTTTACCATGGGTCTGGGTCTGGTGGACCCAAGTCCAATGACGAGATGTGAATAGTCGACACATACAACTAACACGACGACAGTGTCCGACCCAAGAGGTCTTCGTCTACGACTCTACTACGAACTATAACGATCCCTAGTCCCAGACACTTTCGTGTCCTTTTCGTCCTTTCCCGTCTCCTTCTCCAGTTTCTTCGAACTGTTTCGAAGCCAGATACACCGTCTTCCTGATCTCGGACAGTCTCGACAGAGTACAACCGGATTTATTGACCCGAAAATAAGGGAGTGGAACGAGTCAGTGACCTGCTGATAATTACGGGAAGTTTTCAAAGTGACCACCCTACGTCTCCCTCCACTCTCCCTCCAATTTTTCTTTTTTTTTCTTTTCCAAAGGTGACCTAAAAGTATCGTTTGTCGGGTTTAAAGAATCGTACTGTACGTTTTGGGGAAGTGTTAGACTGTCAGGGTCGGGGTTCCTTAAAGAATAGTAAAGACGTTGAGTTTGATAAAAGGTAGAAGTCTGGAACCATATGTATTCATGGAAGAGGTCCTCTCTGGTAGGAAGGGCACGTCATCTTGTCCACGATTCATAACAATTTACTTACTTACTCACTTAGTTGTAAGGGACCCTTTCTCCCCCTTTCCCATTCATCATCCTAATTGTCATGAAAACAAACGAATTTACTGGTACCCATACATCACGTCTCGTTACTGGGTCCTGGGGTCAAAACCAACATATCCAGGATCTAGACAGTGCGTGACTGGGATTACCGGAAGTGGGAGAAGTGGAGGCCAGTTACAAGATGAGTAGGAACCTCTATCAAGTCTGCAGTCCAGGACGCACTTCACAAGAGGAGGAGGGACCAGACAGTGTCGAGAAATAAGTGTGGCGACAATGGTAAGGTGTAGCAAATGAGAGGACTAAACAGGTAGCCTTAGGTCCCTACAAAGACATAAAGGTGGGGAACTAGGTCCCTCACTTATAAAAACTTACTGCAACATGTCGGTATCTGACTACTTAATTAAGGAGTGGTGTGGGCAACGGAATTAAAGGGGTTCGCGCTTTATCCGCGTCACCTTTACGAAGGGGTCCCTACACTAACCCCCTCCCGCCCCCTGTGACTCCAACGTCCGTCGGGTGTACGTCAGGCTCCCCGTCCTTCCACTCCCCACCTCTCGCTCTCCTCCCCAATCGCTCCTCAGCCCCCGCCCCGGGCCCCCGCCCGCCCCGGGCCCCCGCCCGCCCCGGCCTCGCCGCTCTTGCCCCGGGCCGCGCTGCTAGCCTCTCCTGCGCGCGCTCGCGGCCGCTACCCGGGGCGCCGCGCCGACCGCCGCGACAACCGCCACGACCGCGAGGCCCGTCCCCTGGGCCGGCTCCAGCGCCGAGCGCCCCTGTGCAAGAGCCGCGACTGGTCACACCGCGCGCGGGACCGAGGGCTCGCGGCCGACGACCCTGACGACGCCGCGATGGACGCGCCCCTCCTCCGCGCCGACGCCCTGGACTGGTCCACTCCCGTGCCCCCTGCCCCACGCTCGGGCTCCCTGACTCAGAGCCTCCTGCCTGCTCCGGGTCTGAAACACGGCGGCTCACCCCCCATTGTCCAAGCACCAGTGGGACGACCCTGAAGCCTGCGCCACAGGTTGGGCCTCTGGTTCCATGGCACCGGGTCACACTGAGGGGTCTCGGTAGCAGTAGGACTCCCCGTGGGGCTCTGTGGCACAGTGTGACGCATCGTGGAGTCTGAGGCACACAGCGTGTGTGCGTCACCGTGGGGGTAGGTCGGAGTGTGGCGGTTCAACCAGGCGACACCCCTGCACGCCACCTCGCTGACACCCCGCCTCATCTCGAAGTGTTCCAGTTCGTCACACTCGGGGGTCCAAGAGACAATGTCTCTGGGTCGCTGGGACTCTCTCACTTTGCCTCTCTT
This sequence comes from Capra ibex, assembly GCA_006410555.1. Taxonomy (NCBI): domain Eukaryota; kingdom Metazoa; phylum Chordata; class Mammalia; order Artiodactyla; family Bovidae; genus Capra; species Capra ibex. The sequence goes on from SJYO01032929.1 coordinate 1,710,973, forward strand.
ATGCCACTGTGACATCCGTGTGCACACAACTGGTACACTGGGTCCCTTGACTACAAATCATACCCCCCTGTAAGACACTGACACATACTCTAAATGTACAGTACCACTGGCCCCCCGTGCTGGGATACCTATAGTACGGTTCATTAACAGGTCCAGAGATATCCTTATTGCGAAGTCCAAATAGTCAAGTAAGTTCCATATACAAACTCACAGATGATACTTGGTTCGTGACAAGGTCCGTTACCCCTCTCTTACCACTTGTTCTTGGATGGGACGGCAGATTCTTGAACCTCAGACATTATAGTACTAACAATTAGACTCTACAGAAAAGAGATGTGTGTGTATTCTTGAGATTTATGATAGTGACTCTACATATACACATACTTTCATAAACTGTCGTCCTTTTGTTTTGGTGACCCGTTTTGGTATGAACTACGAACCTCTACGACTCACATCGTGTGTGATTATCTACGAGTCGGTTACAACAAAACGATATGTTAGTTGGTCCTTTTGTAGATGAAGACGAAATAACTGATACGGTTTCGGAAACTGAGACACCTAGTGTTGTTTGACACCTTTTAAGAATTTCTCTATCCTTATGGTCTGGTGCATTGGACGGAGGACTCTTTAGACATACGTCCAGTTCTTCGTTGTCAATCTTGACCTGTACTTTCCTCATGCGGTTCCGACATATAACAGTGGGACGAACAAATTGAATATACGTCTCATGTAGTACTCTTTACGATCTGACCTACTCTACTTCGTTTTCGACTTTAGTTCTAACGACCCTCTTTATAGTTATACGTCTACTGTGGTGTGAATGTCGTCTTTCGCTTCTTCTTGTTCGGAGAACTACTTTCACTTTCCTCTTACTTTTTCAACTGAATTTTGAGTCGTAAGTTTTTGATTCTAGTACCGTAAGCCAGGATAGTGAAGTACCGTTTATTTACCCCTATGCAAAGTGACCTTTGTCATTCTCTGAAATAAAAAGACCCGAGGTTTTAGTGACGTCTACCACTGACGTCGGTACTTTAACATTCTACGAACGAGGAACCTTCTTTTCAATACTGGTCGGATCTGTCGTATAATTTTTTGTCTTTGTAAGGAAAGGGTTGTTTCCAGGCAGATCAGTTTCGATACCAAAAAGGTCATCAGTACATACCTACACTCTCGACTTGATATTTCTTTCAACTCGCGACTTCTTAACTACGAAAACTTGACACCACAACCTCTTCTGAGAACTCTCAGGGAACCTGACGTTCCTCTAGGTTGGTCAGGTAGGATTTCCTTTAGTCAGGACTTATAAGTGACCTTCCTGACTACGACTTCGACTTTGAGGTTAGGAAACAGGTGGACTACGTTTCTTGACTGAATAAACTTTTCTGGGACTACGACCCTTTCTAACTTCCGTCCTCCTCTTCCCCTACTGTCTCCTACTCTACCAACCTACCGTAGTGACTGAGTTACCTGTACTCAAACTCATCCGAGCTCCTTAACCACTACTTGTCCCTCCGGACCGCACGACGTCAGGTACCCCAGCTTTTCTCAACTTGTACTGACTCGCCGACTTGACTTTGAGTTTTATGTTAGTTGTTTGAGATGACATTCTGAACCTTGTGACTCCGCGACATTAGTACATAACTGAGTTTGTTACTTTCTATTTACTCACCTATATTGTGGTACCATACTTATACACGACACGTGGAAGAGAACCCTTTGACTCTTTGAGTGTTTCACTCTTTACCCACATTGGTATATCAATGAACTTATAAATTACGATATAAATATAGGACACTGGGAGTCGACTCGACCCTGTTGTCTCCCAATAGAGTGTCAAACGACGAATATTTTGATACTCACTCACATACACCATTATGACGAAGGTCCCGTATACCCTTCTTCCACACTCCCGGTGCTACCGATACACCCTCTCGGGTACATCTTCTCTCAGTCACTAACACTGCTTCATACACACTCTCTAGAACAAACAATGAGTTACCATTGACTTACTACTATATTAAACCATGTACGACAATTCGTACATCGAACATATATTCGTCAACATACGGACAAATTTAAATGACAATCAAACTAGAGTGTTCGATTCTAGGGTGTTCCACGTACCACACCGGTTTTTATCGTACCATTGTGTGTGTATGTGTGTGTGTGATATATCACATATATTCACACATAATTAATATTATTAGACGACACGAGTCAACGAATCAGCACAGACTGAAAAACGCCGGGCACCTGATATCGGGCGGTCTGACGAGACGGATACCTTAAAAGGTCCGTTCTTATGACCTCACACCACGGTAAAGGATGAGGTCCCCTAGAAGGACTAAGTCCCTAACTTGAGTTCAGAGGACGCGTAGAGGGTTTAATCGTCCGCCTAAGAAATGGTGATCGCTGTGGAGCCTTCGGGTTAATATTGTTATTTACTATTAAAATTATTAAGTACAGTGAGAAACCTCATCGTAACAACGGATCATAAGACACCTGGGTATAAATGTCTCATTTTATTAAATTAAACCCCTTAGGAACTACCAGGTCACCAATCCTGAGACATGAAGGTGACCACCCTCGGTCCTAAGTTAGGGACTATCCCTCTTGATTCTAGGGTGTTCGGTGTACCACACTGGTTTTTTTTTTTTAGTAAAACAAGAATTAGACATAAGTAACCTCAGGTTCAAGTAACCACCTTTATCTCCTCTGAAAAAGGAAACTAAACTCCATGGTAGTACGAGGGACGATGGGCACACGAACAAACGTAAGATGATTAGAGAAATAAACCCACCGAGTCTAACTCTATTGCCAGTCTTAGGACTACGATCCGAATTATCCCTTATCTTAGTCTTCTCGCTCGATCTCTACAACTAGTCTCACCGACCGATCTTAAGGGGGGAGGTTGTACGCACGACCAGAGGAAATGGTAGAAGAGTGGTAACAGTAACAGTGTTTAAACAGTGTCACCCTCCAGAACGGTGTTCGGAATAGAGTAAACTAAGAGAGAGTGTGTCACAAAACTTTATCCAAACATAATGAGAAAATTCGTTTACTCTTTAGTAACTTTTCACACTTTTGATGTCAAATTCAAGGCATTAGGTTCTAATATTTTAGATCATTCATCGTTCCTGAAGGGACCACCGAGTCACCACTTCTTAGGTGGACGTTACGACCTCTGTGGCCAAGCTAGGGACCCAACCCTTCTAGGGGACCTCGTCCTTCACCATTGGGTGAGGTCATAAGAACGGACCCTTTAGAGTACCAGTCTCCTTGGACCGTCCGAGGTCAGGTATACCAGTGTTTCTCAGTCTGTACTGAATTACTGATTTGTCGTTTTTTATTCATCGTTTCGATCCTGATCCTGTATCAAGGAAACTAACAAAGAAAAATAGTGCGATATTACAGGGACGACGAACGAAACATACTACACGGTCCTACGACTGGTTCGGGGTATCGACAACTCCAATTTACCCGTCGTCCTCATGTACCACCAATTCTCAGACCTAAGTCCTAACATTGCAAACAATCTTACGAACCGAGACTGGAACCCGTTCAAGGAAATGGAGAAATTCTTAATCAGAGGATTAGACATTTTACTACTATTTTTATCATGGATGGTTGTACCAAACAACCTTCGTAATTGATGGTATATTTCCTCTCATCATTAACGAGATGTTTACAATTAAGAAATACTAACAACAAATTCTGAACGACCACTTCGATCTGTGTTGAAAACCAAGATGTGTCATCGATCCTAACACTCTCGGGTCTATTATTTTTTTCTTAGTCTTTTTAAGATCTCAGAGAAAGGTATACTGAATACTTGTAAATTAAGGTCTTTCGAATCAAACTATTGAATCTCTGACAGACAAGAGATCAGTGACGAGATTTTGGACCATTTTATAAACGAAAAATTTTGTTCTTAAGACCGTCAAGGACGAGTAAAAGGATATGAACGTTAGACCACTAGATTACATTGAACTCTACAATAAAGATTCTCCGGATTCAACTATAAGAAACTTAAAGATCAATCTTTAATTTATAAAAAACTATAACTTTGATATGAGGGATGGGGTTTAACTACTTATTTTTAATACGATCAATGTTATATATATCGATACATGATTATATTATAACACATATGAGTAGTATATTATAAATCTATCAATTGGGGATCGAAGAAAACAACAACGTCAAAAATTTTTCATGGTTCTAAATCTTTCATCATAGTAGTCGCTACTGAAGACACGATCCTTAATTCGTAAGTCTTACAGAGTCTTCTTGACTCTGTTTCGGTAAAGACTTAAGGTTTCCTTTTTGTATCACTTAATTTTGTCGGGTACATAACACCAACCCATTGGACAGGGTCCGATACAAATTACGTCCCTAACCCAACGTCGAAAATACACGTCTAAGAACTTCCTTTCCTAGGCTAAAAGGTGAGAGTCGTCGTAAACAATTTCGTTTTTTCGACAAATCCTTTGGGACTTCAAACTTAAGTCGCAAGTCATTGAACCAGAGATTTTTGGTCGATAACCGAATCTCCGACCCGTGTCCCGGTTGCAAACCTAAGGTTTGGTCGGAGTCTATAGCTAACTATCCAAAAAAGAAAAAAGAAACACACTGTCTTTCTACTGCATGTACTTGTAACTTAACTTAATACAAGAAGTCATCTCTAGTTTGGAGACAGGATTTATTTAACTGTGGCATTGTGTTTCACCCTACACTTCTCTTGTTCCTCTACCATGGAAACTAAAAGTGGGGAGACAGTACGAAGGAAACGGGGAGTCAAAGGAGACTCCGAACAATATAACCCAACCGGTTTTTCAAGCAAATCCAAAAAGTCAGTTCTACAATAAAAAACCGGTTGGGCTATGTAATCCAGAGTTCGTGGTCTACTCCTCAAACAAATAAGCCAACACCTTTTCCACTACCTTTCTTTCTTGTCTTACCAACCGACTTTCGTAGGAATCTCTAGAAGATCTGATCTGGTCCAAATGGCAAAACATCCTCTCCTTTGACTCCCTATCGATCTCCGACCCAGTCCTATGGAGAATGCAGAGGAGGGTCGAGGAGAGGTACGTTGACAGAACATTTTAGGGACGGTGAGTCGGAGTCACCAGGGACCTGTGAATGGGAAGTCAGACTTGAGTTCGGACTCAGAGACGAACATAAAAGCAGATCGTCACCTTATAGAAAGTGATTCATCAAGGTATACCTCGACTTCGTCTTTTATTACCCAGTTTTTTTCAGGGTGTGGGACCTCCGACCAAATCAAAATTTTGGGAACTCATCCAAATTAAAATTTTGGGGGGACAGAACCCCTAGTCTCTATAGGACCCTGAATTGTCCAAAGGACAAAGGAGGGACCCCGTGGGTCCTCGTCTGATAAAAAGAATCAAATACGAACTTAACTTATAAACCGAGTGATCTTCGTAGAGATGGGTTTCGTTGATAAGACAAAGTCCGACACAAATATCAACTCCGGAGTGGGAACTCTTTAGGAATTGAGTTCTGACAAAGTTCCCTAACTTCAGGACGTGGAAGGGGGGTGGGGTGACGAGGGAGATAAGGAGTGAAGGTAGGAAAGGGTGAGTGACTTCAGGAGGTGAGACCGGTCTTTTAAGAAGATAAGAGTGTACGAGAAGTATGTAAGTGAAACGTGGTGTCTGTGGAAAAGAAAATAAAGATAACAACAATAATATAACAAAAACTTTTATTACAAATTTTGTTTCCCTTTTTAAGAACCTCCCGTCTTGATCTTGAGAATTCAGACGGAATGACATTGATTATTCAAAGTTATTATATTTAGGATCATCCCTTAATCTTTACCCTATTGGTATCATACGGTCCTTTCATTTGTCAATAGAGAATTAACATACTTGTGTGAATTTCCTGTAACTCCTCCTCTCTTTAACTACTTTTTCTACTAGTGAAGACCGGGTATGTAAAGACGGGGAAATGACGTTTACAACCATTTGGTCTTTCCAACCTTCGCACGACTTATTGGGTGGACAAGTAAGGGGTTATGTTAGAAGTGGTCAAAGACATACTAGACGAAGGATTTAGAAAGAGAACTTTGGTAAGGTAAGAGACGGGGGTGAGTGACAAAACCAAGTCTGACAGGATAGAGAACGAATGAAACTTTACCGGAGGATTGACCAGAAAGACGAGACCATCATTGGGACGGTGAAGATTAGGGAAGAGGAGTGGGAGAGTCTCTAAATATATACATTGTATAGTATCAGGTAGGGTGAGAGTGAATTTTGAAAAACGATGAGGATTAACGTGAGTCCCTTCTTGGGTCTAAAGAGTCGTTCCAGATACTCAATGAGGAACGAAGAGGTCAGATCAGAGGGGTAGGAGGATTATGTGACGCACGAGGTCTTTATGAGTTGTCAAACATTAAAGGCATGACGAAGAGAGACACGAAAATGTGTACAACTTGACAGAGACGGAAGGACCTTCCTCTGAAAAAAGAGGGAGGGAGTAATAAACGAAAATGGATAGTCCAGAGTCAAACAATAGAGGAGACACTATGGATGACACTAGAAGAGACCGTCTAGACACATGAAAAGAGGTTCGAAACAAGAATTTAGACCCCAACGTAGACATTACATTAATAGACATTAGAGTTTACAAAACTCTAGTTCCAAAAACAGAATAAGTTTTAAAACATAGATCGAGTATCTTCTTATATAAAGTAAGTAACAAAGTATCTTTATATATAACTTGAATCCTTTTCCCACTATTCTCCTTTAAGGGACCACCAGGTTACCAATTCTGAGCCATCATGAAAGTGACTACACCGGGTCCAAATCAAAGGCCAAACCCTTGATTCTAGGGTGTGTGACGTGTTACACCGGTTTTTTTCACTACTCTTTAGTCGATAAAAGAACAAGCACTTTAAGAACTAGTAACCTGGGACAGAACGGAAAAATAGGAGTCGAAGGTCGTACCTCAAACTGAAGATCGTTCACTGAATGACTTATTAATTTATATACAGTTCGGAGACGCGGAAACCTATGTAACCAGGGACAACCGAGTTTTTTGGGTGAGAGGAGGGAAGAAACAAGACTGAGGCACCCTTTGTCATACCGTTTTAGTCAGTTCTTGGGGTCGAAGTCTCAGTCGGTCCGAAGTCAAGTAAGGACCGAAACAACAAAAGGTCGTCGTATCGGAACAGGAGTCAGAGGAGAAGACATTTTACACGTACTATTATAGACAAGACTCGTAAACCCCGTCCCCCTTAATTTACTCTGTTATACAAATTTTGTGAATTGTCCTACGGACCTTTACCATTCCCGAGTCATTCATCATCGATGCGTTTCTCAGCCTGTGCTGACTCGCTGACTTGACTTGACTTGACTAGTTATAAAATTGGTCAGGAAGGTTTGAGACTAATCCACGGCATAGGAGACATTTCAGGAGGGAATGTGGAAGATTGAGGGTGGACCCAGTCCACGGGACGAATGTCTAACGGTCTCGCAAAGTATCGTAATATACGAGAGAAGAGAGTATCGTGTATGGTGTCAATAGCAATAATTAAGTTGTTACAAAAAATTCGAAGATAGTCCAAGATTCAAAACTAATATCTTATTACTCTCTTTTTTTCTAAAAGAATAAACATTGGAGGATCTCTCGAGGTGGGAGAGAACGGAAACCGAGAGCTCGTAGATCGTACTACGGACTGTATATCACTGACTGGTTACCTCTGACTGAACTTACTTGTTCACTCACCTGGACGAAAACAACACAACTATCAAAAGTAGGAGAAACAAGTACAACGAATCTTATAACGTACTCAGAGTTCCCCAAGTCGTAAAGTAAAAAGCGACGAGATTGACACGGAAGTGAACCATCTCGCGAACATAGTCACCCACTCCAGTAAGATGAGGAGAGAAAGTCTAAGATAGTGTTCCACGATAGAAATGTACTTCTAAGTCGTTGGGGACACAGATTGGGAGACGAACGTAAATGAGAGTAGTTTGCGGATGTCAGACTGACCTTCTTACACCATGTATCAGACCTCCGGTCACTCTTGTAGGCTCCATTACTCCTCCTCCCGACCTCCCATTCTCTTCTAAGATAGAGGACTGAGTCACCTTTCCTCTCTCTAAGACTACCCTACACTACTTCCTATTACTTCACCCATCCATAATGAACTAGAGGAATCGAGACAACGTTTCTTGATCCAAGAAAACAATTATACAAGTACGTTAATATTAATATTTCGTTAAAGTATAGGTAATAGAGTAAAATTTTTTATCAAAAAACCGATTTGACGTACCGTACACCCTAGAATCAAGGGACTGATCCCTCACTTGGGTACAGGGGACTTCACCTTCGTACTTCAGGATTGGTGATCTGACGGTCCCTCCACGGAGGTAATAGAGTAAACTAGAAGTGAGGTTAGGACACTTCTTGATATCCAATATAGTAGGGTAAATGTATACACATTTTCACTACAACAGATAATTAAAGACAAAATAATTCAACGGTGATGTCACAATAGACATCATTCTAGTGAAAGGATTAAATGAGATGAAACATGAACTTTCCGAAGGGGACCCCGAGTCGATCATTTCTTAGACGGACGTTACGACCTCTGGACCCAAGCTAGAGACCCAACCCTTCTAGGTGACCTCTTCCCTTTCCGATTGGGTGAGGTCATAAGACCGGACCTCTTAAGGTACCTGACATATCAGGTACCCCAGAGTTTCTAACTTGTGCTGACTCGTTGAAAGTAAAAGTATTAACTTCTTCAAACAGCTGAAACCCCTTCAATTCTTCTTCTTTTCAAAAGGGGAGTTTTCCGTTCTGAGGACCTCTGTCTTACCTTGTTGTACTATTTCTACGAATCAAAAATGAGACTTTACAAATAAGGAGTAAGTCTTCTAAAATAATGGGACCCTTGTTTTAGTCTATTTTGTAATAGAAACGAGTACTTTTATAATGTTCGAATCACTAATATCATTAATTCCACTACTACGGAGCGACATAGTTTACGAGTGGCGGACAAAAGACTCACTACCTAACTACGAAAGCACTGGAGGTGTCGAGAGTTCCTACCAATACTCTCCCACCTCGTCCTGGACGGTCGGAAACTCCTGGAACTCCCTCGTCGTTCCCGGGACTACGCCGACGTCCTGCACATGTACGAGTTACACTTCCCTGAACGGGCTCCGCAGAAGGTCTCTCAGTGTCCGAGACGACAGTGACTGAACATATCAGGGTCCGCTGAAAAGAGGGAGTGGCCCCTACTGACGAAGGTTCAACCGTTCCATTACCATAAGTCTCTCTCCCGTCTAACGAGTCGAGAGAAAGAAAGATCCCCTATTTAGTGAGATGAGACTAACGACAATAAAGATTAGGACGACAATAATTATGTTAAAGATTAACATAACAATAATTATGTTAAAGTTTTAACCTTTCACCCGTCATAGAGATAAAAGTCTACTCTACTTCTTTGACTCCAAGTCTCTCCCATTTACTGAACGGATTCCAATGTGTTCAAATTCATCTTGATTTAAAACTTGGATACAGAAAATTGAGACTTAGGGTACAACCGAGGTATTATCGATCCCATTAGTGTACGAATTCTGTGAGAACTCTCACTTCCTTCACAATAATCGGTCCGACTGTCTGTATTTTACCCTGACAGAACCCGTTTTACCGGGAAACCAGTGGTATTGGTATCGTGAGGTGGTCATCTACCTGTCGGTTCACCTTTCCTCTTCGTTCCAGTTTCCTACGCCCTTTCCTTTCCTCTACCACTACACTTCCATTCTAGTGTCTTTGAGTCGGAGGACCCCGAAATACTTTAGGGAACGTTGTAAAGGATCGGTGAATCTCTATGATTTAATTTCATCACAGTATTTTGTTTGGTAAACCCTTAAGGGACCACTAGGTCACCAATCCTGAGGTACGAAAGTGACGTTTCCCGTCTTCAAGTTAGGGACCAGTCCCTTGATTCTAGGGTGTTCGGTTCACTACGTCGGTCTTGATTGGGGTGTAACGATATTTTAACAAACTCTTTTATCTGAAATCCTTGGAAGGTATACTCTATCAGTTGACTAGAAACAAGTCTTCAAAACTCAGGTGAACTCCAATAAAATGTTATATGAGACACAATCGGAAACGGGTCCTACATTACCTCATTTAGGAAAAATTAAAACTTCTACGTACGACGTCCTTTCATTTCAAAGGGGTCGGGGACGTCATAAGCAATCGGTTAGACTCTCACCCGGAGTACACAGGATTTAGGTTCAAAACTCTGATATAGGAGGTTTAATTGTGTCTCACCCAACGGGATTCGGAGAGGTACATATTGAAAAGTAAAAGACTCTAGGATTATCTTAGTTCGAGTTAGTAGTACAAGTACCGATTAAATTTTACTTCAGTCAATTTTGTCAAGGTATATACCATGGTTATATACGAAGGAATCACTCCGAAAAGACTCTGATTTTGGTATACAACTTTTAAGTCAATTCAGTAAAGGACTTTCAGAGTGACTGTTAGTAGTAAAGACATAAATGAATAAAACTTTCTATTTTGTAAAGTTTATCTTCTTTTTATGTGTATTTATTCGTTAAAATAGATATTAACTTTACTTGTACAAGTTTAAAACGACATAAACAAAGTCTAAAAAAAAGGTCTAAAAATTTTTTCTTACATTTCTATCGGTTTGTGGGTGAGGAAAAGGAAGAGGGGTGGGGTTGGGAAAGATCAGAGGGGAACGGGTCCATGGTTCGCTGGTGACAGGGTTTGGTTTATCATTCACGAGAACTCAGTGAATCGTGGAACCTAGACACTGTAAAATAGGTACAACGACGTAAATAGTCGAGTCCAGTCAGCGAGTCAGTACAGGGTGAGACGTTGCGGTACCTGACGTCGTAAATAGTCGTCGAGTAAGGAAAGACAACGACTGATCATAAGACAACAAACGGATATGGTGTCTGACAAATAGTCAGAGTACAACTACCTAAGAATCTAAACAAGGGTCGTAGTCGACCTTATTGCGACGACGAAATAACTACACAGAAAGACACCTGTAAACCCAAGTAAAGAGAACCAATTTATGGACCCAACTTCTTATTTGCACCTATTAATAATTGAACATCTGTTCAGACAAAATAGATGTACGGGAGTTAAGGGAGGAGATAACTAATAAAATTTCGTCTAGTCAGAAGACTTTACGAATTAGCAGATCAAGAAGACAAGGTGACACACAGTCAACTGAGAACGAGTACCAGACAATAAAGGACTGTATCAAATAGTACAAACTAACACTCGAATAAAAATCGTCCTAAGGGAGGGGTGGGGGGTTTATCTCAGAAAGACGGGTCTTAACACCCTTATAGGGAAGTGTCTCAAAACCCAAAAGAAGAAAGTCCATGAGACACCATAGTGATCGGAATCTCAGGAAAGAAAAAGGGGGAGATGTAATGTAGGGGTACTGAATAAATAAAATATTGACCTTCAATTATGGGAAACTGGGGGTAGTAAGTAAAGTGGTCGGGGGATGGGACCGGAGACCATTCGTTAGACCAAGGATATAAATACCCGAACCCCCCAAAACAAAGACGAAAAAAACAAACTCTAAAATATACATACACTTTAGTATACCATAAACAGAAAGAGACAGAATAAAGTAAATCGTATTACGAAGTTCCATGTAGGTACAACAGTGTTTACCGTTCTAAAGTAAGAAAAATTACCAACTTAATATACACACACACACACATAGTAGAATAAGTAAGTAAGCAGATAACTACCTGTGAATCCAACAAAGGTAATAGATAAAGAGACTTAACTTTGGTCTGTCTTTGTTTGGTTGAAAGAACAGAGGAACACCGTCACCTATCTAATAAAAAGACCAGTTAAGAAAGGGAACTTCACATCAAAAAGTACCCAAAGTCAAAATACTCATACAGAATTTAGGTCAAAAATTCAAAAAACTCCAGATGTTTTCCGAGTACATGACAGGAGGACACCCGTAATATTGGAGTCTGATGGTTCATGCCTCCAATGATCCTGATTGTGGGTGGGGTAGGGTCCGTCGAAGTCGTAAACGAGTAGTCGAACAATGAACCTAAAAGTCGAAGAGAAAATAAAGACCATGAACCGATAAAGGGTTAGAAAGATCTTTTATATACTAATTTATGAAAAATATAAAATAAGCTTTAAAGATTCAGAAACACTAATTCCTACCTAAGGTCAATGGACAGACGGTACAACGATTCTGAATTTATTTAACAATTGAATCGTCCTTTTCAAGTCAGTTAAAAACCAATAAGAAGTTTAATTATAAAAAGTTTATCCTTTGAGTTCCTGGTCTTTCTATTGTATCGTCCGATTACCGTCTACCCCTATCCTTACCTGAACGACAAACCCGTCGTCTTAACGTCATAGAGGTCCAAGACGACAAAAAGACGAACACCCCTTAATGCGGATTTAATCTAGTTAAACGTTCTCCGGAAGGTTTAGACACTGAGATATTAAGGTACGACAAAGACTGTAGTTAAAGGTCCTTTAAGGTGGACGTCCAGACCATAAGATCAATCGACATTCGAGAATCCTCTGTCCTCGATACAGATCACGTACAACGGTATCGAGAATATCAATTGTTCGATACTCTCGATAAGTGACTCGAGAGTGTCGTAAGGTCACAGGTGGAAGTAATTCCACAGATTACGTAATATAGTGTTAATGACCAAATGAGTGCACGGGGAACCAACTAACGTTCGAGAAATTCCCGTCCTTAGAGGTTTATGTAATATTTATGTTATGTATTTATTTAAGTAAATTAAGTAATCAGTGTAACTAGGGTTGTTATAGAAGGATTTTTGTACTGTCAGTGTTGAGATTAATCACTTCGGGTACATCGGAAAAATACAAATAAGGGACGAAGCGAAACGGAATCTGATATCAGTGTTATATGATGAACTTGTGTAAGAACTAAAACCGAAGACAAAGACGGTAAGGGAGTAGTATTTTACGGGAAGTAGGGTTAGAGACGAGTAACTTTAAGAAAAGGAACAAATTCCTTCTGAGTCTACCGTGAAAAAAGAATTCAAGATATAAAAAATAATCTCATATTGAAGGTACCATCGAGTCTACCATTTCGTAGACGGATGTTACACCCTCTGGGTCCAAGTTAGGGACCCAACCCTTCTAGGAGACCTCTTCCTTTACCGTTGGGTGAGGTCATGAGAACGGACCCTTTAGGGTACCTACCTCCTAACACCATCCGATGCCAGGTACCCCAGCGTTTCTCAGCCTGTGCTGACTCGCTGAAGTGAAATAATCTCATATCAACTAAATGTCACAACACGATAAAAGAAGACATGTCGTTTACTTAGTCAATATGTACGTATATAGGTAAGAAGTCCACCGTGAAGAAGGTACTTCGAACGACTCTAAGAGTTCGGAGGAGGAAAGAAATACGCAGGTGTCGTGCAGTATGTATAAAGAAAGTTCATTAGCACGGTAAGACGAGTCATAAGATCAATCAAGTCAAGTATAAAGAGTGGAGGGTAAAAACCGACACGACTCAGAAACAACGACGTGGACCCGAGAGAGATCAACACTGCTCACCCCCGATGAGAGATCAACGTCGCACGTCTGGGGAGTAACGTCACCGGAGGGTCCATCACGTCACCATTTCTTACACGGACGGTTATGTCCTCTACATTCTCTACGTCCAAGTTAGGGACCCAGTCCTTCTAGGGGACCTCATCCTTTACCGTTGGGTGGGACCATAAGAACGGACCTTCAAAGGTACCCGTCTCCTCTGACCACCCGATGTCGGGTACCCCAGTGTTTCTTAGACTGTGCTGACTCGTGTGTGTATGGGAACAACGTTTCGTACCCGAGATCTCGTACACCCGAAGTCATCAACGTCGAATACCCGAGGTCTCGTACCCGAACCGTCAACACCGAGTAACCGAGTCGACGAAGAGTTGTACACCTCAGGGTCTGGTCCCTGTCCCGGCACAGGGAACGTAACCGTCCGACCAAGAATTGGTGACCTGATAGTTCCTTCATGTTATATTTAAAAAATTTACACTCTTGTGAAGTCATAAGAGGTGTGGATCAATGTAACAGAACATATATTATCTACGAATCGTATAAATTGAATTTACTCAACCTTTCTTTTGAACGGAAGAACCCAAAGTTTCCGGGGAGTGTAAAAACGTAACAATAAAGGAAAGAGATGGACACCTGAGTTGAAAGCACTACCATGAATACAAGGGACGTCCACCGGATACTGTACCCCCTAATGATGGTACGGTAAGGTACCGACCTCCTCCGACAGTCAGAGAAGGCTCCGAGAATACCTCTTACCTTCTGTCTCCTACTCCGTTCAGAACTCCTACGGAACCTAGTGGACCGGAAACGGATAAAGGTCCATCCCCTCATTCGTTCTCTGGGTGAGGAAAGTAGTGTCATTGGTATTACGAAATATAGACGAAATGGTGAAAAAGTCGTAAAAGTACAGAGAATTAAATAAAGTAGAAAGGTTGTCCTGACTTACACAGTCCGTCCCGTAAAAAAAAAAATTTAAAGGTATAAAGAGTACACTCATTTGACTTAGAGGTTTCTTAAGGATTTAACAATGTTTCGAGTGTCTCCAGTCTAATCTCGGACTCAGATAAAGAAGGAGTCATGAGAAAGATTACACGACTGATGAAATTTTAGTAGTAGAGGTTAATCCTCCACCAAAGAGTGGACATAGTCGTCGTCGACGTAAATGTTTACAAATCACCGAAGTATCAGTTACGTCCAGTGAGAAACCGTGAGAGTTGTTAAGTATTGAGAGCGGTACTATAACGGTTACAGTTCCTTCTTCAAACTAACAATAGAAGAGGGTAGATGACAGTTCAGGTTGACACTGTACTTAGCACAGGTCTATGTCTCGACCACAGTAACCAGGTCTCGTAGTCGAGTAACGGAGGACATCCACAACTAAAAGTAACCGTGGTAACTGGACACTAGACAACACAGGGAGTACTTTCGAGTATAGAGAAGAACACCCTCGACGGTAGGATTGGGGTGCAGGGGGTCTCAACATGTCAGAAATTCTTATCCGACCTTTTTAGTGATGTCTCAGTCAAGGGATCTCAAAGGTCTTGATTATTTGGTAAAGACGAGGTGTGTAAGGAAAAAAAAAGGGGGAAAAGGACTCTTTCCCTCCTCCTACACCCACCAGGTTTGGACACAAAACGACGGTTTTGTCTAAATCAGAGTCACGACGTTTACCAGGAAAAGAAGAGTATCTTCAAGGACCGAGAAACAACATTTTGAAAGGTTCCACGAGAAGGATAGAGAGGACGAATTAACGATAATTTCGACTTTATCTCAGTGACACTACGTTATTTCCCACTCTTCATTAACTTAAAATTGTCTTCTTTTACCTCTTAACTATACCTCTGAGTCTCTTCTATTTGATTTCGTCGGGTAAGACTTTCTATCTCAAAGTCTATGGCACAGATTATCAAAACAAAAAAAAAGGGGATACTATTGAATCTAAAGAGAAGAAGAGTGAACATTTGAGAGGGTAAGATGTCAACACGAAACAGACCATTGACAATAAGTAGAATCGTCCACATCGAGTTTACAGAGGATAAAACACTTCGGAAGAAATTAAGAAAAATCTGGGGAATCTGAGAGGAAGAAACACGAGAATATCACACACACACACACAAATACGGTGTTATCATTTTGTGTAACCATAACAGAATATCCGTTAAAGACCAGGGGAAAAATGGTGATCATTTAATCCCTACTTACAAGGAGTACCTAGAAAGTAATAGTATATTTTAACACATAGATATATGTGGTGTTTTTCATATTATATAGTACAATATACATCATGATAGCAAATTATGTAAAAGTCCTATACAAAATCATTTTTTAGTAAAGTCATTGATGTTTATTACTCTTTGTCACACATCATTGATTTGATATCCGAGACTTCAGTCCGTCTGCATCCAAATTCAAGACACTTTTGAACCCATTGAATGAATTGGAGGGATCTGGAATTAAAAGAAAGAAAAACAAAATTTCGAAGTCAAAAGGAGACACTAGTCTGAAAAGAAGAAAGAAGATAAAAATTTTTTATGAATAAATGAAAATAAATACACAAATAAACCGACGTAACCTAAAAAAAAAAAAAAAACGTAACCCAAAATTAACGACCTGGACCCTAGAAACCACGTGTCCGAGTCATCAACACCGGGCACCCGAATCAACGAGACGTCGTACACCCTAGAATCTAGGGGCTGGTCCCTAACTTGAACACAGGGGACGTAACCTTCCGTCTAAGAATTGGTGACCTGGTGGTCCCTTCAGGGATTAAAAGACCTCTTATCATTACTATTGCACCCTCACACCTTTATTAAAAGGGGTATTGGAAGACTCAAAAACCGACTCGGGAGGGACATTATATTCTGTCCAATTATTCTCCTTGTTATTTGTACTCAATTGATTGTACATATGGAGGACATCTGTACCACCCTCTGTGACCCCCCGTTCCGTACTCATCGAGAGACTCTCCTAGATTTGGAAGTAGAATTTATACTACATAGGTCGATTTCTGTTTTCTTCCTTTCCATACCTCCTCGGCCAAGACCCTCCACTGGTCTGGTTCGTTCGTTCTCATTCCGACAATCCATGGTTATCTAAATCCCACGGAAGAGGTGACCATTCCAAAAGAACACTACGTCTCAGTAGGAAGAGAAAGTCCATGTGCCCCCTCTATTGGGAGTGTTTTCCTCTAAAGGTAACATTTATATTTAAAGGGAATACTTTCGCATCAAAGATGACACCAAATTTTTAGAAGAGGACATAGAGACTACAAAGAGTTTTATTAATCGAGTTTTATTAGGAATACGGTTTCTTCGTATAAACCCCTACCGTATAAGACGATGGGAAACAACTGAATTTTTTTACGTGTCACACTCTCAACACGTAGTCCAAAATAAACCCCGTTTTACTCCTGACATCGGGTCCTCTGTCGTGGAGTCTATCGAGACTCTTTGACGAGGTTTCTCCAATCCAGTCATATATACACTAAAATCACTTTCCCCTCACGTACGATAGTTTGTGAAAAAAAAAAAAAAAAAACGTCTTTCAAATACAATCAGAACTCCTCGTCAACAGTGGTACTTTTAAAAATCACGAAAAGATCTATACTCTTTTATGTTCTTAACCCGAATATTTTAGTCGAAGACTTTTATAGATTGATATACTTCTGGACAAGACGGCCAAAAAGGGTCACACGTCTCACGGAGTAAAGACGAGAGGTGGGACTTGATAAAAGTCCCCGCACAACTTTCGGTCATCGACGACGTCGAGCACTAAATTAGGAACACCTATATCTTCCTTCACGGGTACCGTTCACGGTCAAACATCAACCGTGTAAGTCGCGAGTGGAGTTTCCCAGCCGTACTCCTAATTTACTCGATTATGTGCATTTCGGGAATTGGGTAAGTATCGTGTATACAAGAGTTATTTACATTCGACAGAAATGTCATATGTGTTCACACACAAGACGAAAAAGTAACTTGTAATAAATGATATGTGTAAAGGTCTCTTTAAATTGACCCTATAGTTTTCATCGAGACAAGAACTATTTTGTATTAAAATAGAGGACTATTTCGGGAACTCAAAATTTTTATATATTTTAATTATAAAATCGAAAGAAGTAGAGTTTCCCAAACTTTTAGATATTGGGACTCAATTATAGACTGTAATATTCTATAATCATCTAATTGATGGGTAGACAATTCATGTGTTGTCTTATTAAGTACTATAATTAATTAATCTTTGTCAGATATACGGATTGTCACCACCTTACCACTCTAACACTGCCTCGAAGACCTACCTCACTATACGTCGGTAATTTTTACGATAGAGAGAACATGTGTGTACAAGCGTCGTCGTGACAAGTGTTGGCGGTCATCCACCCTTCGAAAGGTTCATAGGTAGTCACCCACTTACCTGTTCTTTTTACATCACAGATACATGTCACCTTATGGTAAGTCAGAAATTTTTCTTCCTTTAAGATTGTGTATGATGGTGCATTCACTTTGAACTCCTGTAATACGATTCACTTTGGTCAGTGTTTTTCTGTTCATATCAAACTAAGGTAAATATACTCTAAAGATCTTCTCAGTTTAAATATCTCTGTCTTACATCTCACTACCAATGGTCCCCGTCCGCCCCTCCTCTATTAACCCTCAACAACAATTATTCATCTCAAAGTCAAAACGTTCTACTCTTTTGAGACCTCCAGGAAACATGTTGTCACACTTATATAAATCATGATGACTGGACATGTGAACCTTTACTAATTCTACCATTTAAATACAAATGGTGTCACTTTTCATGATTAATTTTTTACGACAAAGACTCCTGACACATTTTTATATCTTTCATGAGGACTGATGGGACATCTCCCTTTGTTAGTCCTATACTTTTACATATTATTTATACTGACATTGACACATGTGTCATACATAACAAGGTTTCAAAAACTGTACAGACCCAAAGTCACTTTGGAAACGGGGGTAAAGAGTATACAAAATATCACAGGAAGAAGAACGAAAATAGTAATTTTTACGTAAAAAAATTGTACGTTTTCGCTTTACTAATTTTCCTTTATGTCCAGATCACTGAATAGTAGTAAAGTGTCGTGGGTCTCGTCTTACTGTCGGGCGGGCGGGGCTCAAGACAAGGGGTCTGAACAGACCTTTCGGACACAAATGAAAGTTGTCACACATCGGGTTCCAACTTACCGACGTCCCTCTCAGTAACGATACGTCACCCTTACCAAGTCCAAATCGAGAAGGAAAACGAAGGAGAGTGATTGAAATACCTAAGAGTCTTCAAGACTTGGACCTCTTGTGTAGTATAAGAATCATCCTAACAACGTCAAGGTATAATTGCAAATGATTATTTTATATGGTTTTATTGTTGTGAGATGTTAATGTACCAAAACGTACGAAACTTTCTAAACTCCCTTAAAATTCTTTCAAATAAATAAAAAGAGGGAAGGGACCATTCCCACCATTATTCAGTAAACATTTACTCTTTTGACTCCTCTGGACTAAACGTAGTCCCGACGTTTAGGACTTAATCCTGTCTCTTGGAGATGTAAAATCAGACGTCGAGTAAAGTCACTCAGAATGATAGATGATAACCATTCGAATAAAATCTCCAAAAAAAAAATTAGGTAAATTACCAAGCAATCCCCTCTATAGGAGTCGCGGCAATTGAGTGAGAAAAGGAAAAGAAAGAAAAAAATGTCCGTCCTTTACAAAACACACGGGAGTTGGAAAGGGCCCTCAAAGAAGAGATGTCATGCATTACCATTTTCTATTGGTGTCCAGTCTGGACACCCTTTAGGAAGAACGAGAACCGGAAAGTAGGGACGTCTACTTCATATCCACAGATAAAAATAAAAAACTTAAAGTATTAGGTTCCGTGTAAAGATTAAAAACTAATTTAGAATTGTATGACAAGTCACGTCGTCCCCATCAAAAATTCAAGTAACCTTCACGATTCTTTTTCTATGGTCGCACACGGAAGGAGGAGGTGGGGATAACTCAGTATGCATAATCACAACGAAGTCACCCCTTGTTCAGGATCCAACCCTCGGTTAAAGAAGTCCCTGTAAACTTCTAGGTCCAAAACCCTTATCTGGACCCTTGCTCATGTCAGTTACTCTCGACACACACGTTCTTCCTCTCGCTGAGTCGTCCCAACAAGTGAAACCGACGAGTGTCTTTCTATCGTTAAGAAGAGAAATATGACCTCGAGTGAAACGATACGTTCGGAGGACGGGTCGACCGGTGTCTCAAGTCGAAGTTGGGAGAGTCCGTCGCAAAGTGGTCTCAAATTGACCCTCTCTCTAAACGATCGAATTGAGACGAATCTATAAAGACGAATTTTAAAACCTCTATCTACCGAAGGGTCCAAAAGAAAATTATTCTACTTATGATTTTTTATCCATGTACAATGTCTATACACATATATGTCTATACATATACATAGTCCATACAATTCTATGCATTATTGGTAAGTGTTTTAATCCAACCGGTTTTTCCAACAATTTTGGGGTTTGAAAAACCGGTTGAGTCATAAATACTACATAAAGGACATCCTGAAGTGTTTTTATACATAGTGAAAAATTACTTATGTGAATCATTGCAATAAGGAAAGACTATCAAACCGTTTGTCATCCTATTCCGTCATCGACACACCAGACCTTTGTACACCTGTCAATCACCATGTCTGTCTCACTATTGGGTCGGGGAGATAAAAAACACGAACTTGATAATTTTAGAGACGTATAGGGTCTCTTACATTTAACACGTGATAATTTCCACTTATTCATCTGTGTCGTTTAACTTTAAGGAACAAGGTATTTACCAGAGTGTTATGAAAGTAACCATAAAACCCGGGTGACAAAGATAAGGAGGTTTGAAATAAAGAGGAAACCAATTTTTTTCCTACTATTACAGACAGGGGAACAAACGGTCTTACTACCATTACCACCTTCACCAATCTTCGTGTAACTCGAGGAGTCTCTTTCTACGAAACACTGGGAATGTCGTTACCTCGTGGAGGAAGGCTCTGCGTGACTCTATTACGTCTCCGATGACCGGTACCCATCGACGGTTGAGTACCGCCTAGACGTGGATTTCACCCGTGTCTGTTCTGTGTTCTAGGGACAGCCCTGGAACCGATCTTGGCTTCAGATCTTGTGGAAGAAGGATATGACGGGACAACACAGATCCGGTCCGTCCCTAAGACTCCTTAGATCATCTCGACCCTTATTAAAGCGAAGGTCAAGAGATCCCTTCTCATCTCACTCAGAGAGACGGCATCCGAAACCGAGAGACCTGAAGAGAAAGTATCGTGAAAGAACGACACAACACAACATTCATCAATTACACAGAAAAGAGACTATCTAAGATTTGAGACTCTCAAATCGGAGATCGTGTCACAGACCATGTACAAGTGACCTCTCAATGACTCACCTGCCCACTTACTTACTAACTTCGAAGAAGGGACATGTATTTTGACTGGTAGTGTGATAGGACGTCGGGGTAGGAGTACTAGGGAACCAGATTCTCACAAGGACGTCGAGATGGTCCGGGACGAATTAGGATGAGATCCCCACTCCCGGAATGTAGGAGGACACGTACCTGTATCCTTCAACAGGTCCACGACCACCACACATTGTCATTTCGACGTCCTTTGGAACCGTCGTGAGGGACCCTGGTGACAAACAATTAGACAATTAAGCATAAAAAGGGACGACTAAAGAAGGTCCGGGTCTATTATTCTCCCACCGGTCTTTACAGAACTTCATACTTTTCGAGAACCGCCTCTCGGGATTGGTCCGACATCGTCTCTGACAGTACGTCTCTGGGTTACACGGGGTGGACGTCTGGTCCCTGTGGATGCTCCCCAATACAGTCTGGGACCCAAGGGTCCATGGTGACGAGTGCCCTTCTTTTTCCCCCTTGGTCGAACCCCCTACCCTCTTTTCCATCTTAACCGTGTTAAACTTCTCTTTTTGACCACGCAATTTTTTTTTTATTATTTGGAGTGAACCTGTCGTAGTCACTGACTTAAGACTTAGAGGACTTAAAGTCCAAAAAATACGACCTCAAGGGTATTTAACCAAAGGTGAAGATCTGGGAAGAAGAAGATTCGACTAAGATCAGAAAGGAAAGTCGGATGAGTGATGGTCTAGGGATCGGAGATGACGAGGATACTCTGGTCAAGGTCAGGGATGGACGACGACGTCGGCCACGCCTTCCTCCAGTAGGTGGACCTCGGGATACAACAAGAGATGGTACTGAAACAGTCACTGCGACTCCGAGTCTTCTATTCTCCCGAACGTCTTGGCACCCACTCACAGGGGTTCCGGACGGCTCTTGGAGGGAAACAAAGAAACGTACTGACTACAAGTCCTCACACTCTTATCCGTCGGACTTGTTGATCTATCAAGTAGACAAGTCCTCAAGTTTTATGGTCAGTAAGGTATTTTGATTAGTCGCCACTTTTTTGAGTGTCAGCACCAACGAAGACCGACTCTTTCCATGTTCCCCTAAAAGACCCCACAAGTGTTACACGAAAGTTATATAACAATCCCTACACCTCATGTACCAACATACAAACACTTTTGAGTCGTTTACCATGAGAACTCTAGATACATATAGTGACATACATTTAAATTAGATTTTTTTAATTTCCTTCGGGGGGTAGGGGTCATAGTTAGTAAGGTATATTCACTATCTTCCTTTTTTTTCCACCCTCTTAAGACACCACAAAGTCACCAATTCTGAGTCGCGAAAATTACGGACGGACCCCGGACTCAAACTGAGGATCTACCCCTTGATTCTAGGGTGTTCGACAAACCACACCGGTTTTTGTTTTTCTCTTTCCTTCTTTTCCCCAGTTTACTGTCCCCTTTCCTCTCTAAAGGATCGTGTCTTTTTTTCGTACTTCTAATAAATCAATTTGAAGTAATAAAACAATTTTTCTTTAGGCTCCGGGCCTCTCCCTTTCTCTGGAGCCCAGTGTATATACCGAACCGGGTCTTAACCTTGGGTCTTCATGTGACTAACGACGAGACGATAAGTCGGAAATACATAGTCAATTGAATCCGACAATGTAAATAAACCATTACAACGTCCTTCACCTCCCTGGGGGAAGTCCCGGACTTTCACCCGAGAACGGATTGTGAGCCATTACTTAACAGGTTCCTCTATGTGCACGACTGTTTCGTTCTTCGAAATAACCCTTTTCCACGAACTCGTCTCTCGTCCTTCCATTCCCTTGGGTCCTCCTGACGAGACGGTACACCGAACGTCAGAACAAAAAAAACCACTACCCTAATCAAAGGTCCAACGGAGACCCGTTAGTAAGACTGAGTCCCAGGAAGGACCACCACGTGTGTAACGAGTCGGTTCTACCTAAGGTCGTTCCTCCTAAGACCCTCCACCATCCTGTACACCATAGAGGTACACTCTACTTAAAAGGGTTTAAGAAGACCAACCATGACAGAATAATCAAAGCACAAGGAATAGTCTTGGAGGATAATATTTTATTGAGTGTGTCTACCACGGATGTCTTATCCGTCAATGTCAATTCCAAAGGAGATTGTCATTGTTCGTTGGGGGTTTAGAGTCCCTCCTGTTGTCGTCATCTCCGACCGAACCAGGAGTGTAATACACAGACAGAACACGACCAACGACGAGACGGGGCACGACAGAAATGAGAGCCTGGGTCGGGTTGTCTCGTCGGAGACAGACGTTGTAACGGTAGAGTACCCTCTCCTTTTTCCGTTTCTACCGTTTGATGATCGACCGAACATTTCGAAGACGAACCTTCGTGGTCCGTAATGAAGGTAGGTGTAAAGGGACGAATTTCGTTCCGAACATCGGTTGTGACGTCAGTCGAACCGTCCATATAGAGGAAGAAGATACCTCTTCCGAGACGTCGGTGACACGGTCCGAAATACAACTACCCCTCCCCTCAATCAGGAGGTCTTTCACAACAACAATAAGTCAGGGAGTCAACACAGGTTGAGAAACTCTAGGGTGCCTGACGTCGTGTGGTCCGAAGGGACAGGAAGTGTTTAAGGACCTCAAACGAGTTTAAGTACAGGTAACTCAACCACTATGGTAGGTCGGTAGAGTAGGAGACAGTAGAGAAAGAGGAGGACGGGGGTTAGCAAGGGTCGTAGTCTCAGAAATGGTCACCCAACCGAGAAACGTAGTCCACCGGTTCATAACCTCGAAGTCGAAGTCGTAGTCCGGAAGGTTACTTATAAGTCCTGACTAAAGGAAATCTTACCTGACCAAACTAGAGGAACGTCAGGTCCCCTGAGGGTTCTCAGAAGAGGTTGTGGTGTCAAGTTTTCGTAGTTAAGAAGCCGCGAATGGGTTAGGTCACAAGACCGGACCTCTTAAGGTACCTGACATATCAGGTACCCCAGCGTTTCTCAACCTGTGCTGACCCACTGAAAGTGAAAGTGAAAGGTCGGAAGAAATACTAGTTGAGAGTGTAGGTATGTACTGATGACCTTTTTAGTATCGAAACTGATCTACCTGGAAACAGCCGTTTCATTACAGAGACGAAAAATTATACTACAGATCCAAACAGTATCGAAATGAAGGTTCCTCGTTCGTAGAAAATTAAAGTACCAACGTCACCGGTAGACGTCACTAAAACCTCGGGGTTTTTATCAGACAGTGACAAAGGTAACAAAAGGGTAGATAAACGGTACTAGAATCAAAAAACTTACGACTCAAAATTCCGTAAAAAAAGTGAGAGGAGAAAGTGGAAGTAGTTCTCCGAAAAATCAAGGAGAAACGAAAGACGGTAATCCTACCATATTAGACGTATAGACTCCAATAACAATAAAGAAGGTCGTTAGAACTAAGGTCGAACACTAAGTACACCGGGTTGTAAAGTGTACTATATGAGGTATATATTAAATTTATTCGTTCCACTGTTATATATCGAAACTGCATGAGGAAAGGGATAAACCTTGGTCAGACAACAAGGTACAGGTCAAAATTGACAACGAAGAACTGGACGTATGTCCAAAGAGTCCTACGTCCAATACACCAGACCATGAGAATAGAGAAATTCTTAAAAGGTGTCAAACAACACTAGGTGTGTCAGTTTCCGAAATCGTATGAGTTACTTCGTCTTTATCTACATAAAGACCTTAAGAGAACGGAAAAGATACTAGGTTGCTTACAACCGTTAAACTAGACACCAAGGAGACGGCAAAGATTTAGGTCTGAACATATAGACCTTCAAGAACCAAGTGTATGACAACTTCGGATCAAACTTCCAAAACGGGTTAACACACCATCAAACTTGTAAAAAACCGTAACGGGAAGAAATCCTAACCTTACTTTTGACTGTAAAAGGTCAGGACACCCGTGACGACTCAAAAGGTTTAAACGACCGTATAATTCACGTCGTGAGTTACTTTGATACTCGGTACGACACGTCCCGGTGGGTTCTACCTACCCAGTATCTCCTCTCAAGACTATTCTACAACAGGTAACCTCTTCCCTTACCGTTTGGTAAAGTCGTAAGAACGGAACTCTTGGGTACTTGCATACTTTTCTGTTTTTCCATATTGTGACTTTCTACTTGGGGGGTCCAGCCATCCACGGGTTATACGATGACCTCTTCTCACCTCTTTATTGAGGTCTTTCTTACTTCTCGGACTCGGTTTCGTTTTTTGCTATGGGTCAACACCTACACACACTACCACTTTCATTTCAGACTACGATATTGGTTGTCATAACGTATCCTTTGACCTTACAATCTAGGTACTTAGTTCCATTTGACCTTCACCAGTTTGTCCTCTACCATTCTCACTTGTAGTTGTAAAAACCTTAGTCTCTTGATTTTACCTACCCTTACCCACTTAAATTAAGTCTACTGGTAATATAGATACTGACACCAGTTCTTAGGGAATCTTCTTTACCTTATTGGGAGTATCAGTTGTTTTCTCAAGCTTTACGTCATGAACCCACATCAGAGTTTTTACTGTCTTACTAGAGTCAAGTAAAGGTTCCGTTTGGTAAGTCGTAGTGTCCTTAGGTTCAGACACGGGGTTGGTAATTACGGTTTCTTCGACTTCAACTTGTCAAGATACTTCTGGGTCATTCTGAAAGATCTTGATTGTGGTTTTTTTCTACAGGAAAAGGAGTATACCACGACCTTACGTTTCCATCCTTCAGTTCTCTATGGACCTCATTATCCGTTCAAACCGGTACCCCATGTTTTACTTCGTCCTGTTTCCGATTGTCAAAACGGTTCTCTTGTGTGACCAGTGTCGTTTGTGTGAGAAGGTTATTATGTTCTTTACTGACATGTGTATCTGTAGTGGTTTACCAGTTATGACTTTTAGTCTAACTAATATAAGAAACATCGGCTTCTACCTCTTCGAGATGTGTCAGTCGTTTTTGTTCTGGACCTCGACTGATACTGAGTCTAGTAGTCAAGGAATAACGCATTAAGTCTGAACTTAACTTTTTTCATCCCTTTTGGTGATTCGGTAAGTCTATACTGGATTTACTTTAGAGAATACTAATATGTCACTTCACTGTTTTTCTAAGTTCCCTAGTCTAGACTATCTCACGGACTTTGTGATACCTGTCTCTAAGTACTGTAAATGTGTTCCACCACTGGTCTTGGTAGGGGTTCTTTACGTTTTTTCGTTTTACCAACAGATTCCTCCGGAATGTTTATCGACTCTTTTCTCTTCTCTTTCCGTTTCCTCTTTCCCTTTCTATATAGGTAGACTTACGTCTCAAAGTTTCTTATCGTTCCTCTCTATTCTTTCGGAATTCACTTGTTACGTTCCTTTATCTCCTTTTGTTATCTTACCCTTTCTGATCTCTAGAGAAGTTCTTTTAATCTCTATGGTTCCCTTGTAAAGCACGTTTCCACCCGTGTTATTTCCTGTCTTTGTCACACCTGGAATGTCTTCATCTTCTATAATACTTCTCCACCGTGTTTATGTGTCTTCTTGATATGTTTTTCTAGTGTTACTGGACCTATTGGTGCTACCACACTAGTGAGTGGATCTTGGTCAGTAGCACCTCACACTTCAGTTCACCCGGAATCCTTCGTAGTGATACTCGTTACGATCACCTCCACTGTCTTAAGGTCATTCAATAAATTTTAGGTCCTTCACACCGTTTATAAATCTTTCCAGTACGTCAACTGGAGTGACGATATTCATATAACGGAGAAATGTTTACCGTGTATTCTGTCAAAGTCTTAAGGACACAGCTTCGTCTGTAGTACGGGAAGTACCACACGACAAACGGGACCGTCGGTCTGTCAGTAAGTAGTGATCTTATCTCGCACGACACACGATCTACGACATGACCCAAGACCCGACAATGTGCCAATTCATAACGAGGAAGACTAAAGTCTCGAAGGACTTCTTCCCCTTTCTCCATAAATGTTACGTGACACTATGTAGGACATTATCCATAACCACAACACGATCGTCGTATTTTTACTTTTGGAAGGAGGTTCCCTTTCCGTCAGTCCACTTCTCGTCTATCCCCGTCCCTCCCGTCCTTTTTGTCTCCGAAGGGGCACCTACACTCTAAGTAGGCTCACTTTCCACTGTTTCCTATAAGGTCCTTCTGTCCGTCAGGCACGCGTCCGGACGACACACCACAACTCTCTCGTCCCCCTTCGGTCCCCGACTTCACCCGTCCCCACCCACACCCTCCACTACGCTCTACGTTCCACTCTGTGTTAATCTTCGAGGTCTTCATGGTGCGACCCCTCAAACCTAGAATAGGGTTTCGGTCCCCTTCGTCAGCCTGTTAAACTTTAGCCTCTCGCGGGACTAGTCCGGCCGTCTAAAACTCCCTCTGAAACCGTCGTCTGTACTTGACCTCCTCTTCTTATTGTTTTATTAAGGTAGATTTTCAGGAAGTCTGCTTAGACCTTAGAAACATGTCTTTCAAAAACTTCGGTAATTCGAGGGGCACTTAACCTTGCTACACAAAAGTTATAGAAACCGAAGAGTCACTCGGTCGCCGTCGCAAACCGAACTTCGAGGGAAAAGGAGTCCTGTTGAGACAACGACACCAATGTCCTGTCCGCCGTGTGAACCTCTACAAGCAAATTAGGGGGCACCGGTCCAGTAGACAGACCGTAGGTGTCTGGAACGGTGTGAGGGAAGGGGGTCTTCACAGAACGGTCCCAACGACCCGGGACAGAGCGGAAACCAAACGGGTCCTTGTTCAGGACCCACACACACCATCACCGACGGGGTGCCCTTGGTTCGGTGGAGTCACCGAACACAACTTAAAGAGACGAGGACAAGTGACAGACAAAGAGTTTTTTCTTAAAGAGACGAGAGAGTAGTAAGGAGGGGGTAGACGTAAGACGGGTAAGAACTTCTGAGTCAACTTTGACCTGTGGAGAAAAGCGAAGGATCGGGAATGGTGAACCGGGTGAAAGTGTCTACGAAAGTCATCCTCGTAAAAAAGGTCTCGTGAAAAACCCCGGTGGAGGTTATTGGAAGGAGCAGAGTCGAGTTCTCAAAAACAGAGGTCAACGAACCATGAAAGTAAATAGGACGGTAAATGCACAACAGACCTCAACGAGTGTCAAAACGCGCAATCAGGGAGTAGCGGGAGTCGGTCTGATCGTCCCTAGTATACAACAGGAACTTACGGACCGGGACATAATACGGACGACGTCGATCTCGTTAGACGTCGGCCAGTGAACGTCGACTCAGTTCGGGAACGAATTTGAGAAATTACCCAGGGAAACGAGAGTTTACTATTGTTTCGGGGAACCGGACCGATGGCGGTGGGAAAGACGTCTACGGGGGAATGTGACTGTGGGGTCTTCGTGATTTGCTGACACAGAGGTCCTTGTCCGTCACGAGAGTGACCGGAGGGGTGTGTGAGGAGAGAGGCGGTCTTCGTGAGAAGGGAGCCGGAGAAAAGTGGACACACTAAGGTCAACAGAAAACCCGTAGGACCCTTCGGAAGGACAGGAAGTATTCTTACCGACCAACAAGGAAGGCATTGGGACATGAAAAGGTCATCCCGGGGTGACTTACTGAATACTAATAGGATATAACACAAATGTTACAGATCGTGCCACGAATCAGTCTCTTGTTGGCCACTCATAAACAGGGGAGTTTACTTACTGAACACCTCCGTGCCATTTATTAACAATACGTCTCACATATTACGTCATATGTCTATTAAATGTGTTTATTAACACATTTACGTCACACCGAGACCTTCCCTCGCGACCGTCTCACCTCACCTCTAAGACATCCTAAACAAAAACTTGGTAACTATAACAGGGTCTTCTCGTCGTCTCTGAGAGAGGAGTGATACTTCCGAGCCCTCTCCTCGATCTGTCTCCTGGTGTGTCTCTGTCATAGTCAGTGAATGGTTAAGAGACGTAGGATCGTAACATCTCTCTCTCCGACTCTTCCGGAGGTCCTCACACAACAAGTGTACGACGTAAAATATCGACTCCTTTACCCAGATCCCTTCCCCTTCTCGGAAAAGGTTCCAAGAGATGGACCAAATCGTCGTCCTTGTCATTACAACAACTTCGGAGACTCTTTCC
The DNA here is from genome assembly GCA_006410555.1 of Capra ibex. Lineage (NCBI taxonomy): Eukaryota > Metazoa > Chordata > Mammalia > Artiodactyla > Bovidae > Capra > Capra ibex. Next base: position 1,740,160 of record SJYO01032929.1, read on the forward strand.
TTTCCCACGGGAAACAACGAGGTACGAGATGAGACTGACGTGTACTTCGTGGTCCTGACACAGCAATCCGAGTTCTGAGACCAAGTAAGTGAGGACCTACGTAAAGTGATTATGAATCGTGGATGAGGGACGGACCGGACAAGACGTGGGAGCTCTATGTCGTGACTTTTTCCCGGTTCGCGAACGGGAGTACCTCGACTGGAAGACCACAGTCTACGTCCTCGTCTGTAGGAATACATCTATGAAGAGAAAGACAGGAACCATGTCATAAAAACGTTAATCTCCGATGAAGTAAATTTTCATTAAATTTTAAAGATAGGCTTGTAAGTCTTGTTTTATCTCTGTAAGTCAACTTAATCACTGAAGTCTGGACAAACCAACAAAAAAGGGGTATTGTTTCCGTCGACGTTCGTTTTGTCTAAAACCAAGAGACATTCCTTCCCTAAAATAGACTTAACAAGTCTTCCTCGTCCGACGGAGATTCCCATCGTACAGGACAGTAACAGTAAATTAAACTGTTTGTGATTTCAGTTTCGAATCGACTGGATCTGTGACCCTATATTTCTACTTATTCTTTATTGGGAATCCCTGAAGGACCCACCAGGTCACCAATTCTTAGGAGGGACGTTACGTCCCCTGTACCCAAGGTAGAGACCGACCCCTTGCCTCTACTAGGGTGTACGGTACTTCGTTATTTGGGTACACGGTGTTGATCTCTTAGACACACGACGTTACTTTCTAGGGTGTACGGCGTTGATTCTGGGCTGTGTCAGTTTATTTATTCATAATTTTTTTTTTTCTTTGTCGGAACAAGAATGTCTTGAATGTCAGAACATCTACGTTTTCCCTAATTTTTAGTGAAAATAAAATCAAGGTTGTCTGAAAAAACTTGTAAATCATAAATGGTCTATACTTCGAGTTCAAATGACAGTTGAGAACTCAAAAATACAGTGAATAATAAAAAAATAAAAGTTCTAGTCATCGATAGTGATTTAATCATCGCTCACATTTTATAGGAAATTAATTCCTCTTTGACCACTAACAATCCAAATACGACTCTCTCCCCTTACAGATACGTTTACTCTCAGGAAGGGAAACGCACCATTGGTGAACCTGAAAGAGAATGTAGGAAGTGTGGTCAATGTCTCTAGGCACCACCGCAGTCCACTCTTCGTCAATGGTCACCTCATGGCGTAGTCGTTCTCCATTCTCCCCAGGAAGGAACCGTCCCTGAGACCAGTGCGGACGACCAGCGGGACCGCGTCTACTGATTTCCGGTCGTCGTCAGTAAGTCCGCGGTAGCCTCTAAGGTGACCTCTTGGATATATCAAGTCCAAATATAGACGCGTAAGAACGACTCTCCCTCGTTATAGGTGAGGGGAGTGGGTTCCCGGAAAATGTCCGACAATGTACCAGACTCCTGAATTGATCCTCTGGTACTGATCCCTCTCGACTTTTTCGAAAATTCGGGATCTGGTTTTTAATTCATACATCAACAAGAGGATTCGTCCTAACGAAAAGGTCTTTCAGAGATAAGTTTTAAACTGAAATATCTTAAGATCAAGGTGGAGGACTAAGTATAAGTTTCGCACTGAACGGTGGTGAGTCCGTTCTCCCTTTCGGTCTTAGAGACCTAGACCACCGAAGAGATCTCCCCTTCTAGGTTGACGTAAGGGAGGGGAGGTAGGGAGTAGTCGGGGTGACGTCGGGAACCAAACGCGAGATTCCTGTCATACCTACTATGTCATTCCCCTCCCAGGGGTGGCCTCGGCACCCTCTGTCGCTCCTACAGGAACCCCTCTCCGGTCTGGAGTCCGACCCACCTACCAAAACATCAGACCCTTCACTTCACTCACTACTTTCGAAACTAAGTCTTAGGAAACCGAATTGAATGAACCAGACCAAATGTAATCCTTCAATAAAAGATTCAAACCCTGGAAAATGTAATCCTTCAATGAAAGATTCAAAACTTTCTAGGCATATTGAAGTCGAAGTAACGAAACGATTAGAAAGACTGTAACTCCACAGTTCCCCTTTTAAGGTGAAAGACAAGACGAAAGTCCCCTTCCTCCACCATAAGAGGAAGGAAAGGTCCATTTCTCTGCCTCGGGGAGTAACGGAGCGGAGTCAGTGGTGGGGGTGGGGGTCGGTGATGTAACGTGAGTAAACTTAACCCCAAGACGGGAGTGTCCCGAAGGGTCACCGAGTCTACCATTTCTTAGACGGATGTTACACCCTCTGGTCCGAAGTCAAGGGCCCACCCTTTCCAGGGTACCTCCTCCTTTACCGATGGGTGAGGTCACAAGAACGGACCCTTTAGGGTACTTGTCCCCTCGGACCGCCCGATGTCAGGTACCCCAGAGTCTCCGTCTATGCTGACTCACTGATTGGAAAGTGAAAGACAGGAGTGTCGAAGTGATCTTGAACAGGGAGTTTCCAGTGGTCACTTGAGGATTAGTGATTTAACAAAAGGACGTGTCTTTGGAGGTGACTGAGAAGCAATAGGTCATTCTGGTCTAAGGACTTGGGTCCCAGGAGTCGAATGTGCACGGGACTCGGACGAGAAGATCGGACTAAAGGGCAATGAAGAGAGTATCTGGTCTACGAAAGTACAAATATATAAAATGGGGCGATGTAGACGTGGATGTGATAAAGAAGTCGGACTTTATGGGGATACAAAAAACATAGATAACTTTAAAATACGTGGGAAGTTTTAAACCGGATGTATAGGTAGAATGACGGTACGGTCAGTTTTAATTGTAGAGGAAGGAGACGCGAGGAGTCCTGAAATCCCCGACCAAGAGTAAAAAGATGAAGCTAAATATGAGCAACATAAACACATATAAACACACAGAGAAGTTTACTCGAGAAACTTGTGTCTTCGAAACAGAACTCATGGAAACATTTGGAATCGAGGGTGTCGTATCGCGATACGTACGTGAGATATGTTTCCTTATTTGTTTAATTAGGTAGTAAATATCTGGGTCTACACGGCCCTATGAAGGGAATTCTCGGGAGTGGTAGAGGGATCCTCTGAGTGACCAAACGAAGGAATGAAGGGTCCCTGGATGTAAGACTAGGGTTTAGGAGGTGAAATAGTCTTAGAGTTATTCTGTAAGCCCTTTTTTATGACTTGAAACGAGAAACCGGAAACTGGATAGTACCAAACAGAACCTCATCTCGTCTTCTTGTCTCTAAAAAGACGTAAAATGTCGTTAGTGGTCGAATGTCGGATGTTTCGTAAAAGTATTCGTAGCAGACAGTACTAGAAGTATTCAGAGACATTATCTATAATAGTGGGGGCAAACTACCTACTTACGTAAAGGACAGGAGGGACGGACGGAAGGAAGACCGTCAACTGTAGTAAGTAAGTAAGTGTCAATCAGTAAAGACCGTAGTCTAGTGATTACGAAGTTGAACACCACACAAAATCACGGACCGACTTCCTGTGACAACTGGGTCACGACCACTGGGAACTGGTAGCGTAACGACGGGAGTGCCCGGAACTACAGGTCGGGGGGATACGTCTCATAGAGGTCCACCACTTGATACCTTAACCTCCCGTGATACTCGGAGTGAAACTGGTACGATGCCATTGATACCCCAGTCACTGGTAGAGGCCCCCCATCCCTTTCTCCGATAATAAATAAAGAGACTCCGTCTCGAGATTATCCCGGGGGTCCTTTGTAACTTTAGAATGTTGTTTCCAAGTACAAGATCCATCTAGACTTTCAGAATCAAAGTTCCACTATCGACGACTGAGTAGAAAAATGATTTTGAGTAACTTTTTGTGAGGATGTTACTGACCTAAAATACTGTACATTTAATATAGTCAATTTGAGAAGACATTGTTTTATTATACAGAGAAACCGTTTATTAATCCTTAAGGTCAGAATAATGAACCGTACAAATGTCTTATTAATAGACATTGTAAAATATATAATAAAGTGATTTTTGGACTTCTATGTTACTTGGTGGTCAGGAAAGTGACTTTTCACTTTCACTTTCAGTGAATCAACACAGACTGAGAAACGATGAGGTACCTGACATATCCAGTCTTCCGACCTCAACCATCGGAAAGGGAAGAGGTCCCCTAGAAGGGTTGTGTCCCTAGCTTGGGTCCAGAGGGTGTAACGTCCACTAAGAAATGGTCGACTCGGTGTTCCCTTCGGGTTCTTATGACCTCACCCATCGGATAGGGAAGAGGTCGACGAGAAGGACTGGATCCTTAACTTGAACCCAGAGGACGTAACGTCCGTCTAAGAAATGGTCGACTTGATAGTCCCTTCGGAAAGGGATGATTGTTCGTTAAATCAAACTAATCATATGTTAAGTGAATATACACATAGATTATTTAACCATTTTCCTTTTTTTCATATGACTCATTGACGGTCGGTTCTGTCCGTGTATGCACTGGTCCATATCGAGTTCGAGAGGGGGCAGACCCTGAGGGGGTAAAAAGAGGAGGGACATAACACCACCTTATGACCATGGAAGACCAACAACGAGACCACGGAAGACGTATTTTATTACTACACAAGATAAAAACAGAGTCAGTGGTTCGTCGGGTGACATGTCTTACTTGAGCCCCTTGGCCCAGCGTTGTAAATACTAGATACACTCAGAAGGAGACCTCCCTGACCCCAAAGAATTACTAATAAGGAGAGAGAAAATAAAATACCAAAAGTTTCGTTATATTCTATGACTAAAATACACTATAAGTGTCGTCTTTTTTTTAGAGGTCCTACAAACATTTAAAGTATATCGTGAGAGTAATCCGTGGTATCCTCCTTATTTTTTTATGTACAGTCGAGGACGGGAGTTTCTTGACTGCAATACATCTGGATTGACACTGGAACAGTAACCGATACTAATCCTTGTTGTGTCCTTCCCCTACACCAAGAGAAAGAAACTCCAGGGTATCTGATGTTTCGTACCTCGAAAATTTCCAGGTACTACTCCAGCACCTCGACACTCCCATTCTCTCCTCTCTTTACTTCGTCGACTCTAATACTCTTCCTTCTTGTCTCTACGGATGTCTCTTTAAGTTATTCACACCGAGAGAGTATACATTACTTTTAAAAGAATAGAGGAATATTTCAGAAGTCAATTGAGATGTAATGAGGGGGAATTTTGTCATTTAACCGGAGAAGAGGATCAAAGACTGGACTGGGATATCTTAAACCTGGACCAGAAATAATAGAGTGGCTAGGAGAAGGACAGTCTAGTACACCAAAACGGAGGAAGAGAAACCTGTTCAGTATTATAGTCAGTAGACAGTAAATTTCGTATTCTCCACATAATATTACAATTCATATTTACGAGATGTAATGCCGGATCCTACTCCAGGACCAAAGTCCGAGCAATCTCATCGTCTGTGGGGTCGGATCGTGGGGGGTAAAGGAATCGGGACATAGACCAGAGGTGCCACGTCGGTTCTTTCCTGTCTGCGGTCGTGAGATATCAGAATAACGACCGTTAGGGTTGCACCGAAAAAAGTGTACCGAACCAAAAGTGAAAGACGTTTTGACCTTCCGACGGTGACGGTCACCACAGACCGGAGAACACCAGTAAGACTTGTAAGACTAGTCCTCCTCCCTACCGACTGCAGTCGAGAGGCCCGTCCCGTGTACCGAACCTAGTCGTAGCTCACGTAGAGACCAACTACTGAGTTCGACCGTACCCTCCAGTGTTAGACACTTCAGTATCTGTCAACTACAGAAACCTGTAGTTGGTTTCTTGTCCTGCAGGTCCCCGGTGTTAGAGAGACAAGAAACAGGGGGATCACAGAAGACGTCGCCTGAGGGACTGATGTCTCCGGACCAATGGTACCATTCCTATCGTGTCTACGTCCTCAGGTCGTCAAAATTTATCGTTTACGTTCACACAGACACAAACCTAAAATTCGGAGACTATGTATCACCTTACCATACACAAACCTAAACCTCAGTCAACCGGACTAAGTCCAAGACGGTGAATTGTATACCGGAGTCGTGTTGAGTGTTAAGAGACTCGAACAAAAGAACGAGACGTGGAGGAGTGTCCCGACAGTCCTCCTGGACTACTTCAGTCCACTCCCCTATAGAGAGACACTTCAAAGTATGTCATACAAAACTAGCAAGATAGGATCTTTCGTTCATATCCTAAGGTACTTTCCCTGACACCCTGGATCCTTTACTATCGAATAAGGGTCAAGAAAGTAGAAGTCTAATCCCAATTCTGGTAGTATTTGTAAAGACTTCTGTTCTCTATTCCAAACACCTCTTATATTCTTATTATAATATCCCCCTTTTATTAGAAATTCTTCATCTCCTAACTCAACTTTAGTCCAATCACTAAAAGACGAGTCTGACCTATATTCTAGTCAGGGTCATGTTTCGTCACCTTCCAAATGTCTCCCTTCTAAAGGGACGGGAGGTGGTTCGAGTGTTAGGTACGGGACGAGACCTCGGAGAGACGTGTGACTAGGTTAAGAGAAGTCAGACAACAAACTCAGGAAGGTGGGGTGACACGATACTGGGATGTCCATCACACGTTCTCACGGTATATCACCAATGGTCGTCCCAGAAACATCAGTCTATCGTAACCGAGTCGAGGTCAGGACCGAACCTCAATACACTGGAAAACATTTGGTGAGTCAGAGAGACTCTGAACCGAAGGAATAGGGATCTGACACTTATTGTTGTCAGGATAGATTCCTACTATATAAACAACACTCCTTATTCCTGAATCATACTACGGATTGAATGCCAGTAACGAGTTATTTACAGTTGATAATATCAATTTGATATTTTCACCAAAAAAAAAAAAAGACTTACCATTCTACTACTTATTATATTTCATAAAATTTCATAAAAGGTCATAAAAAGTTTCACAAATCCAACACATAAGAAACTTTTTAGTCATTTTTTTGAAAAGTTTAATTCATTTGTATAGATATTAAGATCTTATATGGTCACCACTTCGAGAAATCGACTCCAATGGACCTCTCCCAGACTCACTAGACCCATTCTGTGGTTTCCCCGTTAGTCATCAAGGATACTCCGGGTCGAAAGTTTTTGTCGTTCACAAGACATTCGGTAACCAGTACTACGTAATGATCCGACACTTTAGTTAAATCACCTAGACCAGTCGTAAATTCTTTAGACTTGATCTTCTCTTATTTTATTTTACCTTTTATTGTCTGTCATAGAGTACATCATTCTTACAAGATACTTTGAATCCCTGTACAGATACACAGAACCCGACACTATATTTGATTTAAAGAAGGACTCCCAGAGTTTCAAACCTGGATGAGTACCATTGGGAGTTATTCCTACAATCGACCTTCCTATTCCTACAATCGACCTTCCCATTTCTTTCCCCCTTAAAGATTTACAACAGGAGAGCACCGGTACGTCCGTTTGTGACTACGGTGACTCATCCGACAGAAGTAAGGATTTAACCCACTAACAGAAAGGTATTCATAACGAGGATCTCAGCTTTCTCCCCGTGTGTCCTCCCTTTAAATACGTCTTTACTGTAGTCTACAGTGTACCTCGTCTCATTCCGTCAGCCCGATGAAGTCGAGACCGAAAGGGAGACCGGAACATCAACTCGAGCCACCTTCGGCCTCCTCGGTGTCGGAAGTAGATACCGTTGAAGTCGCAAGGACACCAGTTCCACTCACACCCAGACTACGGTTGCCCATTAAAAATCCTAACAAGCTTGATTGTGGAGTTGAAAGCACGACAGACACGAACGTGCGGACAGGACCCTCCACCCCGTTTTTTCTCCAGAAAGAACTAAAGGTCTTAGTTTCTATCAAGGAGTCAAAAGAACTGATGACGTAAATGAACATGGAGATAAAAAAAATTAGAATAAATGTGAACATAATGTTCATCTACAGAAGGATAATGTCATCTTGAGGAGTTTCCACTCTTTAGAAAATAAGGAGAAGTCTTAGAGTCGTCGTTGACCAGGGAAGTTAGTAAGAAAGTCATTTATGACCCCCGATCTCCGTGAGTCTCATGTCTCCTTTCCAGTATCAGGAACGGAGGTCCTCGAGTGTCTCTCCAATTGTCCGTCATTACCTTATATGACGTTCTTCTCGATTTTTCAGTTCGTTCCGTAATTTCCTCCCGGTTACACCATTCTCCAAATGAATTACTTACTCATAGAGGGGGTTTAAAGTCTCGTTAGTTAGTCAGTTAGTCCCTACTGTCGGGAATTAATGAAGTCCTTACTTTACTTCTGTTTATTAACTCTAGCACGGAAGATCGTGAATCGTGTCACGGGTCGTGTAGGATTCGTAAGTTATTCATTTACGGCCCACAAATCGTTTTAAGTCACCAAACCGGTCCCTACTTCATTCACACATCCTCTCTTTAGACTCATATTCTCCATCTTTCTTATATCTTCTAAACCTCAGTCTTGTGAACCCAAACTCAAGACTGTAACTAGGAGGAATCAATGTAATAAATTTCGGGGATTCGGAGTTGAAGGAAAGACGATTCCACCTTTACTGTTACTACGGACGAAGGACCCCCACAATAATCCTTCACGGATTCTTTCCGATTCGTAGTCTTACTTCAAGAATCAACACACTCTTTATAAAACGAGGGGGAACACGAAAAACAACTCACGGACCGGAGTCACTAGGGAACTGTGGGACACGAGGGAAAGGGGACCGTGGACAGTCAGAGGAGGACCAAACAAAAATACAGAGAGAGGGTGCTCTGACACTCGAGGGACTCTCGTCTTAACTAGTACTAAACAGAGACGTAGGTGTCCCAGACCTCTTCCCGTCCCGGGAGTCAGTCATTCCGTAGTCACTTACTCAGTTACCGTCGAACAGATGGTAAAACACGGTAAAATACATAAGGAACGGGGGTAGACGTACCTGCCAAAAGAACCAATTACTGTACGTACGTAAACAGGAGTCAGTCCACGAAGGGATCGTGACTCTGAGACCCGACTGGAACGGACCCCGCCCCAGACGAACGAAAGTCTTACGTCGAGATAAAACCACCTTGGACGTGTCCTCACCACTTCCCCTACCACTGTGTGAAGTACGACGGACGGGACAGGACCATCCTCTATTTACCCCATTCCGGACGGAAAGACCCGTACCCTTTCCCCACTCCCCAAGTCCCCTTTCACTTTATCCCCAACCTATCTTGTATTGTATCGGACAGTAAGGTTTTCGAAGCATTGTCCCTGAAGGGACCACCGGGTCACCAATTTTGAGACTCGAAGGTAACGTCCCCGGGACCTAAACGAGGGACCAGACCCTTGATTCTAGGGTGTATGACACACCGTTTTTCTTTATTCTTTTAAAGAACTTGACTTATTTTTACTTTTATGTTGTTTAATTGAAATTTTTTTAATTTACCTTTTATCGTTTTAATCCCCCTTTTTTCGAAGTATCGTTACGGTATAATATGACTCCACTAGTCTAAGACCCGATCACCGGTGGTCATGGAATCCTTGGGTATTTCCCCTCCGAAGACAGGATATCGGTCACAGTCATTTTCAACTGACCGGACTGGTCTGTCCGGGATTAAGGAGTCCTGTCGATTTCTTCTTAGTCACGTTTCAGGGTGAGGAGACAAGGTTCCTCTTTTGGTAGTCCACGAAAGGGTATTCCTCTCCAGTTTCTTTCTTCTCTATTCATTCCCTGTGTGAGTGCAGTATGTGTACAGGTGCTCTTGAATCGAGAATTCTGTCTTTGTCATCTTCTCCCTGAGAACACGACTCCACCTGGACTGGTCCCCCCAGGTACGGAAAAGAGAGTGATGGGACTTTACCATGGGACACCCTCCTCCCCGAAAGTCCTCGATGTACTTCCCCTTTACTGGTGTCATGGGTACCCAAACTTTTAATTCAGAGATCATCTATCCTGGACACCCCTGAAAAAGGTCCCTGATGACGGGAAGAACGACAAATAACGATGACCTTCGTTGTAGAACATCAGACACTGTCCGGACCCTGGTTCCACTCCGTTCGCTCAGGGGTCCCCATACCTTAAAGTACCGGGACACTCATAGCGGAGACAGACTAGACGACTCGGACGAGGAGACGGAGGGGTAAGAGGGAGTCACCGGTTGTTCACCTATGTGCTCATGCCTGTCCTTAAGGCGTCTGGGACGTCGAGCTCTGGACTTCTGATTTCACAACCGTCTCTCCTCGACCTCCTCCGGAAGCCGAAAGGTTTCTTCGGCCTTCATTTTTCGATCCCATTCTCTCGTCTTTCCCCTCGTTCGAAGACCTCCTCCGGGAACAGTCGTGACACACAAGGAACGTTTACCCTCTGTTCCTTCACCAGAGATCGTCCCTGTAACAAAGAGGAGTTCGGTACTGAGTGTCGTCTTACTTGTTCTGTTTCCTCCCCCGGGCTTCCGACCTCTCTCTTCAAAGACCTCGAGTCTGAGAGAAAACCTTTGTCCCGGATAGTTGTCAGAGGTCCCAAACCAGCCACCCTGGAAGCGGTGAACTCGGAACTGGTGTCCCCGGGTCTCACCGTCACTCCGGGGACGTCGGCTGCGGACTGAGGGTGCACGGGAAGACGGGTGACTGAGGACGACTTCCGACTCGTCCCCCACAGAGACATAGTCCTCACATGGAGTACACTACTGAAAAAATATCGTCTGTCATTGAAAAATTTTTTTTTACTAAAAATTTATGTCGGTAATTTTACAAAATTATCAGTATTTTTCACAAATGTCTAGTAAAAAGTGTTGGTACTTGTAAGAATACAACATTGCAATACACTTTTGTCGTCTCGTCTTACAAAATAAATACATATTAGAGTAGAACCGAGTAGAGGGTGGTGAGGGGCGAGTCACGTAAGGTCTGCGTAAGATAAAGAATTTTGGCTGTAACCAGGGTGAGAAGTCCAGAAACGTGAGTGACGACGGTGGCCCCGACTCGGGAGGAGTAGTAAGGTGAGAACTTAGTCACAGCGAAGTCTCTCTTGAAGAGACTGTGGGTAGGAAGATCGGTAAAACAAGTGTATCCGGTTGAAATAAAAGAAGGATTGTGAAAAGAGTTTCAATGAAATAAGTAAATTAACACCAGTCAACGGACGGGACGTACCACTCACGAAATTCTAGGGAGAGACGAAACATTTACGGAGTGAGGTAAAAAGTCATAAACAAATAAACGGATCGACGAACGTGAGGAATATGGAGAACCATATGGGGGTCTTTTTCCAGACAAAGTTTATTCATCCGTAAGTCGTTTATAAAAACCTATTTACTCATTCTTCCGGAGGAAACTCGATACGAAACCTCCTGCCCATCCTAAGAATGTCCGTCTCAGATTACTCCTCGTCGTGAAGGGTCGTCCTGACCGTACTCGATTCCGACGTCACTACTCACTGACTATAAACTCGTGAACACGTTTTACTTGTAAGATCCGTTGCACCGACAAAGGAGTTGTCCTCTACCCCCACACACAACACGAGTGTCTCTTCGGTGTGTCCATTTTCCGATCTACGAATCTCCGACACGACGGAGACGGGGGAGGGACATGGTGTGTGCGGTCCTAAAGATGGAGGGTCTCGAGGCACCCGGGGCTCCTTTTCCAGGACCACACGACTATGGGCCTCAGGTCGTTTCGGAGACACTCGTGGATAGTGGCTATCAAGACGACTCACGTAGTCCTGAGACCTTCGGGAGAATGATTTAATGACAGTGTATTCACTCGTTTTTGTGAAAGGGGGAGGGGAAGACTCAAGAATCCTCGAGACTCAAGAATATCTCCAAGACTTTGGAGATATCATTTTCTGTAATTGTCCTCCTTGTATTTCTTCACATAATTGTACATATATAGTACATATGGACCCTCTATGGGTTCCCTTTTACTCATTAAAGGACTCCACCGAATCTTGAGTCCTACTTTATGACAGAATTCTCTCTTTCCTTTCTCCCCTCCATTCGGCGAATCTAAAAATCCTTGTTACTTATCAGGAATCTTTCCCGGGTGTCTACCCTCTATGCTATCACTAACAGACCCGCACCACAGGTGAACACCAGAGCAGAGGACACGTCAAAAGGAACCAACCATTTTGAGAGCTCCCTTAAAGTCTGTTGACTCAAGGAAAACCTCGTAGACAGAAGTCCGACCACTCCCCTCAAATCTCTTTTCCCACGTCGACACCCCAGGGTTGTTACGAATCATACATCCATCGATAAAGATTTATCCTGACTGGTACCGAACCACGTATCGAACAAATATTAAAACGAAAAGAAAGAACGTGACAAGAAGCCGGTAAAAAGATTGTCGAAAGAGAGGTTTGACCCAAGGACCACAACGTTAACATAGGAGTGTTCTGAACGAGGTCCCTTCTAATAAATGCAATTACTGACAATTGTAACAGTCATCATTGTATGATTGGTGAGAACCGGTCCGTGACACGATTCTTGACTCCATCCACATGAACGGAGGAAGTTCGGAGTGTTACTTGTCCATGATAATAGAGGTGAAATATCTACTCCCTGTGACTCCGTCTCTTATACATTGAACGGACTCCAATGTATCGATATTTCACCGTCTCCGTCATAAGTTTTATGTCCACAGAGGGGTTTCTAGAGAAAAAGTTTAAAGAAAATTTTTAAGTGTGTTGTGACATTTCGTTGATATAAGGTTATTTTTTAAAAAATATCGTTACTTTTTTTAAAAGTTAACTTCATATCAAAGTCCATATGTCACTTCACTAAGTCACTGTATACACAGTCCCTAAGTCTAAGAAAAGGGAATATCTAACAATGTCCTATAATTGATATCGAGAGACACGACGTGCAATCCAGGCACAACCACTAGACAAAATAGATATCATCACACATATACAATCGGCGTCTGAGGATTAAATGGGGGGCGGGAAAAGGGGAGACCACTGGTATTCGAACAAAAGATACAGACACTCAGACAAAGACCAAACATTTATTCAAGAAAACATAGTAAAAAAATCCAAGGTGTATATTCGTCATAGTACTCTATAAACAGAAAGAAACAGATCGAATGAAATGAATCATACTATTAGAAATTCACGTAGATACCTGATCTTTCTTTTTCTTTTATACTTAATGGTTAAGGATAAATGGTCATGAATTTGTTTTAAGAGGTTCGGTCCGAAGTCGTTATGCACTTGGCACTTGAAGGTCTACAAGTTCAACCAAAATCCTTTCCGTCTCCTTGGTCTCCAGTTTAACGGTTGTAGGTGACCTAGTACCTTTTTCCTTCTCTCAAGGTCTTTTTGTAGATAAAGACGAAATAACTGATACGGTTTCGGAAACTGACACACCTAGTGTTCTTTGACACCTTTTAAGACTTTCTCTACCCTTATGGTCTGGTAGACTGGACGGACAACTCTTTGGACATTCGTCCAGTCCTTCGTTGTCCATCTTGACCTGTACCTTGTCTGACCAAGGTTTATCCTTTTCCTCATACAGTTCCGACATATAACAGTGGAACGAATAAATTGAATATACGTCTCATGTAGTACTCTTTACGACCCGACCTTCTTCGTGTTCGACCTTAGTTCTAACGGCCCTCTTTATAGTTAGTGGAGTCTATACGTCTACTGTGGTGGGAATGCCGTCTTTCACTTCTCCTTGAGTTTTCGGAGACTACTTTCACTTTTTCTCTCACTTTTTCAACCGAATTTTGAGTTGTAAGTCTTTTGCTTCTAGTACCGTAAACCAGGGTAGTAAAGTACCCTTTATCTACCCCTTTGTCACCTTTGTCACAGTCTGAAATAAAACCCCCCGAGGTTTTAGTGACGTTTACCACTGACGTCGGTACTTTAATTTTCTACGAATGAGGAACCTTCCTTTCAATACTGGTTAGATCTATCGCATAAGTTTTCGTCTCTACAATGAAACGGTTGTTTCCAGGCAGATCAGTTAATGCCAAAAAGGCATTAACCAGTACATACCTACACTCTCAACCTGATACTTCTTTCGACTCGCGACTTCTTAACTACGAAAACTTGACACCACAACCTCTTCTGAGAACTCTCAGGGAACCTGACGTTCCTCTAGGTTGGTCAAGTAAGATTTCCTTTAGTCAGGACCCACAAGAAACCTTCCTGACTACGATTTTGACTTTGAGGTTATGAAACCGGTGGACTACGTTTCTCAACTGAGTGACCTTTTCTGAGACTACGACCCTCCCTAACCCCCGTCCTCCTTTTCCCCTGCTGTCTCCTACTCTACCGACCTACCGTAGTGGCTGAGTCTGTACTTAAACTCACTTGAGACCCTCAACCACTACCTGTCCCTTCGGACCGCACGACGTCAAGGACCCCAGCGTTTCTCAGTTAAGTACCCCAGCGTTTCTCAGTCTGTGCTGACTCGCTGGCTTGACTTTGATTAGTCACATTTTGAGGGTTGCCTTGACGGTCCACCGTGGTCACCCTTTCTCGGGCGGACGGTCACGTCCTTTGTAATTCTCTGTACCCAAACTAGGGGTCCAGTCCTTCTAGGGGACTTTTTCTCGTGTCGTTGGGTGAGGTCATAACAACGGACCTCTTAGGGTACCCCTGTCTCCTCGGACCACCCGATGTCAGGGATCTCAGTCTGTCCTGACTTCACTGAATCGTGTGTGCGTCATGTGTGCGTCGTTGTTTGTTCAGGTCGTGGTCTACGGAAGTGTCCGTTTAAGATGGTTTGTAAATTTCTCAATTGTGAATAGGAAGACTTTGTTAAGGTTTTTTTGATGTCTCCTTCCTTGTGAAGGTTCGAGTAAGACTCCGGTGGTAGTGATACTATGGTTTTGGTCTGTTTCTATAGTGTTTTGTCTCTCTTTTAATGTTCGGTCATAGTGACTACATCTACGTCTTCAGGAGTGACTTTACGATCGTCTGACTGAGGTCATTTTTCCTAGTATGTCATACTAGGTCAACCTAAATAGAGTCCCTACGTTCCTAAGAAGTTGTAGGTGTGTAGTCACACTATATGGTGTAATTGTTTAACTTATTTTTAATATACTAGTAGAGTTATCTGCGTCTTTTTCGAAAACTATTTTAAGTTGTAGGGAAATACTATTTTTGAGGTCTTTCACCCGTTTCTTCCTTGGATGGAGTTGTATCATTTCCGGTATATACTGTTTGGGTGTAGATTGTAGTATGAGTCACCACTTTTTGACTTTGTAACTAATAGTCCCCCTTCTTTTTGGAGAGAGGAACATAACGAGTCAATTGATGGGTCAATTGACAAAGGAGGTAGGTGGATATACCGGTCGGTCAACCGATCAGAGTCCAAGACTCCAAAGCGGACCGATGTCCGACCCAAAGATCGTTTGACGACCCTCTCCTTCGGTCGAGATCCTTATACCCTCGGAGAACTCAAATGTATTGAAAGACTCGGGACCTGGGTCTGACTCTTACACAACTGAGACCGGTGACTACCCCGTCGGTCGACCCCGTCTTCTCAACCGAACTTCTAATGTTTGTTTTTGACAGGGACGTCATTTCCCATACTGACGACAAACGAAAGAGTTGAGGACAACATCTAAGAGAAGAATGAAAGGAGAACAATTTTCAGTACTGGGAGATTAAGGGGTCGAGGTCAAAACTACTGTGTCCGGGAACTTAGGTTGAATTCCCAGGAACCGTGGAGTGACAGGTTTAGACAAACAAAATAGGTAAGGTGGAGATTTTATAGCTCGGAAAGAGGAGGGGAGTAGGGACGTCGTGAATGGATCAAGTCTTATGGAAACGGAAAATGGATCTGATGGTGACGGAGAAATGACGATAGATCAGGTCACGGACGTCAGGTCAAGGTCCCCATGGTCTCACTGAGAGGAATCACAGACCGTTGAGCGGTAGAACGGTGATATCCGGAAATATAGGACGGAGGAGGTCGCAGAGGACAGTGTCGAAAATGAGGTCGGTGTGACTAGTATGAGTAGATGGTCGGCACAGTCTGACTGGAAGCACCCGAACACGTACGACGGACGAGGGGGACGCCACATGAAGGGAAGAGGTGGAGGTGGAACATTACTACGAAGTTTCGAGTTGAGTGTACGATGGATGAAACACTTTGATAGGGAACGGACAAAGGTTTCTCCAAATCAACAGGGGAAGGGAAACATGTCACACCAGTGACAAAGCTATTACCAGAAAGATCTGATACTCGAGTAAACTTTCCGGAGTAATAAATAGAGACAGAGGTCTCAGTTGGCCTTCGAACCGTGTCTCGTTGACGATTCCAAACGAATCAGTCGTTTATTTACAAACATTATCGTCGAAATCTTCTCCTATTGTTGTTCTTCAGCACGGGTTGAGAGGAATCGGGAAACTCAGAAGAGTTAGTGTTCTAAGACCGGGGGTTGTAATCTAGACAAAGACGGGATAAACGGGTGGAAGAAGAAAGTCTTCAAGAGGAACCTGTAAGAAATCACATACACAGACTGTCTAACAGGAGACCAAACTGCGTTTATACAAGGAAGACCGAAACACCTTTATGAAGTAAGTTTCCCAGGTTCCCAGAGGAAATAAGAGAAGGACTCAAACCTCACGACTAGACATCCGAAGTGTTCCTACGATATAGGTCGTGTATCATCCACGAGGAATTTCTCATATAATACACCTTTGGTTGTGTTATGACATTTCATTAATGGGAAGTTAAATTTTTTTTATGCAATAGACTTGTATACTTACCAGAGAAGAGATGATCCTCTATCACGTTACGAGTTTCTAGGACGGTGGAGGATCGGTACAGACACCCGTTCAGTAAAATGTAGAGACTTTAAGTCAAAGAAACGGAAATTTAACCCCTTTTTGACCTATCGATGTACATTTTCTGACTTTAATCTTGTAAGAGATTGTAGAATTTTACCTAATTTCTGGATTATTTTATTTGAGTCTTACCTAATTTCTGGATTTATATTCTGGTCTATGACCTGAAGGGACCACCGAGTCACCATTTCTTAGGTGGACGGTTGTGTCCTCTAAGTTCAAGTTAGGGACCAGACCCTTCTAGGGTGTATGACACCTCGTTGATTCGGGTACATGGTGTTGATGACTCGGACACGAGGTGTTGTCCTCTGCGATGACATTACTCTTCGGGTACGTGACGTTGAGCTCTCATCGGGGACGAGAGGTGTTGATCTTCGTTACTTCTAAGTCGTGTTTTTATTGTTTTAGTAAATTTTTTTTCTGATCTATGATATTTTTAGAGACTTCCTTTTGTATCTTGTGAGAAACTGTATATTAGTGTCACTAAACAAAACCTAGACAACGGATTTCACTACCTTTATTTTCGTTTTTATTTGTTTACCCTGGATTAATTTGAATTTTCGAAAACGTGTCGTTTCATGTCATATTTGTTTTACTTTCCTTTTGGATGTCTTACCCTCTTTTATAAACGTTTACTACACTTGCTGTTCCTTAATTAAAGGTTTTATATGTCTGTTGAGTATATCGAGTCATAGTTTTATTGGGTTAGGTTTTTACCCGTCTTTTGGATTTATCAAGAGGTTTCTCTGTACATCTACCCGGTTATCCGTGTACTTTTTTACAAGTCGTAATGATTGATCAGTTCTTTATGTCTAGTCTTGATGTCACTTCGTAGTGAAGTGTGGTCAGTCTTACCGGTAGTAGTTTTTCAGATGTTTATTATTTACGACCTTTCCCACACTTTACGACCTTTTCCCTCGGGAGGATGTGACGACCATCCTTACATTTAACCACGTCGACGATGCCTTCTGTCAGACCTTCAAGGAATTTTTTGATTTTTGTCAACAGTATACTAGGTCGCTAAGGTGAGGACTCGTACATAGACCTCTTTTACTCTTGAGAATTAAACTCTCTGTGTCCGTGGGGTCACAAGTGGTGTCGTGATAAATGACATCGACTCTTTACCTTCGTTGGATTTACAGGTAGTTGTCTAGTTACCTATTTCTAAACCACACACACACATATATACTATACACACACACACATATATATGTGTTACCTTATGATGAATCGGTATTTTTCTTACTTTATTACGGTAGAGGTCGTTGTACTTACCTGGATCTCTAATATAACTCTGTCTTTTTCTGTTTATAGTATACTATTGTGAAGATATACCTTAGATTTTTTTACTATGTTTACTTAAATAAATTTTTTGTCTCTGAGTGTCTGAAGTTTTTGTTTAAATACCAAAGGTTTTACCTTCCCAACCCTCTCCCCATTTAATCCTCAAACCCTAATTACACATGTGTTTTGTATATGTTTATTTCATTTGTTGTTACTGAATAAAGTATGGTGTCCCTTGATATAAATTATAGAATATTATTGGACATTACCTTTTCTTAGACTTTTTTCTTGTGTGTATGTATTGATTTGGTGAAACAAGATGTGGACTTTGATTGTGTAACATTTAGTTGAATTTAAATTTTTTATTATATGAATTTTTTTACTATTAAATACACTTGAAATTTTTTTTTCTATTTAACTCTTGTTATTACGGGTATGAAGTGTTCCTAAGTCTTCTAATTCTACATTGATCCTCTTCCGTTACCGTAGGGTGAGGTCATGAGAACGGACCTTTTAGGGTACCTGCCTCCTCGGACTATCCGACGTCAGGCACCCCAACTTGTCTCAGTCTGTGCTGACTTCACTGAATCGTCATCGTCGTCGTCTCATAGATTATATTTCAATTCACTTACAAAGAATGAAAGGTAGGTAGTTCGGACCAGTAGTAGGAGAACGGTCCATAGACATGGTTTTACTGGAGACGGGTCCCAGGGGATATAACAGGTCCTCCGTCACATTTCTCCTTTTTTGGGATTCAAATTTAAGACTGTGAAGAAGACTCGATATACTTAAACCTGGATTACGGACGGACAGTTTACTGTAGTGGATGGAGTATCCCAACAGTACTCCTAATTTATCAACACACATTTCAGTTTATCGACGAGTTGAAACTACTGATAATACTGAATTAGACCACTTGTTTTAACCGACACAGGGACTTTTTGTGTGTAAACTGGTACGACGGGGCGACACCTGTCTCACGTTTGTCGGGTCGTTTCTCTGGAACCATCCGGGGAGGGAGGGGTTCTTCCCGAACCACCTTCGCGTGTCTTGTGTCCCTGAAAAGAAGAGACGGTCCCTCGAGTACGAAATGAGTCTATATAAATCACTTGTAGGTTTGGTCTTAAAGAGTCTTATTACACGAAGAACCTCACATCTAGGCATGACTGAGTTATTCCTGTGTTAGAACTTGTTCGAAGGTCTACTATGAATTACGACGACTGGTGTCCGGTGAGGCTCATTTCTTCCAGAACCCTCACTGTACTATCCTTGATAAATAATCCACGAATGGGATACAGTCAATGACTCTCTCAATTGGGTATACCCCATTTATGACAACTGGAGATAAAAAGTCTACTCCT
Source organism: Capra ibex (assembly GCA_006410555.1). Lineage (NCBI taxonomy): Eukaryota > Metazoa > Chordata > Mammalia > Artiodactyla > Bovidae > Capra > Capra ibex. The sequence continues at coordinate 1,759,528 of SJYO01032929.1, forward strand.
TTGGTTTCGTGTTTCTCTCCTTTCATGAATCGATAGACTATGTAGGTCGTTCCCTACCCGGAATCCAAGATTAAATCCGTCGGATCGAGGTTGTGGACGATTCTTCTGAGGTCGTTACACATCTCTCATCGGTCCCCTCCCCGACGCCGTTCCTCTCCTCGTCTGTATCTTGTGTCTCACCTGCCGTCAACATTTACACTCTCTCCTTCGGTAGTTCCTGTGAAACCGACGGAACAAATCTGGTCACCTCTCTACCCCCTTGGATAGTGATGACTCGATCCTTATACCCTCTTGTTCAAAATCCTCCTTCCATTCAAGTTGAATCCTTACCAGTTACACTCACCGAAAACCAGTAGACCTGTTCATCTGTCTGGATTCACAGATCTCAACTCCTCCACGAACTTGAACATTTGTTTGAAACCCGTAATCGTTTACGCTTTGAGACTCTCGAACTCCAGTACACCTGTCACGGGTCTGACAGGACAAGATCCGGTTTCAGTTGTGTCATGTATTGATCTTCTCTCTCCTAACCTTAGATCAGAGGGACCGACGTCACCTCCGACCGAGACAGGTAAGATTACCCGTAAGACTAAGACCCCTCGTCCGTCTCGTATTCTACAACTACCCGACGTCCGTTGTTTGTCCGAAAAGACCTCGAGATACCACAGATTTAGGTTACTTGACAGGGGTTGGGGATCTAGTTGTCTTTATTCCTGTTGAGGTATCTCTTTCTGGTCTATTTCCAACCCTCTATAAATAAAAGAAATTTGTTCCAGTATTTATTGTTTCTTTGTTTCTTCCAGGGTCTGAAGCCTGGGACTTCGTCCTGTCCCTATCTTCAACACCCCAGTTTTCCACCTCCCCCGATACGTAGTGGATTCTGTCAGTGTCTCTTCTACCCGACGTCCTCTGACGGGGAGGGATGGGAACCTTTACCGCACGGACCCGTCGTCCCTCCGACTTCACGACACTACTCCGTCGACCTTCTCCCGTTTACAACTCCTACGACCTGACATGACAAAGATACTTCCCACTGTACCTTTGGTGTTTGTTGATTCTATTCGACACCCAGATCTTTTCCGTTCGCCCGTGAGACGTATGGAGGTCCCTGGTTGATACTTTTACCAATTTAGACGAAGAATTTTTGTTGAGGTGTCCGGAATCGGACACCGAAACACGTACCCGACATCACTTGGACCCAACGAAATACCGTCCACTCCCGAGTTCTCCTGGGACCTCGTCGGACCGGAGTCGGGTCCCGTCCACGGGTCTCTACACCCTCACCCTGCACCCGGGAGGGGTCTACCCTCCGGTACACGAACCTGACCGACTCGGACTAAAAGTCCGATCAAAGAACACTACGATAGATGGTGGGGAGGGAGATGGATTCCTACTCTAGGACTGGAGAGACACAGAAGGTTCGGATCTTCTTATTCTACCCCTATTTTTCCATAAACTGACCACAAAATAGATTTTCCCTTTTTATCTCTGGTAGAACGTGTACCAGGTCGGGGACTCCGTTCCGTCCTGGTACCATTCTTGTTAGAGTTCGTTACCTCCAAGGACATGGACCCCTTTGTACCCCTGGGTCCATGTAATGGATTACGGTCCTTGTCCCCGGTTCCCACCGTCAAGACTACCTCCGAAGTGGGTTCCGTTCCGTCCCTCCTGTCCGTTCTCGATAGGGACTTGCCCCTTCCCTCTCCTCGACCCCTCGGAATCTGACCCCTCTAGTTACAACTAGCTTCCGGGACCTTTTATTACGAAACCCGTCCTTATGTGCTTTCCCAAACATATAGACCCCTACGGGCAGATGTCCCTCGGCCACAGTGTACCAGCCCGCCCTACCACTCCTCTGTCGCTGTAGTGTCACCGGAGACCACGCTACATAAATGTTGTCTCGAGTTACAACTCCCTCCCTTCCTCTCGTCCAGTGATTGTCGGTCCTTTGTGTGACACTTCTCACCTTTCTCTTACCTTTTGTTTACACTGAGAGTGACCGAATGGGGCGAATGGGACAGAGTAGGTCCTTCGGGAAGGATTACTAGTGGTTCCGGAAACGTCTAGAGAGGTGGAGAAGAGTCGGGGTAGGTCCCGATCTATGTCCCACACGAGAGTCACATGCCGACTAGTCTGGTGTCGAGGTTTACCCGGTCCCGGGGGTCTGTGACGAATGACTCTCTTTGATTCAGAAATAACAACTAAGGACCGTAGGTAGTTACCAGTCGATGAACTCCCCATCAGACTGTAGTCCCTTAGTGACACCGAGTGACATGGTCCGAGGGCCGTAAAAGTTACGGGTGGAACGAAACAGTAGGTTTGGCGAATCCGGGACCGTAAAGCTTGAGGGAATACATCTTTGACAAATATAAAGAAGTTGTAAAAAAGAAGTTTGAAAGACTCCCACCCCTTGTTCAAGGGAACCTGGTAGTAGTCTTAGTCTTTTCTCTGAAAGGATGACCGGACTGAGAAGTGTACCGGACGCCTCGAGACACTCCTACCCCGGAAGACGTCGTTTCTGACCCTCAAGGAACTCCACCCTGGTCCTGGTACACCAAACCCAGTGGTACGGAGAGAAGGAGGAGGAGGAGGTGTTTCTTTAGATGACACAGAGGGTTAGGCTGTATCTCAAAGGGTTCTCCTCTCCGTAGGAAAAAGGAGATCTGGTCACCAAGGGTTTACCCTTACTGAGACGGAGGGAATTCTGTAATCCATTTTAGATCCTTGCAAAAACGAACTGTGTTGAGACACACAACTCTCCCACGATGACTAAGGATCATACATTTCAGGTCCCTATAACTAGTAGTACGATGTCACGTGTCTTGTCGGGGTGGTGGTGTTTCCTAATGGACGGAGTTTGCAATTGTCACGACTCCGACCTTTGGGACGAGGTCTAGAGATGTATCGGAGTTCCAGACGGAGTGGAAGGAGCTGTCGTCCCGCCCTCTTCCGTATGTCTTAAAAAGATTCTCGGGCCTTTACCTGTTAAGGGTAGGGTCGGAGGTGTCCTTCCCCGTAGAGTTCTTTTTCATGTGTAGTGTTTCCCCCACCCCCTGATCCGTGACAAATTACAGTCAAATCGTTGTTGAGTGACCTGGTCTCGTGTGCCTTTCTTGGTTGGTGCCGAAACGTCTTTATGTGTGCGACCCGAGACACAACTCCTCCTTCTTCTTTCCGTACCACTGGATTGGGTCCGTCCCCATTCCGTCTCTATAAATGTTGGAACGTTTATAGAGAAACAACCCCATGACGACCCGAGAAATTTAGAAACATGAAGGAATGGTGACCTTAGGTGGCTATCCGAGACGTTTGGACACGGCTTAGTCCTTTCACCGTTGTCGAAGTCGATGGACCTTTTCCCTCTCTATAAGGTCCGATACAATTCCCATCGATGCCCCAAGTCGGAACCTCCAGGATACCCGAAGACAACCTTCAATTCCGTAATATCACAGTAGCAGGACGTCAAGACCCCTCGGACTTTCGTTTTCCTGGACCCAGGACGTCCCTACCGAGGTCTTTACGGTTCTCCTTACTACACTTCCGAATCAATAGGGGCATCTCAATGTTTCGTGAAAAAAGGATGTCCTTCTCGTGTATAATTAAGGATTGACGCACACAAAATCCCTCGTCACAGATGGTGTCAATAAAGAAGAAGGTAGACCGAAAACCCCTATTATCTCTTCATCTCGAATGTTAGAATTGGTGTCACGCAATCAGTGATTTAGTACAGGTTGAGAAATGTTGGGGTACCTCCTCCGAGGAGAGACAGGTACCCTAAGAGGTTCGTTCTTACAACCTCACCCAACGATAAGGAAAGAGGTAAAATTGGTGTCCCGGGACCCACTTTGTCGTCCCGTCCCGCGGTCATCGAGGAGTCGGGTATGTGTCTTCCCGTTCTGGTTTTCGTCGACGGTCCCTCTCCAGACCCCCCGGCCATCCTGACGTACACACATCCGGGGTGTCGTCGACGACGTTCGTTGTGTCCGACTGAGTCTCCGAATACGACAGAAGGTACTCTAAGTGTCAATGAGAGAGTCAACGGGAAAATGTCCGTAGGTCGTGGTCTGAGTGGAACAGACCTCGTAGGAGTACCTGACGCACCGGTGTGACCCCGTCCTGGACGTAGACCTTGAAGGGACCCCTTCTATATTTGGTTTCGGTGGAGTTCCTGATTTTACCAGGAGAGGAATGGTAGAAACGTCGGAGTGTCCAGTGCAATCGTCCGGTCCTGGAGGGGTAGTGCGGTGGGGTTGTCAGACCTGGGTTAATTGTTCGGACACTCCTTCTACCATTATGGACTGTAACATTGGAACTCGTTTAGTAAAGGGAAGTGAAGAAGGAAGAAGTGGATGAATTATACGCAAATGAAACCCGGTCTGTGTATCTTTGTCAAGGACAAATGTGATATTAGATCACCCTCTCGTTTTGTATTTTGAGTCTAAAATTACGTCGTACATCAAGGATCCGATTGTCATTCGTGTACCTTGACCTTTTTGTGTCCTTAACCCAGAAACGTTATTTTGTCCCTAGGTCCTTCCGAAGGATGTGTCTTTTTCATTGAATGTGTTTCTTTGTCTCCTACTTTACCATAAACGAGGACTCTTCTTTTCGAAATCGTACCACGAGTACTCTCAATTGTTTCGTCCGACCTCTACATTCGTCCCCGGAATAGTAATTCCCTAAACATTTAATTTCTAAAACTCTAAATAATAATGTTATTATTCAATGGTAGACTCACGAATTGATACAAGGTCTGTCATGATTTGTGAAAAAGTGTGACAGGACATATTGTGACATTCGAGTTTGTTTACACTAGTAAAATAATTCTCACCTGTCTCTACTGACTATTTCGTTCTAGAGATTCCTCTGGTTTCTTATACCTTGGGTAGGGACCAGTAGTTCCGGCACTCTGTAGCGAAACACTCAATAGTCCCACATTTACCCTTGGTACTCTAACGGGTCCCTCTCATTCATCTTTTCTTCCTTTCAGTTCTTGTCTTAGACGAATTCGGACGAACCGAGACCTCAACCGTGGAAAAAAGTATATTGGGCTTCAACGGTTACGGATCACTGAAGTGGAAGTAGTTCGGAAAGTAGACGAGATTTCGGTTCTCGAAGGACCGGTTGTGTAGACTTGGACTCGTGTACAGTGAAAGGATGAGTAATGTGGAGTGTTAGGGACAGTCCGACGGTAGTTAAAAGAGTAAGATGTTTAACTCTTTTAATTTCGATTCCGTCCAGTTCATTGGACGGGTCCCACTTTTTTTTAATCATCCTTTCTTCATCATGAGTTTGTGTCAAGAGGGTTGGTGTCTCAGGAACGAAAATTGGTGGAGTAGTACAACAGAAGATTTGTCTTGAACATAGAAAAACATAAACCCAATAGAACCTGGAAAGGGAAAGGATTCTTAAGATTGTTATTATTTTTATGACAGATCATAAGTCTTATAGAGGAAAGTATTATATAGACGTGTGTCATGAAATATTACGGGGAAAGTTTCTGTGACGTAGTGAAATTAAGAATGTTGAGACTCCAGATACACCATTATATTAAGGGTAAAAATCTATCTTTTAAAGGTGTACTGAAACGGGTAAAGAGACGGGACTCCCCTGGATCCTTACATTAAAGAAGTATTGAATGGAACGTAAACCGGTTATCAGTCTAGAAATAGGTTAGATAGTTGTGGATCTTATTTTATTTCTCTTAGGTGTTTATCGAATGAACTTTTCCGACATACTTTATCCAAAACGACAATACTTCATTTTTAACAATGTTTCACCATTTGTCCTACTGTAAGAGTTAAGTACAATTACGGTTAGGATTGAAGGACTCATATATCAGAGTGATGTACTTCGAAAGCTCCGACTACAAGGGATATTAGTGAAACGAACAAATTCGACGAAAGACTTTTGTCCGAAATGAAAAATTTAAAGGAAAAATGAGTCTTATAGGAATATGGTGAGTTCCTTTTCCTGCACCCAAACTGGTCCATGTCTCAGGTCCGGTCTTAATCCAGTAGGGACCACCTACGAGTACGAATCAATCAATACCTAAACAGTTTCCTTCCTCTTTCCCGTGTTTACTCATTCGTACCATAAAGTGAAACCTACAGTGATGGGTATACCATTTGCGAAAATTGTTTCTGTATTGAGTCTACTGTTATATGTATGTGACGGTCTCTGACTTAACACAGGGGGGCGGGGTTTTACATATACTACTTTAGGATTAAGTGTTACCCTGGTGTAAACCTCTATACTTCCATTAATTCCAATTTACTCCTTCATTACTTCCAATTTACACCAGTGTTTCCATCCCGGGAGCATTCTATTCGGACCACGAGAGCGCACGAGACGGTGCTTTCTTGTGTCACTCTTCCACCGACAAACGTTCAGTCATTCTTTCGAGAGTCGTCTTGAACTGTCCGACCTCGGGAATAAAGTCTGAATGTCGAAGGTCTTGACAAATTCGGTGGGTCATAGAACAATACCGTAGGGTCCGACTGATTATGTATTGTGTACGTGTGAATGGTCGGTCCTCGTCGTTAAATCCTTATCCTGTTGATTCTTTCTCTAACCTATTCGGAGCCTTGGTCGGTAGGGTCATAAAAAGACAAAAACGGTCGAGTTAAGAGGTTCACATACCTACCAGAAAGAACCAGATCTCCTCATTCTCGTTCAAAACTCAGAGACTCCCGTTGGGGTCCTCCTTGTCCTATTTTTGATCCCGAAACCCTTTTCATTTACCTTTCCTTAATCGTGTATAATTCCCGAATGGTACAGGGTCTGTAAAATTGTATGTAAATTAGGAATATTGTCGGAACACTGTATTCAATAATAACCTGAACGTACAAATCTACTAATCTTCGTATGAAAAATGAAAATAATCAAAGTCACTTGGATCCTTTGAAAGTATTCTAGTGTTTCGGTCATTTGACCATGTCGGTTCTAACTCGAAGAATATGAGTTGACCGTTTTTTTGTATAATAGGTGTCTTATTGATGTTTTTTGTGACGTCATACCTTTTTACGAATACTGTATTGTAATTCACTTTCTTCGTCTCATGTTGTACAGTAGATTCAATCTTAATGATGACCTTTTTATACCATACGAAACTCTTTCTTGATCTTCCCTTTTGACTTTTATTACAACTATTTTATAAAAAAGAATATAAAAATATACACTGTTACTATGCTACATTTGTACATACAATCACACACTCGCACGAGTCAGTACAGACTGAGAAACGTTGGAGTACCTGACATCGGGTGGTCCGAAGAGACAGGTACCTTAAGAGGTCCGTTCTTATGATCTCACCCAACGGTAAAGGAAGAGGTATACATACAAATATATTTGTCTTTAAATATATATTAAATTTGTCATTAAAATTCTTCCTTTACTGGTTTATATTGTTTTAGACAATTTGGAGTTATATTTCATCTACCGTGTCTCATACACGAGTAGTTTATGTTCGACTTGTTTATTTTACAAGAGATGTGGAAAAACGTAGTACTTTTAAAACTTTATAATATTGACTTTATTCATTGACCTTATGGTGTAGTTGGTGTTATACTTTTAGATCTTCACTTGTACTCTGTCGTATATAACACAATTTCTAGTGGTCTACCAATTCCACAAGTACAATGGGTTTCACTAAACATCTAAATTGTGTTAGTGAAAGTTTTAGGGTTACCGTAACAAACGTTTTTAAGTATACCTTATAATTCCCTAATTATAACTAATTAAATCCGTATTTTAAGTATACCTATAATTCCCTAGGGTTTGTGGTTTTGTTAAAATTATTTCTACTTGTTTTGACCTCCTGAGTATGAGATAAAGTTTTATATAATGTTTCAATGTTATTAGTTTTGTCGTGTTATGACCATATTTCTGTCTGTTTATCTCGTTCGAGTTCTTGGGTCTTTATTTGGAGTGTATATACCAGCTCACTAGAAACTCTTCCTACGACTCTGGTAAGTTACCCCTTTACTGTCAAAAAAGTTTTTTGTCACGACCCCTTTGACTTATGGGTGTACGTTTTCTTACTTCAATCTCTTATATATTTTTACTTGAGTTTACCTAATTTTGGATTTATTTGATATTTTATTTCAACATCCAAGAACATTTGAAAAATTATTTCGTCAAATTTTTTTCTCTAAATACGTATTTCTTTATAGAGAACCTGTTGACTTCCAATAAGTTCTTGGTTTTATTACAAAAGGGAAAAAAAGGGACATAAAATTAATAATATATAATCTCAGGGGAGTAGGGGTTATTTTTACATATCGAACAAAAGAAAATGTCTTGTCTTACCTACGTTGACTGGAGACTACATACAGAATCCCGGTAAAGTTTGTGTTGAAAAATATGACACGATTTCTCTCTACGGGGATTCTTCGACACGGACCAAAAGACACAACAACGATGTAAATTAACCGTAATGATTATAATAGAGGTAGTAAAATAAGAAGGAAATAACACTGTAGTGACTGTATGTTGTAACGACGTCCACATGTTGTGCAACTAAACTGTGTACATATGTGACGTCACTAGTGGTGGTATCGCACCACTGGTGGAGATAGTACAGTGCATCAATAGGAAATAGACATCACCCTTGTTAATTCTAGACGACGATTCAGCGAAGCCAACACAGACTGAGACACGCTGGGGTATCTGCCGTCGGGTGGTCCGAGGGGGCAGGGACCCTAAGAGGTCCGTTCTTGTGACCTCACCTAACGGTAAAGGAAGAGGTTATTAATTCTAGATTAGTGAATCGTTGAGACTTCAAATATTATGTCATGACAACGGATACTAATGATGACACGTAATCTAAAGGTCATGAGTAGGTGATCGACGTTCTTCAACACTGATAACCCCAAAGAGACACAGGAAGGAGTCCACCTCTGAGAGATCGATTCAAGGAGTGACTGACTACACGGAGTCAAACAGGAGGATTGTCTTGACGACCTCAAATATTTTGGGGTATATAATCCCGGATATTTTTACTATTCTTTTTTTACTCAACCTTAATTTTTGGTCTCCTAGACCTACACACAATCGTGATTGTAAATGTACACTGGTATCCGTTCATGGACGTAGACATGAACGGAATTCAACGGTAACATGAAACATGAAACGGTAACGGAACATGAAACGGTAATTCAACGTTTTGAATTATAAATGTTACGTCTCGGTTTTACTCTTGATCTCTCCAATTACACTTAGTAAGTCATATCTAGGATCGTGTGTTTTCTCTTTTTCATTGACTGTTAAACATCGTCTCAAAGTTTAGATGATTTGTGATAAACTAATGGAACCTGTTCAGAAGTAGAGAACTCAGAGTCAAAGATGTGACAATTGTACACTCTTTTCTAGAGAGGAGTGGAGTGTCTGACACCCTCTCGTTTGACTAGTGCGTAATAAGTAATAAAACACTTGAGGTTTTCCCATGTTTCATAATAGAATTCCTACTGTTATTCTAGGAGTGATTTAATTTTTATGACAAAATTTTTTACATGAGAGGAACGACTGTGATCGTAGAGGTTTACGTTTCCTTATACACCACATGTGACTCAGGTAAGGGACCGTATTCATTCTATCAGTATTAGGTAGGGACTTTCAGACACCGAGTATGAGTGATTAGTAAAGAGTCTTTTTCGTGGGGAAGGGTGATGGTAGGAGTTTGGTCAACGAGTCGTTCAACAGTGTCTTGTGAATGATACGTGTGTCGGAATTCGAGATACAACTCCCTTTAAGTGTGTATTATAGTCAAGGAGAGGAGGTTTGTGTCCAATAAAAAACCCCCTCTGTTACGAACAATATTCTCCTGTGACTTGGACATAATATCCCTACTGATAATCTTTTGGTATATAATACTCACACCGAATTCTTTTAGTCAATATACTGAGTCAGTGTTGAAGTCTTTTGTTTCACGATTCAACACAGGATGTCTGAGAGTCACGATATGATGTCTCCCTGATTATATTTGACTCCAGTCTTTCGAAGGGTTCCTCTATGTGGGACTTTCTGTCCATCCTAGACTAGTCAAAACACATCTGACCACCATCCTTTACCCTAAAAGAGTACTCTATTTGGTGTCCTTGTCTTCATCTCCACTCTTTCCCGGACCACTCTCTCGTCAAGAGAGACTCCCATCCCATTATGACACTCAAAATACAAAGTTAAACAGTCTCAATAGTTCTTCATGAAACGGTCCTCGGTCGTGCTCCTCAGGGAGGGCACCGTTTCCAGTACTCCAATTCCCCAGGCTGTCCGTTTCCATTCAGACCGGAATTCCCTCGGAACGACCTAAAAAACCTCGTAGATGGGGGTTTTGGTCTCAGACGAACGGCATGGCGTAATACGAAAAGTGAATACGAAGGCTGTAATTGTCTCCGACAGGGGGGTGGTGGAAAAAGACCTTTTTCAATTAAATCTCGAAAGTCTATCATTCAGAGGACCCGTATTATTCTCACAAAGTTAGGTTTTTGGGGAGACCACCGAAAGATCGGACGGATATCCTGAGAATGTCGACGCGTACACTAACAAACGTCGTGTCCTTCGAGTTTTGTAGGATCCTTACATCCCCGAAGGCTCCTCAGTTTTAGTAATCTTATCCTGACTAACTCCCAAAGTAAACAACTCGGTTGTGAACGACGGTTTAAAAGTATAGAAAATAAACAACTATGTCAACCATATATCTTTTTTTTTTTTGTTCATTGTTGTATCTAGAAACTCCATTCATGGAAGAAATAATATTGGGTGACGTGGAAACAAGATATCCCTACATTGAAATCACGAAACTCTCACTACGTCTAATTTCTTTTTGTGAAGCCCCCTTTACTCTAATTGTAAGTAATTCCTTCTCTCGGTATTGTACAATTGTCCGGAGAACCGGTCTTCTATTACATTTAGTGGACTCTGGAAAACATATGTTTTTCTATATGTCTTTCCCACTCCTGACGACGGGGGTGTACTGAGACATAGAAGGTAATACATTTTGAATCCCATATATTTGTGGAAAATTTTTATTTCAACCCCCAAAAACGTGTTCGAACCGGAGGGGGTACAGCTGAGAGAAAGAGGGAGAGGGAGGGAGAGAAGAAGTCCGACTAGGGAATCTTGCGCCTCCGAGGGGTACAGATGAATAAACGGGCCCGAAGATTCTGGGTGCGTTCTCCCTCGGGTTGCACCCCGTGGGAGGCGATAAGTTCGTCCGTGGACACCGGATTGCATCTGCCACGTTCAAAGAACAGAACTTTGAAATAATCGAAAGGCACATTTGGTTTCTTATAGTCGGAGAAAAGAGGTGATTAAAAGGATGATGTGATCAAAAAGGATTAGAGAGAAACATAAAGATTAATTTATTAAGAAAGGATTCTGCGGTTGAGGCAGGGGTGAAGCTTAATGGGACCTAGGTGACCCCGACCTGGGCCCGTCATGAGATACGAAAGTCGGTCTTGGTGGTAGAAGGTCATTAAGCGATTTTACTGGTTGTGTTTCTCTTTCTCCTCCCCGTTGACGATGTACAAGAGATCCGGAAAATCTTTTATACCTCAACAAGGAAACCGGTGTATGTGCGTTTAGATGTTCTTCCCACTATAACATCTATAGTTCCCTTACCCATAACAAGTTTTTCCTTACGGGGTGTTTACAATGGTGTCGTTTTGACCCTCAAATGTCGCAATAGGTCGTACGACAACCGTAGTGACATTTGTTTGTTCCCGTTCTAAGAACGGTTCTCTTAATTATACGCATACCTCGTTAATCCATGAGATTCTCGGCTGTCGAAGGACTTTACACACTTCCTTTACTAGTCTTTTTCTTCCTTCAGTTTCTCTTTCCCTGAACCCAAGTCGACTTCGTGGTCGGACGAGGTGGGTCTCTTAGTGTGAAGTACTCCTGGTTGCCTTTCCTCGCACTTGAAGACCTCGGGTAAGGGATACTTAAGTACCGTAAAACCCACATTTTTATTTCTGGACCTAACATTTTTTTTTTTCATGAAATATACAATATCAGTCAGATTCGTAGATAATACTATCATAGAAACAGGGAATTTTATAGATTACTACCTGTTTTTCTTGTACAGTGGAAGGAAAGGGGTGGAATGTGTGATAGGGTAGGAAGCTTCTTATGACTGAAAGTGAGTGGAGGTACAGTAGAAGGAAAAAGGAGAACAAATGACTGAGTGAAGGAAGAAGCAGAAGAAGAAGAAGGAGATACTAAGGAAGGTGATATCTGAAACTCGGAAGACCTGAACATTAAGGAAGTGTAGATCCATAAAAATTTTTTTTTCACGATAGTGTGTGGAGAGAAGATGTGTGTTTAATGGAATCTCTTCGACTATAAATATCGAAAAATATTAGTTTATGATCAATTTTAATTTGTTACGAGGTCCTCCTCCCACACTTTTTACACGTAAATTTTCACATGTTTTCATCTGGTCCCGATATCTTCCAGTACCGGTTGTAAAGTGATATGAGGTTCCCGACCAAAGACCAAGAACTTGGCTACGTACAAAACAATGAGTCAGCACAGGTCGAGAAACACTGGGGTTCCTGACACTGGACGGTTAGGTACTAGGTGTCAGGTACCAGATGTCCCAAGAGGTTCGTTGTTGTGACCTCACACAACGGTAAAGGAAGAGGTCCCCTAGAAGCGGTGGGTCACTGACTTGGGTCCAGAGGACGTAACGTCCGCCTACGAAATGGCAGACTCGATGATGACTGGGTGTCTTCCATCATTGGTAAAGGACTCCGTACCACTGTTGTCAAAATAACCGTAATAGAATATATTAGGAGTATCGTTAGGGAATTTTATCGAGACTTCTCAATTTTTTAACAGGTCCTAGTAAATCGAGTACTCACCTACTCCGATCACGAAAAGATGACATGGGACAAATATCATGTTGTTCCGACTTTGTCTAACCATTTTCCGGGGGTGAAAATTAATCGACTGTCTTTGACCGTTAATGTTATTGGTCCCGGTCTATTTGGAATCTCTAATCACGTAGACTAGGTTGGTTAATAACAACAAAACGTAGATTTTTATTATAGAGAAATAAAATATATTAATGCATCTTTTTAATAATGTCCTTGTCGACTATGGTATTAAAGAAAATTTCTCTTGAGCAACTTGTTTTTATGTAACCGTCTACGATTCATTTTGAAGTTCTCGGATCCATCGTCGATCCCGGTTCCAGACAACAAGTACTATTAAAGAGTAAAACGGGAACTTTTTCCTCTCTCTTCCCTCTGCTCCTCTCTCTTGTTCGTTCTATTTCTCTCTGAGCCTGTTTGACTTCCCAGTCAGTTTGAAGTCAACATCTAAAAAATTCTTACCATTGAAGACAGAAGAGATGGTTTGGAAGTCACTACACATACAACTGTTCACAAAACAATTCACCCCCAAAAGAATCCTTGAACTCCACAGTTCAAAGTGTTAATCCAGTTTCATAATTACTTTGTTATACATGAAACCCGAAGGTGTCGTCATTAAACCCTCCAAGTCCCCTTAATACGGATCTAGTTCTTCCCGTCCCTCCAAGGTGACCCGTAGATTCACTGTTTTGTGTCTAAGAATGTATATATCAAAATGTATAAATCTCTTTGGTAGTGAACTTCATTTTTACATTTCTATTGACTTGATGGACTTATGTTTGGTACATTGAGAAGTGACGAATTTGTTTAGTCTAGAGTTTTATAAGTTCGCAACTTTTTACTCGTAAGAGTGTTGAATAAATTTCAGAGACGTAACACGGACGGTCTATAATGATGAGTTTGACGAGAAAACCTATATTTTAGGTAATACATCCGGAATTTCAGTTTATGTATCCTCAAACTCAAGATTCTTATACTCAAGATAGTAAGTAATCGATACACTAGGACCCTTTCAGTGAAATGGAAAGACTTGAAGGTAAAGGAGGGTATATTTTGTCAGTGGAACTTCTCCATAACATTCCTAATTTACTCCATCACGTTTACTTGCTTACTTACTTTACTTACTTACTTAGGTCCATCAATAGTAGTTACCGACGATTATAATTTTGTTGTTTTTTTTTGGTTGGTCTGTAATACACGAAGGACTATCGTCATGTGTTCTAGTGGATAACGACAACGACAAATCAACGAATCAAAATAGACTGAGATAACACTGGGGTACCTGACATCGGGTGGTCCGAGGAGACAGGTACCATAAAGGGTCCGTTCTTATGACCTCGCCCAACGGTAAAGGAAGAGGTCCCCTACAAGGGTTGGGTCCCTAGCTTGGGTTCGGAGACCATGTGTAGAGGACGTGACGTCCACCTAAGAAACACTTGTTTATTTTTTGGTTTTATTGTTGTTTGTTTGGACTTAAACTAGTTTGGAGACCGGATTGTTAAAGGTCTTTTATGTTCCTTATTTCCTTGTACAATTTAATGTGGAACTCCTTAGTTAGTCGTTTAGGTCTAACACCCTCGCAGATGTCTCGTTTGTTGGTCCAAAGGAGTTGTTTATTTAACGGCCCCCCTTTTTTCTTCTCTCTGTCTTCCCGTCTTCTCATCGGATATCTAATTTTCTATGAATACTCTAAATAGTTAGTTGACGATACATATTTAAGGATAATATCAAGACCAAACTTGATTTTTTTTTAATTCTGTTAGTCTATTCATCTATGATTTCTGTAAACTACTATAATTCCTTAACAATTAATAAAATCCACACTATAACAAGAATACTGACACGAATTTCACAGGAATGGAAAATCTCGTATGATTTTAAAACGTTTCCTTTAATATAGACTTTAAAAAAAGTTTTATAAAACAGGAATCCCCTTTATTTTTCCCCGTGTCTACTTTGTACTCAAGTATTGACAACTTCTACCCATTACCCATGTAACCCTAGTAAGATAAACACATACAAACTCTTAAAAGGTAATATGTTCCAAAATTTTAATGTATCACATATATTTTACGGAACGTGTTACGGACCGTTTCTCGTCCGTAAATTATTACGGTAATAGTAAAAGTAGGTGAGAACATGAGGGACAGATAGGACCACCCGTTGGAAAAGGGTTAAGTGGACTTCAAATACAACACTGATGTTGTCGTTATAGGTCCTGAGTACATTGGGACAGATCCTCCTAGTTGACCCGATTTATTAGAAAACTTCAGTTCACAATCAACGAGTCAGTACGGGTTGAGAAACACTAGGGTACCGGATATCGGGTGGGTCGAGAAGAGACAGGTACCTTAAGAGGTCCGTTCTTATGATCTCACCCAACAGTAAAGGAAGAGGTCCCCTAGAGGGGTTGGGTCCCTAGTTTGGGTCCAGAGGGTGTAACGTCAGTCTAAGAAATGGTAGACTCCGTGGTCCCTTCAATTTATTATTTATTAGAATCGAGTGGGAATTTTAGACTGAAAGTGAGTCCGACACGGTTTCGAAAAGTATTGCACTAAAGGAGTGTTGGTCCAAACCGAATCTTCCTCTGACAATGGTCTTACTTTGGTACCGACGGTCGTGGTCTCACTCACGAATTACAGGAAAGAGACCATAAGAAGTAGAAAGTTGTGGATATCAACACGATTATTCCATTAGGTAATAATATGTCTTGTCCTAGATTTCGGACTACTAGACTCCACCTCGACTATATTATTATTATCTTTATTTCATGTGTTATTCACATTACACGAACTTATTAAGGGTTTGGTATGAGGGAGCGGGGAGTCAGGTACCTTTTTAACAGAAGGTACTTTGGTCAGGAACCACGGTTTTTCCAACCTCTGGTGACTATATCTTCTGTAATAAACCGAAACCCTAAAGACGTTTTTTTTCTTTTTCTTCTCTTTTTAGATATGTTGACCGGTTTGACTCAAGAGAATATTTTTATTAGATTTTAGTACTTGCATAAGTGGTTGCACCATCTTATCTACATACTGGTTTTTTCGTTGGATATTAAGGAGTAATACAAAGTCGGAGATTGGTCACGTTCCCCTATTTTTATTTTGGATGACAAACTGAACCGGTTGGTAACTCTGTGCCCGTCTGAGGTCTAAAGATTAGACCGGTGAGAAGTGTGATCTTTTCACTCTGTCCTCTCTCTTCCAATAAGTAGAAATAGAATAGTATAGTCGTCCCAGTTTAGTTGTTAAAACGTTAAGACACCCTCGATGATTTTGCCACATCAATAGGTACATTGAATGATACCTTTAATGGTGATGAAGGGTAAAACAATAATACCACTATTCGGTTCGTCATTTTTAATTCCGTGACTTTAGTGAATTCAGGACCGTTATGAATGGTTCTCCATCTATGGTATAGGGTACGGACTCGAGTTCTTCGTGTATTAAATCACCCCTCTTTCTTTACTTTGTTTATTAAAATTATCTCATTCCAAGTTTACTTGGAGTAAATAAGACTTACTTCAGTCTCTTTTGAAGGGTTTCAAAGCGGATTTGACTCCTGATTCCTATTCACCTTCTATTCTCTCCCACCAGTCTCGTTTTGTCCGTCTTCCGTGTGACACTTGCTTCCATGACACTACACTTTTTTAGTCATCCTTCTACTAGAATCTCCCTTCTCTCGTTCCTCCTTGTCTCCTCTCATTGTCCTCTCGTACTGTCTTGTCCTGTCCGTCCCCAATCGAGGACCTCCCAGAATGTACGGTACTATATCTCCGAATCCTCGAGTTTGAGATATTTATCTTAACAGAAGGACCTCAACTGATTCCCGGTTCTTTTACTGACGGACAGGGTCCCCTGGACTTTTATGACGGACTTCGTTCGGTATTCTTGTGTAAAGAAATTTAGAATAAAAAATCGAATTTTTTTTTTTAGTGTATTTTAAAATATGACATTGGGGGAAATCTATTACTGAAACAAAGAAAAAATTACTATTTTTCTTCGTTAGTCTTAATGATAAAGTAAAAAGATGGTGGTTGACTTAGATGTTTAGGTGGGCATAATATTAGTATATGAGATGGAACTTCTCATGCTTATATACTTCAATAGAGACAAGGATAAGTTCGGGTTGCGACCCGTGACCAACTTAGGAGAAAACAAGTACTTCTAGAACAAGGAAATGAATAGGACAGAGAATAAACACAGTAAAAAAAGGAGATCATCTATGATGTATTTTGTAGATCACCTATAATATTTTGTAGGAAATTTTTGTAGAAGTTGGGGTGTAAGTGAAGATCTATGATGGAATGAAGAGACGAGAAGATAGAGTTTTCTCAATAGAATGAACGAAAGAGGTGAAACAGTGGAGTGTAGGAAAAGAGTTGGTTGTAGGGGTTGTATGTAGTCGAAAATTAGAGGATGAATGAAAGCCTCTAAAGGAAACAGTTCCAGTGGAAGTAGTCCGGTTAAGATTGCCAGTAAAATCAGAACTGGAGTGAGCTAGAGAGTCGTCGTAAATTGTTTCTAAAAAAGAAGAAGGTTCTCTCACGATTGTGTGAGAACGAAAGGAAGATAGAGTGGTTGACACGGAAAAGTCAAATAAAACTACCTATAACGAAAGGAAAGGTTCCAGATTTATGACATCACATGGGGTTTCGAGTCATGAACCTAGAAAAAAGATAGTTGATTTACTGACGTAAGTTAGAAAAAAAAAAAACGTATAAGTTTCTCTTATAAATATAAACTGGTACACTTATTTTCCGGACTAAGGACGGGGAACGGACGGGAGTTTAGACGACGAGAAACAGTAAGTAGTTAACAACCCAATTTTTGGATCGTCAGTAGGAACTTACGGTGTAGAGGGGAGTGGACGAGAGGGTTGTGTGTTAGGTATTCCGTTACGACAGTCAGATGGAAATTTTATGTAAGGTTTATACTGGTATATCGAGGGAGACAACGGTAGTGTCAGATACGACTGGTCGTAATGAGAGAAGATGTTAACAAAGGATTGGTCAAAGAGTGAAAACAATAGTGGAAAGGAAGAGTTGACGAAGGGGATAAGACGAAAGGAGTCTCGTAGATCCACCATCTTGGTTCTAGGTTTAGGTAAGGACTGAAGTTTCGGGTCCGAAAATTACTGATGTGGGATGACGGAGAATAAACGTACTGGTTCTCTTGTTTTCGTCTTTAAGTGACACGAAATTTAGAAATGACCTAATTTATCTAACCAGAACATAAAGTTGTAGAACAGGGGTGGAGCTTAGACCTTATTGGTTTTACCGGTACTCAGTATTTGATAAGTCTATGGGGAGTCTGTGTTTTATTTTACTGGTTTTTCGACCATCATAAGAAAGACTAAGAATGCGAGTTTTCTATAGATTTTTAGTCACCGAAAGTATCTTGGGTCTTGTAAAATTGTAAGTTGTTTATCTTACGAATAAGATAGGGTGTAGACTGTGATCTTAGTTCTGAGACAGAGGGGAATTCTCTTCCACGTGGTACTGGGAGTCTGACCAAACCCATGAACAGAAGACATGGAGGAAGTAACACAACATAAATATATTAATGAACATACATAAGGTCAAAAACTACTTTCCTTGATTCGGGTTAAGGAATCAAGGTCCTTAAGGAATCAAGGATTCTTATGGGTCAAGAATCTAGTCCATGACTATGTAGAATCCATGGACTTTTTTTTCACAATTGACTCATTTAAAATTTTCAATAGACACTATTAAAAAGGTGACCAACAATGACCCCTCCGTCCGTCCTACGGGTTCCATGTACAACTCGATCATCGTCAACGTAAGAGTCACACCGACGAATTCGCTAGAAACCATGAGGGTTCTCTCGTAGAATGTAGTACCGTCATTTGTCCCCTCCGTTTTCGTTGGTATAGTTTCTGTTTGTAGTAAGACCGTTCGGTATAAACCGTACTCTAGGAGACAGGATCCTCCTTAGGGATTCTATGTAAACGGTCCAAGAATTAAGAGTGAGCTATAGAGACTGAGTCATTTATCTATGTAAGACGGACGATTTCGGGGGACGTCATACCATACACAATATACTTTCATGTTTTGTTTATCTCTTATCGAAGACTAGAATACTACGTCCTTCTCGTAATTCTGTCTTTATTTTTAATTGTTATATTCGCACAGGGAATTTCTTCCTAATCTTCTGAATCCCCACTTGTCATACTACATTATATCTGAACTTCCAAAAATCGTTAAAACGACTCCCTTACTGGCCCCACCAAACTCCTCAATATCCTTCATAAGACCTCTCCCCTCATCTTTACCTAAAACTCCTTATCCATCCTTTTTTCCTATGGCTTCTGTAAAATAGGGTTTTGACTAGAGACATCCCCTCCCTGTCACAAAATGAGTAGAAACGTAGTAATGGGAAATCGTGTTTCACAAGTTATTTATACACAAATTATTTACCAGTTTATTACATAACTTAATCACTTATTTAATTACTGACTTGTCGGAAATGAATTCACCTTTGGTATCGGTTAAGATAGTCATTAAAGATACTTTTGATAAATCGTTTCCCAAACATGAATCCGGTTTGCGTTTATTTTCGGCTCTTCCCTTGGATGTGGGTAGACAAAGAGGTGGAAGAGACTTTGTCTCTTTCACTTAGATCTTAGTACCGTGTAGTCTCCACCTTTTCCGGAATGTCAGCGTAAATCAGGTTTTAGAGTGGAATCTCTACCTTGTCGATCTGTCGTCCATTAGGTATTGACAATTCTAAGATCCTCCATGATATCATATAATCTATTTCCTACCCAAAATCTGTTGACTCGGTTCAGGTTTTGCAAATAAAAAATTTTGACGAGAAATATATTTACAAAGGTATGTACTATAATGTTGTTTCGATTCCGAACCTTTGACTTGGTAAGGGAAGTTGAACCACGAACTCGACTACTTTTTCGATTTTGGATTGTAAATTTTATATCTATTATATTTAAACACCCAATGGAGGTAAGTTACCGTAAGAGGTCTCTGAACTTCCAAAATCCTGCTGGTGCATTCTTTAAGACGTACGACAATTCACGCAGGTACCGACATGGATCTACAATTTGTCTTTTAAAATTGGTATCATGAATTGTATAAGACTCAGTTGTATTTCTCAGTTGATATATGATACATAGAGGGGAGTTACTGTCTTAATTCACTGGTACCTCCCTTTTTAGTCAAAATTTTTTAAGTCTTCCGATTGCACTAACGGAGGAAGATTCTACAGGAGGTTACTAAAAACGGAGGACCATAAGTCACCAGGGAGGTGTAACTGATCTCGAATGAATGTGTTCGTTATCACACTGAAGACTCCGACCTAGTCTTTTTTGTACCATCAAAGAAAAATTTGTCATTTATTTTGATACCCTACATGTATGTTAACTTTATAATACGTCGGTATTTGCTACAAATACAGCTCAAAGACTACCGTACATTTTACTAATATATTACACTCCACACCTGTTTTACTCACTTCCATACTTTTCATGTTTGAAGGTGATTATTTTATTCATTCAGGATCCATACATTACATGTCGTACCACTAATATCAATTGTTATGGTATAACGTATACACTTTCAACGATTCTAGAATATTCAAGAGTAGTGTGTGTGTGTGTGTTAAGACATTGAAACACACTACTGTATACAATTGATCTATATGACACCACTATTAAAGTGTTATATGTTTATATAGTTCGGTGCTACTACATGTAAACTTTTCAATTTACAGTGAATATAGGTTTATTTTTTTATGAACCTTACGGAAACGATGTTTTATTGTAATTTTTATTTTCTATGTTTTCTGTCTCCCTGTATGAAGTTCTACTTTCAGTTGTTATTTATTTCTGTTCTATTGTTATTAGATGGTACCTATAGAAATTATATAGTTTCTAAAACTAAATCAGTCACGATTCTTTTGAATGGAAGGTGTTGTAGTTAGTACGTGTCTGGGTTCTCCGAACCATGGTCCAACCTGCTGCGACACACCTGACGTTATCGTGGCGGGTACGATACAGGTTACTCGTATTAACCTCCTCCCTCCAGGGGTATGTACCGAAGTTGGTGTAACGGTTGTAGAGACGTCTCTTCTCTTCCTTCATTTCGTACCTTATAATGATTGTTGTGACATTTTTATCGAAAGAAAGGATTAATAGAGGAAACCAGACATTGATTATTAGGGTCCTGACATTTCCAGATTATCTGGTAGAACGTTTACGTGGATTCATTTGGATTGTGTCAGGGGTCATGGATCTGTTCTTCTCGATTCTTGGTTTTGAAACTAAAGGGAAATGTAGTGTGAAAGTGACAAGATGTGCAAATCAAGTTAATGTATTTATAGATAGAAATAAAATTTGACTTTTATTTGGACTTTGAGACTTGTTTAGTAAGTTGCCGAGATACGGAGTCAAAGGATAGGTACTTTGTCCTTTTGTTAAAAAAATCGTAATATTACATCGCCAAGCTGTAGTTGACGTTCTACTTGACACCTGGATCAAATAAAAAAATGACACACTTGAACCTAATCGATGAATTAGAGAATCTCAAAGTTGTAGATATTTTACTTCTATTCTTATAGTTAATGATAAGACCTAACGAGACTCCTAATGACTCTGTGAGTCACCACTTTTCTCATGAAAGTAGTGAAATGAGACTTTTCTCATTCCACAATATGTTTATAATTAATAATAAATGTTAAACCGTACATTTAAACGAACTTCATACTTGCGTTTAAATCACAAGACTCTTTGGTCTTTTTACAAGTCTCGATTAAAAATGACCGAAGACAAGGTCAGAAATTACTACTCACTTGGATAAATTGTTTCAGTTTGGGGTTTCGAAACTTTTCCTCTTCATTTCGTCTTGAAACAAAAAGTAAGCACATACCCGGAAGAAACGATATCCTTCTCATTCGTTCCACACAGAGATCTCTGGTGACCGGGACAGAAGACCCTCACTCAGTCAGTCCGTTGAAGTTCGTCAAAACAGAACAACTTACAGTGACGTATGGAGTCCGTGAGTGTGTGACAGTCGGTATATCGTCGACACTTACGTCCCTGTGTCAGAAAGTTTATACCAAGAGGTGTCATAAGTCTTACCGTTTTTATTTACAATAATAAAGACTTCCTTAATTAGAATTTTTAGAGTATGTTAATATCTATACTTATCCTATCAACGTTACAGATGTCTATTACACTTACTTTTTATTCGTCCGGTGAGTTAAAATATTCGTTTTTGTTTATTAAAAATTATAAGGGAGTCTCAATTTAAATTCCGATTTTCAAAACCAAACAGTCCATATTACTCATTTTATTTTCCTACGATACTTTCTAATAGATCAATCATTGACTTATATATTAAAACCATCTACGATAGATCCCCCTAGGACAGTATAAATAATTATGATCAAGTAAAGGACTTTTCGTCCTAGCGCATAGTGTCTGTATTGTCTTTTACCTCCTAGTCTCATTCGACTCGAGCTTAGAACCGAGAAGATGAAAGTCACCTCAAAGTAAAATGTATCTCAAATCCAAGATTCAACTACACTTTCCGTTTTGGGTACGACAGTCCCGATGAACTTTTGGGTGGTTGACGGGTAATTTTACGGGTAAATTTCTAAAAACAAAGTGTCTCACTAACTTAAGTCTTTGTTATATTTACAAAATAACGAAGTGGATAAAGTCGTTCTTAGGTTGAACAACTGAGAAGACTAAGAACCATTAATAGAAGTCGAGAATGTCTTCCAAAATTGGTAAATAAAAGAAAACTTGAAAAAGACACTCAATAGTTGAATAATAGAGAATCGAGAATAAGTGGAAAATGTACAAGGTGTTATTGACCTACTCCGGAAATTTATAAAAAGGAAACGATCGACCGTTCTACAGTTCGATACGGTCATCTCCCGTTTCCTCTCTCTCACGTCTTTCTCTCCCAAAACAAGGACAACACGTGACTGAGGTGTTCGAGGACATCGAACAGATCGTAGGTTCTGGACGTCGTGTGTGTCGAAAAGGTCACTGGTCGAGAACGTTGTGTGTTCCAAAGAGGTTTGTGAGGTAGTGGGGTATTACAAGAAAATAAGAGGGATCTAAAAACTTCATATTAACCATATATTTTTACCATGTATTTAATTACATATGGTAAACCATTCATATGTGAGGACAATAATAGTGGTACTAGTTGAGGACAATAGTAGTGGTACTAGTTCCCTTATTTGTGTAGGTAGTGGAAGTTCTAAGGAACACGACAAGCACACACACACACACACACACACACACGTGTACGCACGTGTATATACGTACCATTTTTCTGAAATGTGCTCTCGATGGGAGGATTGTTTGAAGATTCACGTGTCGTAGTAATTGATATCCGTAATACAACATGACGTCTAGAGACCTTGGTAGGGGCCATTAAAACGATGTCTCACGGAGACCACTCTGTTGAGATACACTTGTCGAAGGGGACTTGGGCTTTCCCGTCTAAAGACCGTTCAAGACGGTTGTTTCGTAGTTTCACTAAAGATATGGAAGTCATTCAGTAGCAATCATGGGAGAGGTTGTTCCCCTAGAGTTAGAGAAGGTGAGTCCACGACAGAGCCTGACTCCCTTTTATCCTTCACCGACGAAGAATGTAGATGATAAAGATCAGAAAGGAAGAGAAAAAGTTTGGACAAGGGTCAAAATGTCTCTACATTGACTGTTTATTTTAATATAAATTTTTCACATGTTGCAGTACTAAACTGTGCATATGTGACACTGTAACTAAGGGTATTAGTTGAATTAATTGGGATATAAGAAATCTTGAGAATGAAAAATGATCGGTTAAGGAGTAATGAGGTCAGGGCAATATTAATTATTTAGAAATATAATTCGAAAGGAACAAATAATGATAGGCTAAAGAGAGAGGACTAACAGGGTCTAAGTATGTACTAATCCGTTATAAAGGAATTCCAGTAGCAGTTAAGAAATTAAAGAAGAACTTACAGTCAGTTCGATAGTCTAGGAACAGACCGACGGACCGGTGAATCTACTATATAAAGTGAAAAAACATGGGAAATTTTTAGTAGACGTTTAGAAAGATACCCATAATGTACGAACTAATAAAATCCGTAATGACAAGAGTGTAATGTTTCCCTTTTTACTCCCTCGTCTAAGAACCGAGAGGAAAGTACCAAAAAGTCCGTGTGCTAATAACTCACCTTACCAAGAGTGTGTAACAATAAAGAGAGAGAAACGGTTCGTGATACCAACTTACTAGTGTCAAGTCCAGGTAATTGACACACTGGAGCGTGCCAATCAATGACACGGTTAAAGGAGTGACTATTTTTCCACTGTTGAAAATGTGATACCTAATTTTGTTTATTGAATAAGATTTACATACAAATTAAATATGAATTATTTCGGACCTTCTATCTTTAGTGTATTTATTGTAGATGATATTGTTATGTTAAAACCGGTGTACTTAAACCCAAGACTTCCTTTTTGTCTTGAAAATATAGGTCTAAGTTCGACGATTTCATTCTTCCCTGTTCCATAAAAACCACGGTTTTTTTATGAACTCTCGTACGTAATTTTTGTACTCTGTGGTGCATAATTTTCGTTCCATCGAACTTTTTCGGACAAATGTTTTATCTTGTAACATACACATACATGAGTCAGTACAGGTTGAGAAACACTGGGGTACCTGACGTCGGGTGGTCCGAGGAGACAGGTATCTTACAAGGTCCGTTCTTGTGACCTCACCCAACGGTAAAGGATGAGATCCCATTGAAAGGTTGGGTCCCTAGTTTGAACACAAAGGACGTAACCGTCCGTCTATGAATATGATGACTCGATGGTCCCTTCGGGTATGTTATGTCTTATCACCAAGGGTTTATGGTCAGTACCCTGACCGACGTAGTCTCAGGAGATATCTTTAAATAGTTTTATATTTACGGGTCTGGGTGACCATCTTCGTACTTAAGTTCTCGACACTCCGTCCCGACTTACTAGACATGAAATTTAGTAAAGAGTCTATTAAGACTACTTGCCGGTCCAAACTCTCGGTGACATCCACGATATGAGTAGAAAATGAAACGTCAGGTCCCATATTAGTCAATAAGAAATTATGGTACAAGGGTAGAATGAATATCATTCTTTTTCATACACCCGTCCTATAGAATTCTTATAGAATCTCCCGGAAAACATTTGTTGATAAAAAGTTCGAACCCAGGGGTCGTCTATAAGTCCAAGATAAGTGGAGACACTTGTCTTCCTTTGAAAAGTTTTCGATTGTCTCTGATTTGGCAAGGGACTTTTTAAAAGTCCCGTGGTAAAATTTACTACTGATAGTATGACTTATATGGTTCTTTGACGCCCAAAGAAAGTTATAATTTATCATTTCTTTGTGGTCTATATCTCCCCTTTTTTTCTTCATTTTACAAGAGACAATGAATAACAAGTTGTTAGAGTGGTCCTGTCGGTATTTCTATATAATAATAAATACCATCATTACATTCGGTCCACTAACATATTTGTCATAATGAATGAAACGGTAACAAAGACGCCTGTCCAGAAGTCTTAAGGACTGAAAACAAAGCGGATTTTTCTTTTATAAAATTTTTATTTTAAGGGTTCCTCTATTTAGTATTTTATTTCTCATGACAGAAGGTTTTTAGAATGAAATCCTATTACTTTACCCCTGAAAGATTAACATGTACTATCCGTGTCGTTCCTAAAAGACAATGTCTGTATAGAAATACTTCCTATTAATGTCATCGTTTCTTCCTCCTATTAATGTCATCGTCTAAAAAGGTGTAAGGAATATGTGGTGGTCGTAACCTTAAACCAATGTAATCGTCTGTAAAAGAGTTGTTCTATATGTAGCCACACTTAAATATTTTATAAACACTTTTGATTTTCGATCCTAAAAGGAGTTTTACGGGTTTACCTTTACTGGTCTGGGTCACTTGAAAAAATTATGAAATGTGATAAGTTTTCCCAACCGTTTACACAGTAACTCAGTCACTCATTAATTCTTGAAGTGAGTGGTACTGGAGCTTCTAGGTTTCGGTGTTAGGATGTGACTTGAGATGATTACTAACGACGGATCCTCCTTTTCCTTTTCATAATTCTATGTAGTTCCAATCGTTTAGAAAGGGGTAATGATTACTATTGAAACAACCCACTTGACGATAGTCTTTATTTGCTAGGGTTCTCTTAATTTCCTTAAGGGGAAATTTCTTTTTTAAAATTTGATTACTGAGACAAAAAAACTATGTGTAAGACCGAGATAGGGTTGAAGTTTTATACTTTAGGGAGAAATTTTAAATTGAGAAGGATCGAAAGGTACTTTGTCTTATTCGTGGAGATTCGTTTCGGGGAGACTTGAGACTATAGTGGATACTAAAAGTAGGTGTGAGTCACCAATAGAAAAGGGATAAGATCTTCCCTTTAAGAGATCCATTCTTGGCACTCAGTCAGATATAGAACCAAGTCGTATAGTGTGTTTATACTGTGAGTCTATTACTTTATTGGAACTTTCGTCGTGTTCAGTATTTTAGATGGTTTCTAAGTGAATTCTATCTCGTCGTCATGTACATTCAAACACGGTTAATTTTTATATAACTTTTTCTTTAGTATTATAGTACTCGGTCATGTTAAAATAACCAAATTTGTTTCGACTTTAACTCCTAGAAGAAGGAGTTTACTTGATCTGAGAAACTCTCATTATGTAGTGTTAATCACAATCATTTGTAATAGTTACGAAAAAATTGAAAATTTTTTTCTGTCCTGTTGATAGATCCGATTGAGGATGTAAAGTACTTGCTCCTTTGCCTTCAGTTCTCTTTCCTTTAACAAAAGAGTCCTAGTATGTTGATCGTCATTTTTACTCTTGGTTCCATTCGATGATTGTATTGTCAGTTACATATTGTATTTTGTTTAGTTTCGAGAATTTAGTGTAAAATAAAAATTAGTTACAAAAAGTATATAAGTGTAATATTTTTATACCTTTTAATCATTCTTTCTCTCCTCTTTTTTCGAGTATACTAAACGGTAGATTTACAGTAGCGAAACCTACAAAGGATACTAGAAAAGAGGGTTGAGACGACCTTATAATAACTGTATATTATAATTCCGTGGCCTACACTAGTAAACTATGTACACATATACGTTTTACCAATAGTGTTATTGGAGGTTGGAGAGTGTATTAGTAGTGAACACACACACCTATTGTAATTCTAGATAAGAGAATTGTTGAAAGTTCATACTTATGGTATTAATATCAGTGGTACGACATGTAAATTGTCTAAGGGTCTTGATTAAGTAGAATGTCGACCCTCAACCATGGGAAACCGGTTGTAGAGGGGTGAAGGGGGTGGAGGATCGAGAACTGTTAGTAGTAAGATTAGAGATAAAGATACTTCAGTCGAAAAAATCTAAGATGTATATCGACTCTTGTATATAATAAACAGAAATAGACTGAATAAAGTAGATTGTGTTACGTGAGTTTCAGGAGGTACACCAACGTTTTCCGTTCTAAGGAAAGAAAAAGTACCGACTTATAAGGACACACACACTTTTTCTATGTACAAAACGTACCTCGATAAGTCAAAGGGGTTGTAGTAAATAAAATCTCTAATAGAAAAGGGGTGCCTCGGACGAACCTCAGGAACCTTAAAAACCAAAGTCATTTCAACTTGAATAATTGGAAAAAAAATACCGAAGGTGAAGTACACCGACGTGGTGTGGCATATAATTACAAGAATAGTGGAAAAATTTAAGTAATCAATTAGGTAAACCTAAAAAAATATAATTGAATAAAAATATATACCGAATAAAGACCTAAGAAAGACGGTTATGGTATGATGACTATTCTCAAAATCTTATACGAAACCAAGTACATGACAACTTCGGAACGAATCTCTTAAAACTCGTAATGAAATGATCGTACTCTACTCACGTTAACACGTCATCAAACTTGTAAGAAACCGTGACCTTACTTTTGACTCTAAAAGTCAGGACACCGGTGACGACTCAAAAGGTCTAAACGACCATATAACTCACGTCGTGAAAGTGTCGTAGTCGAAAGTCCTAAACTTTATCGAGTTGACCTTAAGGTAGTGAAGGTGATCGAAACAAGTCACTACAAAGGATTCCGGGTGAACTGAAGCGTAAGGTCCTACAGACCGAGATCCACTCACTAGTATGGTAGTACTAATAGACCCAGCACTTCTAGAGAAAACATGTCAAGAAGACACATAAGAACGGTGGAGAAGAATTATAGAAGACGAAGACAATCCAGGTATGGTAAAGACAGGAAATAACTCGGGTAGAAACGTACTTTACAAGGGACCCATAGAGATTAAAAGAACTTCTCTAGATATCAGAAAGGGTAAGACAACAAAAGGAGATAAAGAAACGTGACTAGTGACTCCTTCCGAAAGAATAGAGAGGAACTATAAGAAACCTTCAGACGTAAGTTTACCTATATAGAAAGGAAAGGAGGAAACGGAAAGTGAAGAGAAGAAAAGTGTCGATAAACATTCCGGAGGGGTCTGTCGGTAAAACGAAAAAACGTAAAGAAAAAGAACCCCTACAAGAACTAGAGACAGAAGACATGTTACAGTATTTGGAGGTAGGTATCAAGTAGTCCGTGAGATAGTCTAGATTAGGGAAATTAGATAAACAGTGAAGGTGACATATTAGCATTCCCTAAACTAAATGCATGATGGACTTACCAGATCATCAAAAGGGATGAAAGGAGTTAACTTCAGACTTAAACTGTTATTCATCAAGTGCTAGACTCGATGTCAGTCGAGGGTCAGAATAAAAACGACTGACATATCTCGAAGAACCGACGTTTCTTATATTAGTTAGACTAAAGTCATAACTGGTAGACCACTACAGGTACATATCTCAGAAGAGAACACGACAACCTTCTCCCACAAACGACACTTGTCACGTAAGAGAACCGATTTGAGACAATCGGAAACGGGACGAAGTTAGACATGAAGTTCCGGTTTAAACGGACAATGAGGTCCACAAAGAACTGAAGGATGAAAACGTAAGGTGAGGGGATATTACTTTTTCTATAGAAAAAACATACAATCAAGATCTTCCAGAACATCCAGAAGTGTCTTGGTAAGTTGAAGTCGAAGAAGTCGTGATGACCAGTCCCGTATCTGAACCTAATGACACTATGACTTACCAAACGGAACCTTTACTTGTCTCTGGCAGTAAAACTCTGGTGTAGGTTCATGACGTAAAACCTGAGAAAACAACTGATACTACCGATGAGGTAAAGAAGATTCCCTAAGAACGGGTGTCATCGTCTATATTACCAGTAGACTCAATTTAAGTGGGTAAGGTCAGGTAAAATCAAGTCACTAAGGATTTTACAACTGTAAGTGAGAACGGTAGAGGACGAACTGGAGAAGGTTAAACGGAATCTAAACTGACTAAAGGTTAAACTAAGTACCTGGATTGTAAGGTCCAAGGATACGTTATAACGAGAAATGTCGTAGTCTGAAACGAAGATAGTGGTCAGTGTAAGTGTTGACCCACAACGAAAACGAAACCAAAACAGAGAAGTAAGAAAGACCTCAATAAAGAGGTGACTAGAGGTCATCGTATGACCCGTGGATGGTTGGACCCCTCAAGTAGAAAGTCACAAGAGAGAAAAACGGAAAAGTATGACAAGTACCCCAAGAGTTCCGTTCTTATGACTTCACCAAACGATAAGGGAAGAGGTCACCTGGTGCAAAACAGTCTTGAGAGGTGGTATTGGGCAGGTAGAACCCACCGGGATGTGCCGTGTCGACTATCAAAGTGATTATAATTGAAGGTGATAGTTGATGAATGAATGGCACTTGTGTCGGGTCCTTTCCCGTCTTACCGGAGGAGGTACGTCTTCCTCATCCTGACCTGGGAGACTTGGTGAGAACATTTGAGCTTTTCACATACTTATCAATTTCTATTGTATAAATTCGAAAACGAGTGACTTTAAAAACTAATGAATCAATACTACTATTGTTAGTCTTTTAAGTCTGTCCTGGTTTAATATTCGTTTCGATGTCGGAAGGTTCGAATTCTCCGTGAATACCTCTTCAAAGACTCTGTGGTCTGGACAAAAACTCCGTACCCTCGACACACTGGTGGAAAAGTTACCTTTTTTTTTTGTGGCTTGATAAGGGAAACGGGATTACTCCTGTCTTAAGGACCAAAGATCTGTGATTTGACCAAGTTGAGTGAACTGAGTACTTTGGTAGGGGAGTTTTCTATATAGTCAAAGTCCTTAAAGTAGAATTAGGGGACGGTACACAATCTGTTAATATCGGTTTATTCCATAATTATCAGAATGTTCATTATAGGGTACAGTACGTTCCTTGTCTGTCTTATTTTTACTTTATTCGTCGTTTTTATTTCTTGTAAAATCGTTGATGTGTTTAGAAACATCTGTGATATTTAAATAATTCCTTATTCGGTCAAACGTTTCCTATATAGGAACGGTCAAAGTAAGAGATGAAGATGTAGAAGGTACCTGAGTTTCATGACTGAGGTTCCTTGTCCTCTTTTCAGGGCGAAAGAAGGTCCCGATTCCCGTTCTTTTTCTCTCTCTAATGTTTATTTTGTATCAGTACGTACTTTTCTATTTTAGAACTAGTTTTATAATTTGGACTTTACCTTTGTCGTTCTATAAAAGAGTATTTCTATACTTCTCAAAAATATGTCAACACGAAATTTTTCGAGTTTATACATATTTTTGAAATCTAAAATCCTTTAAAATAATCATATAAAATTAGTGTTTATATAATGTACATATATGTGTTGTGTTCAAGAGAGTGGAATAAGAACCGATATCCGAGTAAGGATAGGAAAGTTAGGTCAAATTATAACAAGGATGATGTTATTAAAAACCAGTGATAACGAAGTAGCATGGAAATTAGAAGGTATAAAAAAGTACGAAGATAAAGTAAAGGGTTGGTTTACCGTTTGACCGGCATAGTTATGGAACTTAAAGTCCCATAAATAGACTTCTGTTCGAATGTGTCTTGACTTTACTGAATAGATAAGTTACATGGTAACAGACATTATCTCTTTTTGACTTTTATTGGATTTATAGTCGTCCATTGACTAATTTTATTTAAAACCATATGTCTCTTTGTTGTCAATATTTTTCGTTAATATATAACTATTTTAAGGAATAAATATCTATACTATGTGACACTTCATTTGTTTGTACTACGTGTATGATGGTGTACCCATTTTTACCCTTTATGTATATTTACGTCAAGGAATACATACAAGTCTGATAGAGACCTTCATATGACTATATTGTGACTACCATTGGACCCTCTCCTTGATACTGATCCTCCACTTTTCCTTGTTAAAAGTTGTGTGTAGGGAAAGATAGAAAGATAAAAACTTGGTACATATTAAATTTTTATAATTTAGTAAATTTTTGTTTCGATTAGTTATTTGTAGATGAATGTTGGATAAAGAAGTTGAAACCTACCTTATATTCTTTCTTTAGGACTCAGAGGGAGATAAAGGTATAGATGAGAAGAAAGGTCATTACTTCCTTTAAGTCTTAAGATAATCTTCGTTTTGTAATTGATGACGGACTCTAGAAGAATATGTACGATACCCTGGTTTGACGTCCATACATATTTCATATTATACTTCAGGGAGAATTTTTAAATTCACTTATGTCTTCATGAGATCCAACCGATATTATGCCTTACTTAATATCACCCCATAGACCCGTTAGTTCCTACATAAGTGAGTTGTCAGTTCATAAATAACTTATAGCAAAAGATGATCCGTGACTTTGTCTAATCACCCAGAGTTAGGTACATTATTTTAATGGACTCTTCAAATATTTTTATGACTACGAATCCATATTGAGATCTTTAACTAAATTTGGTAGACCCTACACCGGATCCATGACTATTAAAAATTTCAAAGGGTTCAACTCTCCACGATCTTTATGTTTCCTCATATACCAAACCTTCCTGTCTCCTCAAGTTTGAGGAGTATCAAGGATGGTAAAAGGACATTAAGGATTGTGTCATACTTGAACCCGTTTAAGTTAACTAGATTTGAGAAAGACGGAATTTAATGTCACTGATTCATTTTATTCTATAGAAAGTTTTCTTAGTTTATTTAGACCATCAACGAGTCATTTACACATTTGGATGGAAGACTATCTTTTTGAAGACACCTTCATTTGATATTGCAATCAGATCTAGATAAAAAGACCAAACGACCAATGTGAACTTAAGGATGACCTTTTGATTCTCGTCTTGAGAAATTAAAATGAATATGAGTGTTTGAGTAGATACGTATATAATTAAACCCATATATATTATGTTGTTATTGTACCGTACGGTTTGTATAATATTATCTAAGATTCCTAGAACTTACTTCAAAATTACAGATCTGGATCCCTATACCATCGTCATCATGGATTATAAATGACATGTGTTGTCACTCAGAGACAAGGTTAAATGTCCGTACTAAGATGAATTAAGAATGTTTTGAAACTTTCAATAAAAATAGGGGTAAAGTGTCTACTCTTTTGTCTAATCTATGTGTTTCGTTGAACGGGTTCCAATATGTTGATGGTTCACCGTCATTGTCCTAAGTTGGGTTCAAGGTAGTGAGAAGTTTCAGAGACAAGAAATAAGGTTACGACGTGATTAAGAGTCTAAAAAATTTTTTAGATAAACCAACGTAGTTCAGAATTAACACCATGTATCCTGGAAACGACGTAGTACGTCTTAGAAAGTGACATCGTACACCTGAGAGATCGACACCACGTTCCCGAGTCAACGAGACACCGTACACTCTATGGTCAAGGGACTGGTCCCTAGTCTGGACGTAGGGGACGTAACGTTCCGTCAAAGAATTAGTATCTTGTGGTCCCTTCAGGGGAGTCTGAAAAAAAAAAAGAAAGAGTGAGAGAGTAAATATGAAGACTTTTCATTATTCCGAAATAAATCTCGTATAATAGTTTCCAAAGGACAAGTCTTAGATTTATACTAATTGAAACGGTTCCGGTGTCTTTGAAAGACTCAACCGGTCCGTGTTCAATTTCTTTTTCATGAAAGATGTTAGTTTTTAATAACTGTCCTCTTGTCGGAGATGAAGATAGATTAGAAGGAAATTTTTTTTCAAAGTCCCGGATGGGTTGAAATGGTTGCATACTCATTAAGGGTAAATCAAATTTTCCGTTATTAGATGTGGTGTTTTACGATAAGGATGATGGTGTCTCTAAAAAGTCTGTATGAGGATTATAGACGTAAAGTTGTCTATTAACAAATATGTGAGGTTCTGAACTGCTGTAAACCATTAAATCTGTTCTTCATTTTATCATTCCCGGAACATACTTTTGATCAAGATTTTTTATGTACATGGGATTATAAGTATCGTCGTGATAAATGTTGCCGGTCCTGTACCCTCGTTGGATTTGCAGGTAGTTGTTTCCTTACCTCTTTCTTTTATACCATGTGTATAAGTTACCTTATAATGAGTCGGTATTCTTCCTTACTTTATTACGGTGAACGTTGTTGTTCCTACCTGGATCTCTAATAGTATGATTCACTTCATTCAGTCTTTCTTTTTCTGTTTTTGTGGTAGAGTGAATATACACCTTAGATTTTTATGCTGTGTTTACTTGTATGGATACTTTATCTTTGTCTGAGTGTCTATACCTCTTGTCTGGACACCAACGGTCGAACACTAACCCCACCCCTCTCTTTCCTAAAGTTCAACCCCTAATCGTCTACGTTTGGTCTTGTGTATCCTGTCTATTTGTTCCAGGATATATAAGGTACTATTTGTTATCTTTTCTTATATATAAATATTGAATCACTGAGACGACATGTCACCTTTAATTAAGTTGTGACATTTAGTTAATATCAAACTAATTTATTTTTTGGGGAACCGGATATACAACTGGAATTGTCAGATAAAGGTCGTCTTTAACCTTTTTAAAAGTTCTACTTTTCTTACTCCCCGATGACGTGAGAATTTTGAAAATTTTAGATTTAATTAAAAGGTAAACGATCTCGGATTTCGCAACAAGAGGGTAATAATTAACACACTGGAACCCGTTCAGTGAATTGAAGAGTTCCGGACTCAAAGAAGTACAGTCTATCCAAACATCGTAGTCAAAATATACGAAACAACACTCCTAATTTCATCAGGAAACCAATGAGAGTTTAATAGGAGAAGATAAGAGACCACCGAGTTTACCGTTTCTTAGACGGATGTTACGTCCTCTGGACCCAAACTAGGGGTCCAGTCCTTCTAAGGGACCTCTTCCCTTAGAAAAGGTACCGTTGGGGGAGGTCATAAGGACGGACCTCTTAAGGTACCTGTCTACTTCTACTCGGGTCACCCGATGTCAGGTACCCAAGTGTTTCTCAGTCTGTGTTGACGGAATCAGTCAACACTCAGTCAGTCGTTGATTGTGAATGATGAAAACAGTACCTCGGTTAGTAAAAGTTTTAATCAAGTAAGGGACCTACATACCTATGGTCACTTCGACGTCTTCCTCTCCCACCACTTGACCCTCTTGTCCTGACTGTATATGTGATAGTACATATTTCATCCATAGATCATTCTTGGGATGAGATATCGTGTCCCTTGAGATGAGTCACGAGACACCACTGGATGTACCCTTCCTTTAGGTTTTTGTGAGGTAAAATAAACTACCTTGTGTAGGAGGTAATCGAAGGGCTCTTTCCCCTTAGTTAAAACTTTGAAACGTACAGTTTTACGACAATGGGTAAAAATGTGAACTGACTGTCCAAAGAAACTATAACTTAAAAATACAATGTCTGGTAAAGGCATGACACCCTCCTTCATGAAACTATCTAAGTTGAAACCTTCGTAAGCGATTTTAATATGCATGTAAACATATTTTTATACACTTATATATTTTTTGTTAAATATACTCTAGTGTAAATATATTAATATAAAATTTTGTATATGTCCCTTAAGGGACCACCATGTCACAAATCCTCAACCGTGAAAGTGACACCATCGGACCCAAGTTAATAACCGACCCCTTGATTCTAGGCCGTTTGATACACCACACCAGTCTTTTTTGTGTTTTTGTTTTTTGTTTCCTGTGGTGACTTTTATACTTTTTAGTATCTAGACCATTCCTTGAACATACATCTGATGTATTTCTTGAGTATTATGTTGCTGTTGGGTTAAAGAATTACTTGTTTCCTAGACTTATCTGTAAGAAGGTCTCTTCTATATGTTCACCAGTTATTCCTGTACTTTTCTATAAGTCGTAGTAAATCAATAATCCCTTTACGTTTAGTTTTGGTGTTGTTTCTTGGTGAAGTGTAGTGATTCTGTCGAAAACTGTCTTTCTGACGGTTACTGTTCACAACCGTTCTTACCTCTCTCAATCTTGGATGTATGCAACGACTACCCTTATATTTTACCATGTCGACGAAACTTCTTGTCAAACAGTTAAGGAGTTTTCCAATTTGTTTCTATAGTATACTAGATCGTTAAGGTGAGGATCCTTTAATGGGTTCCTTTTACTTTTGTAGTACAGATGTATTTTTGAAGATATTGTTACAAGTGTCCCCGTAACAAGTATTATCAATTTTTCATCCTTGTTAAGTTCAGAAATAATTGACAACTTGTCTTTTTGTTTAAACCATATTTAGGTGTGTTACCTTATAATAAACCGTTGTTTTTTCCTTATCTTATTAAGTTGTACGATGTTATTTCTACTTGGATTTTATAATACCGTTCGTTTCTCCAGTGAGTGTTTTCTAGTGTATATAATTGAGGTAAATAATATTTACAGGTCTAATCCATGTGGAAAAAAAAAAAAAAAAAAATCTATGTAGATAACTCTTTCTTTTGCTACCGACGGATCCCGAACCTCCAAATTCTCTTGTACTCTTGATTTTTCGTTCTGTGTAACGAGTACCCATATTTCAAAGAAACCCCTACGATTTGTACAAGATTTAACGGACACCATTACCGACGTCTTGAAGCCCGTATACGAATTTTTTTTTAACTGACATGTGAGATTTACTCAGTCAACATACCATACACTTGAGATAGAGTTATTTCAACAATGGTTTTTGTACTCTTCCCTTTGTAAATTTGTTGTCTAATATAGTAATGATGGGATTATCTCTTTTTTTACTTTACTCTTTTTGTGTCCAGTCTACTCTGTTTTATACTACCGTCTTTATTTAGGTTTACATAGTTTTTATTTGATTAATGAGATCCAAAATTTATAGAATTCTACTCAAAAAAATTTAAAGGTTGATATATCAAAAATTTTTTCTGTTTTTTAAGGTTTTATTTTCTTCTACCTGTTTTTGTATCATCCCGTTTATAATCTGTTTTGTTAAAATTAAATGTAAAATTGAATGTAATTAAAATATAATAAGAGATAGTTTGAAATCCCGTAAAAAGATAGTTGAAGATTACCATAACGACAACTCAAAAAATTTAAATAGCTAAAAGACAGTAAAGAATGTTAATATATGAAAAATTTAAAATAAAATATGACGTCAACTCAAAATTTCTTAAAAAAATAGGGGGTGTAAAGATTTGAAATTAGAATTTTCATCTTGTTCGGAGAAGAATCCTACTAGGGAATTTGAAAGAGAAGATGACTTAATATAGATGATATGTACAAAAATAAGGGTTGTAAATGTAAAACAAGAGACTTTGGTCCAAGGAGAAAAAAAAGAAAAAATTTATTTTCTCGTAAGAGAACAAAGTGTCTACGGTATGACAGAGCAGAGATTGTTCTCTACAACCCCCCGCCCCCTACACAAACCAAAAAACACAACAAAAAAAAAAACCGACATGGGGTTCCGAACCGAACGTTCTAGAAACAAGAGGTTGGTCCCTAACTTGGACCCGGTATCGTCACTTTCACGGTTCAGGATTGGTGACCTGGTGGTCTTTTAAGCTCTACGAGCGAATAAATCATAAAATAAAACAAGATACGTGATGACAAAGGAAAAGAGTAAAACAAAACCAAAGACAGAAAACGTGACCTCCGAAAGGGACCTAACGACCACTAAGATACTTTTTCCTCCCGAACGACTGATAACTCATGATAACATGTCAATAGTTCATCTCTGGGTCTGAAAATTTACTGCTGAGAAGGGGAATTTATAGTTATAGACATACAGAAAAGAGAATCCGGTCGGTAAAGAGGTCTCTATTTAGGAGGTTAGAAGACGAACCCCTGTATTTTGATCGACACTCGGAAGACTTTTCCTCGGAAGACTTTTCCTAGATTTCTCAGAGTAAACAAGTAAGTTGTTTATCCGTACTTATTCGTGGATACTCTATAATAAAATCCGTGACCCTTATGACGTCACTTGTTTTCTGTTTTGGGGATGAGAACACAAATGTGAATTGTCCTCTGTCCTCGTTTTTAGACGTTCCACCGTTATTCCCGGTATATTTCAGTCCTTCCCCCTGTTACTTATAGTCTTACTCTTCCTTACTTAAAATTTAGTCCACTAGTCCCTTCGGAAGAAATTCGTTTCTGGACTCCTTTCATTTCTTCTTTTGTATTTGTATAAATCTTCTGTTTTAATACATGAAAGTGAATTATGGACAAAGTAGGTCGACGAAATAGAAACGGGAGTATAGGGATAACAGAGATTCAGGTCTCGGTGAGACCAAGTTAAAAAGGTCTTCAATTGGACAGAGGGTAATAACTCTTTATATAAAAGTTATTTATCTTCCTTTCCTTTTCTACACTCTCAGATTACCTCAGTTAGTTAGGATAAAAATCGGGGGAAAGTCTCCATGGATCGCAGATGTTAAGGACTTAGAAATACCCCAGTATACCTAATTGAAGTTGAAAGTAAGAGAAAGATGTCTGTCAAACGAGAAGGGCAGTCTCTTAATTGTCAGAAGTTGAACGGTAGAAGGATTTAGGACGACCATAGAATGGAAGGGAGGAGAAGAAACAGGAAACTAAGAAGGAAAAAGGTTCAATGAAATGATATTAAAGTTCCCTGAACTCCTCTTTTACCTCTACTTAATTACTTAATTAAAGTTGTTGAGAGATCCCATCGACGATATTAAGGAGAAAACGTTTACTCTTTCGATTTGGGTTCTCTCCAATTTATTGAGTAGGTTTTGGTATCTTTCATCGAGTCGATCCCAGTGAAGCAATAATCAAAAATTATGATGGGAGTTTTATTATAATCCAAGAGAGACGTGAGAATTTTGGTAGTTTCGATTGTTATTCGTGGGTCTTTAGGGGTCCTTCTTCACCTTCTCCTGACCAAGGACGGTATCCCTATTACTAACCATCTCCTGAGAATAATTTCGTTCGGACTCATGGTACCTCTGATTCTTCTTTCAGTTCCAAATGATGATATTAATAGTAGTACCCTCTCTCGTCTTCCCACCCCACTTTTCCTTCTTAGTTTCTGTTAAGAGTTCAGAGAGACTTCAGTAAGTGTTTCTTTCTTGTCTCCTTTGGAAAATTTTCTCAAGGTTGAATGTTTTGTGACTAAATGGTCCACGAACTTTTAAGATGTAGGGTGAGGATTATGAAGAGACGCAACCGGTGACTACTTTTACAAGGAATAATTGGCCCGTAGTATCTTAGGTTTTTACCTTTATCATCCTAAAATGTGTTGTAGGACATAATCTGTTCTTTCCTATAAATACCGGGTTATATGCTGTACCAACATACTTACTTTGGAATGGCATGAATTTTGGTTAAAGTCTATTCTATGAATCAGATACCCTTGAAGGTTGGACGACTCAATCTAGTGTGTTTTTGGACGAAACAAAATTTACCTACCTATTTCTGTTGACGACGTCGTGTTCTTGTTGAGATTAGAATATGAAGACGATTATTTCTTGACACGAAATGGGTTCAATCTTTAAAAAGATTTAAAATGAAGATGGTGAGTGGGTTATATTCTTGTCGTATTCATCATTGTAGCAAAAGCTTTTGTGATTTCATTTGTCTTTTTTCCTATATTTCACTAGACCGGAGTTTGTTTTTGTGTTGGTGACTCTGTAGTCATTACTTTCGTTTTTTCGTCTGTTATCCTGTGAAATACTATAAGATGTTTCTAGTTGACCTCAACAAGTGAGAGTAGTGACTACGCACCGGTAAGAGTCAGTAGTCTTGTGTACATTCGACGATAAGACGAATCTGTATAGTGTTATCCTTCTTTCTCAAAACTCCAGTCTCGAATTTCGGTTATTTTAGGAATATCTTTTGGGATTATAAAGTCTTGGTTACCAAGATATTGGAGATGGGATCTGAGTAGATTTACGGTACTACTAGGTCCTACTTTCTGTTTGTCGTTTATAGAAATCCCGTTAATAAATTCCCTAAAAAAAGGTCAGTGTTGAATAAATATATTCGTCGATTGAATTAAAGTTAATTTCTTTGGAAAGCCATACGGAACATGCCGTCCGGGACTATGTGAAAGACCCGTACTCCCTTTAGTCGTCCGGACTTTAAAAGTAGTTACTTTTGAACCAAGAAATGGAGTTTCTCGATTACGAACCTCCCTCTATTCGTTCCTTTGTCAGTGACATATGATATCGATACTGTCTTTATTCTCTCGAGTGTGTACCTTGTAAGTTCGAACAAGTCCTGTGAATACCCCTACCTTGGTCCAGTCTCTTCCTAAGTGTTTCCAATGTAGACCACCCTTTTAAAACAATTTAGTTTACGATATTTTTCACCTTCATGATAAAAATAATTTATTACTGAACCTATCACTTATCCGTTTTCATGTTTGGATTGACAGCTATTTTTACATTAAAGGGTTATCAGTCACCTTTTTTTACAATCACATAAGAGGTTGAATTTTTACCCGAATATAAGGTTTCCAAACATTTCATTCAACAACCTTTTTGACTTCATGTAAAGGAGACTAATTGTCATAATATTTTATAAGTATCTAAGAGACTCTTCGAGGTAGGGGTTCAGATAAATCGGTATTATACAATGTTACGATAAACACTACTTTAAGTCAATTATTGTTAGTACATCAAGTCCACCAAGTGTATCTTTTGTCTTAAATTTAAATATAATTATATAGAACTTGGTACCAAGAATACGAATTCCTTTTCGACCAAATTAATTTACCTACTCTTCCTAATTTACTTTGTTTGGTCTGTGTACACGTAAACACGACCCGTGAACTGTTCGTAATAGATTTAAATTAGGGGTGTTGTTGGACCCAACGTAAAAGAATTGTCCTATTTGTATCTCCCTATAATTTATACCTTAGTATCTCCCTACATTATCCCATGTTCAAGTATAAATATATGACAATTATTGGTGAAAATTTTAAAGTGAAGATACGAGTTGTTTAGACCGAGAAGGGAGTGTAAATGAAGGGATGATTTAACTCCCACGTGTTAAGATTCGACTACCTTTTTTACAGTATATAGGTGACATAGACTCGTAGTAAGTAAGTAACTAGTTTACAAATAACTGGAGGACACACGATTGGTGAAACCCCGATGATGTGTTTTCCTCTAATGACAATTTAATCACTTCTGATTCGTTTTATCTACTGTTAGTTCAACAATCTACTTTATGACATACATGTTCCGTGGTGACTGAATACTATTTGGACTAAAAACATTGTGATTTTTCTCTCGATGGTCCCTTAAGGGACCACCAGGTCACCAATCTTGAGACGTGAAAGTGACGGTGCCCTCGTTCAAGTTCGGGACCAGTCCTTTGATTTTTAGGGTGTTCTGTACGTCACACCGGTTTTTTTATTTTTCTCGATGGTTGATTTCATACTGTGTTATGAAATAGTACGTCTTAAGTAAAATGTAAAGAAAAACATTGAAGTATAGAAATCAATCGATAAAAACCGATGAGACCCCGACATGACGACCCACACCCAAAAGAGACAACACCGCTCACCCCGGGTGAGAGGTC
The DNA here is from genome assembly GCA_006410555.1 of Capra ibex. Lineage (NCBI taxonomy): Eukaryota > Metazoa > Chordata > Mammalia > Artiodactyla > Bovidae > Capra > Capra ibex. The sequence continues at coordinate 1,800,352 of SJYO01032929.1, forward strand.
AACGTCACGTGTCTGGAGAGTAGTGTCACCGACCGAAGAGAACCCCGTCTCATGTCCAAGATCTCACGTCCGAGTCCTCAATACCACGGTCCTAAATCGACGAGGTACCGGACGTGTTAGAAGGACCCGAAGTGTCCACCGAGTTACCATTTCTTAGTGGACGGTTCGTCCTCTGGACCCAAATTAAGGACCCAGGTCTTCTAGCTAGAGGACCTCTTCCTTTACCCTTGAGTGAGGTCGTAAGAACAGACCCTTTAGAGTACCTGTCTCCTCGCACCACCCGATGTCACGTACCTCCGTGTCTCAACCTATACTGAATCGTTGATTTGTTGATTGATGAGAATATCATTCCTGAGTGAAGTCAAAACCTCTTACTCTCTCTTTCTCTTTTTCACAGTTCAAAACAATTTCATTTTGATTCGTTATCCGTACTTAGAAATATATGTTCTCTGTTTGAGGTTCGTGTTCAAAGTTGGTATACTCGTAAAATTTAGAGTTTAATCAGTTACATAAACATTTGTGTTGTGTGAGTCGGATTTACGAACCACAACTTTATTTCATAACTAAGATAAATACTTGACTTTGCTAAAAGTTACCTCATAGTGAATTCAATGGGGTAGAATTACCTTGACCACTCCTTTATTCCAAAGAAATATCTTACTTCTTTATTCCAAAGAAATATCTTCGATTTGTCCAGATCCTAAAGTCAAAGAGTAAGTCAGTCGTGAATTCGTCGGTCGTACAATCTGTGGGTCCTTTAATTCTGTACTAAGGATGGGAATTCTTCGAGTGTCTGGACTCATCTGTCGTCTAGTTATTAATGTCCTCAGTCTCCCGATTCACAACATAAATGTCTTCTGATACCCCTGTATCTTCTACACGAGGAACTGATGATACACTATTACGGATGATCCTCTATTATTGGTTTTGGTTGCTTTGACATACTGGTGATACGTAGTTGACAATTCCTTTACTCCCTCTCCTCCTTCTTTTTCTCTCCTTTTTAATAAGGGACGGATCTCTGTTCCTTATTCTTTTCAACATACAAAAATCCACTTACAGAGTTTAGGTTTATCTATATTATTATAAAGTTGTAGATGATCCGACGAACAGACAATCCTCCCGTTCATTACTCAGTACTCGACGTGTCATCGTCAGGATCAGTGACGACAGTGTTTAAGAGGTCGAATCCTCTGAAGACCACCCCTGTTTTATGACTTCAAATTAACGTCGGTCGATAAATTTCGTTCCGTGGTGACGAGAATGTATATTTTTTCTTTTCGAGAGTAATCGTTATGACTTCTCTTACCTTTCTTACCTTTCCTTCCGTTGGTTTACCGACAGACCCTAGTACTCTCAAGTGATGATAACTGTTCCCGTAGAATAATTTCGTCTACTGAATCTAAGATTTTTGACACATGACTTCGTCCGACAATTCTCTAGTAGATTGAGTTTAGAATGAAATACCCTTCCTTATTAATCGACAGATAATACATTGTTCGACCTAAAACTTAAGTCGTTCTTTTTATAAGGGAAATTTTGTACACTTTCTGAGTTTCTGTATTTAAAGGGTCTCGGTGAGAGATGTCCTGACCTCGAATTTGAGTTCGTACAGACCATGGTGGCTTCAGAAATGTCATGTGGAGTCTCAAGGAAGACTCCGGGTCTTTCTCCTTCTGAACTGGTTCAGTGTACCGAATAATCACCGTCTCTATCCTAAGGGTAAATGTGGACCTTTTTCAGGTACCGTTCCTGTATGTGTCTCTGTGTCACCTTTTTCTGACTATCATTTGTTGAAGTCGGAAGACGGTACTAAAACTTACTGATCTTAAAAGTTGTATTAGAGAATAAGTTAGAAGTTTTATGTCTCAACTGGGAACTTGTTGTATTCTTCTCCCCGACCCAAACTCCCACACACACACACATTGGGAAGTGCGTTGACTTTTAAATACGTATTGAATGTCAACCAGGACGTATGGACACCTGGGAGGTATAAACTCTAAGGTGTCTCCGTTAAAGTTGGTTAGTAGTTAACATAATTCACATCATGTGGACTGGGAAGGTGTTGTGTCATACTTGACGTACCCAGGTGAATATGTTCCTAAACAAAAGTTTTCGTTTATAATGTGTTTACATTACCATTTATTTTGTATTCACCTTAGACCATCTTCGACGTCTGTGATTTGGTACCTTATACCTCCCCCGGTTAACATTCAATATGGACCTAAAAAGTGACACCCCTCCCAGCCGTGGGGTTGAGGGACAACAAGTTCCCAGATACCGTAAGTGAGAGTTTTTTTTTTTTTTTGTTTGGGTGCATATTGTCCTGAACGAGTCAATTTGGTGACGACAAGTTCCCAGTTGATATATCCATCATACACGAACCCTGACCAACAGTTATGACTTAAACTTCCTGTAGATTCACACCATATATTCACCTGGTACGAAAATTTTCTCGATAAATAATGAATTTTCAAAGAAGAGATTTTCATTGATAATGTGTCATATTTCCTTTTTCAAAAAGTATTGGTTAGTTTCCACAAAGGAGTTTAGACTGTAGTTCATTGCATTGTTCTTTCAGAACAGTCCAATTTTTTTAAGGTTAATGGGTTAATACCTCTTTATCTAAACGATCGTTATTCAGATCGTTTTTACCCTTTTAGCTGTAAGTGAGTCTTCACGAGTCCAGTTCCCCGAGTTTTCACCGTATATCCCCGTTCCCTCTTTTACCCCCTCCCTCCCTTTCTCTCTTTGGTGAAGGATTTGGACACGATATTTCTTTTGTCATCCCTTAGACTTCAGTCTAATCGGACAAGGAGAACAATTATAGTTCTGAATCTCGTCAACGACAAATGAGAGATGAGGTCTGTAGGGAAAGGGTGAAGGGTTGTGAGAGATAAGGGATTTTCTTAAGGTTTATTTGTCATCGATTATTTCTAGAAATAGAGAGGAGGTGGTGTTTTCTTACTTAGTCTTCACCAGATTTAGTCAGTGTCATTAGGGTAAGGGACGACGATTCAGGGAAGTCAGGACAGACTGAGACACACTGGTGTATCTGCCGTCGGGTGGTCCGAGGGGGCAGGGACCCTAAGAGGTCCGTTCTTGTGACCTCACCCAACGGTAAAGGAAGAGGTTACGTACCTTCACTTTTCACTTTCCCTTCTGCGAGCACAGGCTGAGAAGCGCTGGGGTACCTGACGTCGGGTGGTCCGAGGAGGCAGGTACCCTGAGAGATCCGTTCTCATGACCTCACCCCACGGTAGCGGAAGAGGTCTTAGGGTAAGGGATGACGGTCACTAATCAAAATCCTACATGCACACTTTTGGTCAAGATCTGTCTCTGAATTCCCTTTTTGGACGACCCCTCAAAAGGTAAGATCCCCCCTTTTTTTTTTGTCCCTGTTCGATTCAGTCCTTTTCCAGAAACAAAGAAGGAAAAATAAACCTTTCTGCATTCCGCGTTCACCTCAACGTCGTCTCGTCGGTAGGACGTTGGTATTCCACTGGTCATTCTCTTCCTTTTCGGTTGTAAAGATTCCTACAGTTTCCTTTCCTACGGTTTTCAGACCCAGGACTAACTATGTCGACTTATTGACTTAGTTGAGACTTGAAACATAAATATTTTTCATAATGAAGTTATTTATCATAAAGACGAATTTAGTGTTCAACAATTGTTTTTTAATAAAGTGTAATTGCATTATAACAATTAGACTTAAACTCCTTAAAACATCCGACAAATTTATCATTTATATAAATTTATCAAAAGATTAATATAATGAGTATGTATCCTTAAATAGGGAACAAAATTAAACATGTATAAATTCATTATAATTTATGTTATAATTTCAGATGTAATACATTATATTTTATAATTTACGTTGTATAGTCATGAAAGGTAACCTTTATAAAAAGTAAGTTTTCCCTAAATATGTTTAACTTCTTGTATGAAGTTCCTTCTGAGTTGCAGTAGTTTTACAACTAAGATTCAATTAAATGTATAAATTATATTACGGTTATTTTTATGATAATCCGTTATCAGATCAACTAATCTTTCAAATGTACATTTTTTTCATTCTCCTCGGTCCTTTTAGGACTTTCTCTTACGTCCCCTTCGATAGGGATGGTAAATGACTTGTATAATTTTTACGGAGAGACTAAATTTCGTATTGTCACCGTGTATTTGTCTGATTACCTTTTCCTTTCTTTTAAACATTTGTCTGGGTTTAGATGTATCTTTAAACCACATACTATTTCTACATTAAAATTAATCGCCCCTTTCCTGATTAAAAATGACTCCACTTTAAGTACATTACCCCATTCCTATTTCTGAAAATTTTTTAACACAATGTGTTAACCTGTCGGATACCTATTTCTAATTTTACCGAAGGATCCACCGATATCACCATTTCTTGAGCGGATGGTTACGTCCTTTACGTTCTCTGTACCCAAACTAGGGACCCAACCCTTCTAGGAGACTTTCTCCTTTTCCGTTGGGTGAGGTCATAAGGACGGACCTTTTACGGTACCTGTCTCCGTGGAGCTCCCGATGTCGGGTATCCTGACGTTTCTCTTCGTTGAGTCGTATGTTCGTGCGTTTTCTATTTTTTCTATCTAGACAAGTGAAACGTATAGTTCTATTTGAAGTCTACCTACATTTTTTCTTTCGTATGTCCAGAGTCCCTCTTTTTGTATACTTAATGAAATATTGGATCTTCTTCCTTTATAGAAAGACGTTAGGTTTTAGGTCTTCGTCACCCAAAAAGATGTCTCCAAACTCATATAGTTTTAGAATTTTGTCTTGAAAAATGTACCGTTTTTAATAATATTCGTTTCATTTTCCCGTTGAACCTTTTTATGAAAAATTGTGAATATTCCTTTTTTTTTGAGGATTATATATTTTCCGAAACTTCGTGAAGGTAAGAATCCAATATAGGTTTCTTTATGTTTGTAATAAAGATGTGTCTCTAAACGTATACTTACAAGTGTCCTAGTAGTAAGTATTCTCGTTTTGTGACCTTTGGGTTCAGGTCGTTGACTTTTTATTGATGTATTTAACACTATATAGATATGTTGCCTTATAGTAAGTCGTCCTTTTTTTTTCTTACTTCATGATTATTTACGATGTCGTACTTTTATGATGCGATTCACTTTCTTGGGTCAGTGTTTTCCAGTGTATAACATACCAAAATAAATATATAGAGGTCTTGTCCGTTGAAGTACCTGTGACTTTTACCTAATTACCAACGGTCCCCGATCCCCTTCCCCTACACTGCACTTGTCCATTCATCAAAGAAATACCTTACTACTTTTACAGGACCTTAATCACTACTAACGTGTTGGAACTTGTATGATTTTTAGTGACTTGACGTATGAGATTTTCCCACTTAAGATGTCATACACTTAATATTTAATTGACAAACTAATAATCGTATTTGTCTAATGAGAAAATCATTGAATCTAAATTGAGAAAATCATTGAATTATACGTTGGAACTCGTTTAGTGAGGTGAAACGGGAAATAAAGAGATAGACACCATTTGTCGGGGAATTTCGGAAGGATTCTCCGGGACTATAAACATTGTGTAAATTCTTCAACTTACTTTTTGACAGACTAGTCTATACTTATTTATGTGTCGAACTTCCCCTTTTTCGATTGTATTCTATGACTTTCTTCACGAAGATAAAGAATTTCTTACTTGGAAAGAGTAACAAGAATTGTATTAGATGATCAATGATAAGGAATTCTCGGACACACAGTCCTTCGCATTGACGAAAAGTATATAATAGAGCAAGAGTGGCGAGATTCCATTCGTCTTTATAGGGTCAAAATCTCAATTCTTTGTCTGGTACTCTCCAATTTACTGAATTGATTTCATTTAAGTTCGATCGGAAGTTTGAGTCTAGTAATAGTGAAGTTTGTTGGTAGAGAAAACGTGGTTCCATATTGCTCTTGACCCGAGGTCTTAGTGACACCTACCACTAAAGTGACGTCGGTACTTTAAGTTTTTGTTGACGAGGAACCTTTCGTTACTGTTTGGATTTGTCACATAATTTTTCCTCTCTGTAGTGAAACGGATGTTTCCAGACATATCAGTTTTGACACCAAAAAGGTCATCAGTACATACCTACACTCTCAACCTGGTATTTTTTCCGACTCGTGGTTTCTTACCTACGAAAACTTGACATCACGACTTCTTCTGAGAACTCTTAGGGAACCTGTCGTTCCTCTAGTTTGATCAGTTAGGATTTCCTTTAGTTGGGACTCATAAGTAACCTTGCTGATTACGATTTCGAGGTCACGAAACCGATGGACTACACTTCTCGGTTGAGTGACCTTTTCTGGGACGACGATCCTTTTATGACTTCCGTCCTCTTCACCCAACGTCTCCTACTGTACCAATCTACCGTAGCGACTGAGTTACCTGTATGTAAACTCGTTTGAGGCCCTCTTTCACTTCCTGTCTCCTCGGACCCCGCGACGTCAGGTACCCTAGTGTTTCTCAGTCTGTGTTGAATCACTGACTTGTTGTTCATTCTTGTTGTTATCATTGTTTTTGGGTTATATTTAGACCCAAAGACTTCAGAACAAAGACGGTGAATTCCTAAGACACTATAATCCGTTCAGTTACTTGTATACTGAAAGCTCAAAAGAGTTATTTTCTTTTATAATTGGAAACGGGGTTGAATGGTGTACCTTATTATATTTTTTCCCTGATTATATGTACAGTAAATTTCGTGATATTTTGACATTCTCTATTAACATCTTTGTTTCATGAATGATAACTACTTCGTTTTGATATGACTTTTTACTGAATGTCAGAGAGATTAGCATTACCTTACATGATTTTATCACTGAAAGTTTTGTGGGAATTCGTGTGGTGTACTATATCTGATTTACAAACACGGGGGTTTTAAGTACAATTGAGGATTGAAGGTTACAATGAAAACTTCCACCTCGGAAACCCTCCACTATTCCAGTACTCCCACATCGAGAGTATTTTCACTAATCATTGGAATATTTTCTCTGGGATGTCTCGAAGGAAAGGGGAAGGGTGTCCATTCCTGTGTCACCCTTCTGACGGCAGATACTTGGTTCTTCGTCAGGAGTGGTGTGTGTCATAGACGACCACGGAACTAGAACCTAAAGAGTCAGAAGTCTTGAGACTCTTTTTTTTTATACCATAAAAAAAATACCATTGGGATTGTCTGATTATGGTCAAGGTTCGTCCCGAGATTTCAGTCTCATCAAGGTTTTTGAAAATTTTTCAAGTTTTGGTGACAAGACTCGTAGTAGATGACCGTAGATAGTCCCTTGTTATTTTGGTCCGAAAGTCCGGAATGGGCTCTTTATTGTATGTATTTCGATGACGGTGTTACAGACCGTGTGTTATGATTGTTTTTGTTTTTTCATTAACGATAATATCGAAGTAGGTCATTATGAAACCTTAATGGTTTAGGTTAACCTTTTTTTATTTAATACCTTTGAGTTCTTTTTGGTTTTAAAGTTTTGGTGGGACTTATACGTTTGTGTCGATTTGTTCCAAATAACTTTGATTTCCGTTCTCTAATACTTTTTATCAACTTTCTCATTCAGTATATTCTATGACAGTTTCCTTGTCCAGATTGGTCTCTCATTCTCTTTCCGACCCCTCACCTTTTCTACCCTTCTAATTTTTTTTCGTTGACTCTTCTTCAATCTTTATTTCCTACTAAGCTTTGACCGCCTTCACTGTGAAATATTTGATCCTGACTGATTTTTTTTTCCTTCTGACTTAGGGTCCCATAAACGTTTCCTTATTCTGTGTATTGAGTTTAATTGATAACGGTTGTTATTAATACTTGGGTTTTTTGTGTTACCCAGAGTCTCAGGTCTCTAGGTTCAGGAATCACCGGGATAACGGTTCGAAGATCCTCCGCATTCATACTCCTTCTAGACGTAAAGTCAAAAGAGTAAATAATTCTCTTATATGATGAGGGACGAAGGATCAAATGGATTGTCTTCAGAGGTTCCGAGTCAAAGGAGTTGATATACCACTTCGTCATTCTGGTAAAGTTTCGAGAGAAGGTCAAACTACTGAGATCCCTTCCTCTCAGTAATAGTGATTGTAATTCCAATGTACTCCGTATGGATACGAGGTTATTCCTTCATTTTTAAGTCCTTTTATTCGGGGAACTCCTTGTGTATTTTAAGTGGTTATATACGAGAAGAAAGGTGTCATGATATTTCTTCGTAGAAAGATTTCTTGAAATAAAAGGTCTTATTCGTCAATTAGATTTAATTCTCCTAGTTTGGTAGATAAATTTCTCCAATTTCACTTTCAGTGAGTTAGTACAAGTTGAGAAACGTTGGGGTACCTGACCAGGTACATTAAGGGATCCGGTCTTATGATCCCACCCATCGGAAAGGCAAGAGGTCCCCTAGAAGGGTTGGGTCCCTAGTTTGGGTCCAGAGGGTGTAACGTCCTCCTAAGAAATAGTCGACTTGGTGTTCCCTTCGGGACTTTCTCCAATGATGACGACGACGGTTCAGCGAAGTCAACACAGACTGAGACACTGGGGTCTCTGTCGTCGGGTGGTCCGAGGGGGCAAGGACCCTAAGAGGTCCGTTCTTGTGACCTCTCCCAACGGTAAAGGAAGAGATTACGTACTTTCATTTTTCACTTTCACTTCAGCGAGTCAACACAGGCTGAGAATCGCTGGGTATCTGCCGTCGGGTGGTCCGAAGGGCAGGGACCCTAAGAGGTCCGTTCTTGTGACCTCACCCAACGGTAAAGGAAGAGGTTACGTATTTTCACTTTCACTCCAGCGAGTCAGCACAGGCTGAGAATCACTGGGGTACCTGATGTCGGGTGGTCCGAGGAGGTAGGTACCCTAAAAGGTCCGTTCTCATGACCTCACCCCACGGTAATGGAAGAGGCAATTTCTCCAATTCAATGATTGTTAATTCGATTAGTCATCTAAAATCATGTACACGACGGCTTCACCCGCGATTAGTCTAAAATGAAAGAGAATCGTAAAAAGAAGTCAAGAAGTAGAAGTCTCTTGAACAAAACGGTTTTGCTCTTCGATTCGAGATTTGAATGGACTTCGTGTATACCAATAATTTTCCGATCATAAAAATACATAAAAGTGTCTTCTCGTGACCTTATGACTTTTTGGTTTCAAATCTAATTCTTTCCGTGGTTGATTCTATGTATAATTGTCATTTACGATGTAATTAAAATATCAGGTCCAATTAGAAGGGGTTTATTAGATGATGTCTAGTCGAACGTCTAGGAGATACTAGTATAATATCGGGATGGAATCAGAAGGTTTCAGTTTTGTTAGAAGTAAAATGGAATGTGCGTCGGAAGACGGTGGAGAAGTATGACACACGCAAGTGACTGGATGGAAAATGGAAGTAGACAGTTCCAAAAGAGTAAAAAGATGAGACTGGGTACCAGTCCAGAGGTGAAGTTCAAAAACAAAGGAAGAGGCCAAAAAGGTTGGTAAGAGTGATGGGGAGATGGGATGACAAAATTAGATATCCTAAGAGGAAAGAGAGGTAAGGATCCTGGACAAAAGTGTCGTGACATAGAGGATAGAAGCAGAGGAAAAACCATTCGAAAACATGTACAATGAAGAAGTCTTGGATTCTAAAAAAAAGAGATTAGGAATAAGGTTCTTATAGATAGTTAGGTAGAGATCTTAAGGTTTGTGTGTGAGAACTAATGGTGTATGGATTCATAAAAAAGATAGGGAATGTCAGTGATCAGAGGTCTTAGGACAGACTAAGATGTTTGTGTGGAGTTTTGGCTGATGGACTAGTTAATGGATAAAAGATCGTTAATGGAGAGGGTCCACGTTGAGTAATGTGAGAGAGAGGATGTAGAATCTAGGGGGTTGGGCCGGGTCAAGTAAGTTGTTGGATTTTAAGGTTTACGGTTGTGTCGAGGAGGGTAAGGTCGTTTGCCACCAAAGGGAGTTTTGTAAAATTCTACGATGAGAGTTATGAAGTGACTCAAAATAGTCTGGTCATGTATTGAAGGTGGTCTGGATGGACGGGACGTTTTTAGTTGACGGGTTTAGAAGTAGAAATTGGAAAGGGTCTGGAAGACAGACGTCATTCGGTAATCAATTTGGGCAAAAGATGAGTAAAGAGTTAGAGACCTCGGGTGTGAGTGAGAGATTTAGGGACGTACGAGAGAGAGTAGTGAGGAGGGGAATAAGGGATGGGAGTGAAGAGTCGTGTAAGGATAGTGGGGATGGGGATTGTCAGAAGGACCGATACAAGAGGTAGAAAGGAATCCGGATAATGGGTGTGAAAGAGTCGTAGGGAATTCTCTGGATTATAGATTCAGTGAACGAGTGAGGGACTTATACGGAGAAGTGGAAATCTTTGAGAGAGGTCTTGGAAGACGAGGGGTCAAGAGAAAGGAAGAGGTTGGGATGGAGTCCACAGGGCAAAGGGGGTCGAAAGAAAGAGTGTCAAAGAGTGTCTTTGATCTATTCCTAAATGAGGAGGGTTTAGAAAGGGATCAAGAGGAGGATTAAAGGGAGTTGAAAAGTGAGTCAGTAAAGAGTAAAGGGAGTTGGCAGGGACCTTCTAAAGGGAGGTGGAAACAGTGTTGAGAAAAAGGAAAAGAGTTCGGAGGTGGGCAAGAAGACTCCACGGAGGATGTAGAGAATTTGATAGAAGAGTCGAAGGAGTTAGAGACGGAGTAAGGGAAGAGGGAGGTTATGATAAACAGGAGATTAAAGGTCACTGAACCGCGGAGGGGACCAGGGGTCTAGACGGAAGATGAAGTACATTTGCAGAGGTCCGGCGGCGGTTGTAAGAGAGTTAGGAATCGGAGGGAACGGTACGGTGAGATTTGCGGCTCTCGGTGGTAAGAGGTTGCCAGCCCCGGACCGGAGATCCCTCTTCCCCATGCCCAGTGCATGGGGTAAGCGTAGAACCGAGGCGAGACTGACGGGGGCGACGGCCCATCACCTCCCGCTCTCCCGTCCGCGGGTTCTACGTATGAGAAGAGCTCCCGGCTGTACTTCCCCTCCGGCGTCCATCAGCTTGTCATCGGCTTCGAAGCAGGGTTCGATTCGCGCCGGGTTGGCCAGTGTCGAGTGAGGGGATCGCTGCGGGACATCGGAAATCTGTCGTGGGTCGATGGCCGTCGTGGCGGGTGGCCGAGACATTTGAGGTGGGGGAGCGGGGTCGTGAAGGTGGCCTTCACGCGTCGTTGTGAGGTGTTTCCCACGACCCATTGCCTCAGAGACTGGGAAGTCTGGGGATGGCCTCTTGAGGTGCTGGAAGCGGCCTTTCTCTTCGCGAGGATACATGGGACCCGTTACCTCAGGAGTTTCTCGCGTAAGACGCGAACGCGTCAACCTCCGCTGGCGCAAGTTGGGACGTCTCCATCGCATCGTTTCGTAGGACCCACAACATCAGATGACCATCCTTTCGCAGAACCGCGGAAGGAAAGAGCAGCGAAGGGTCTCTGACAATTTCTTTCTTGGTGAAGAAGGACGGAGGGTCCGACGGGTCGCCGCGGCCAACGACCCCTTGCGGTCGCGGGACCCTTCCCTACCGCCCTCCGATGTCGAATCCACGACCTCGGCATCAACTCAACCACTTCTCGAGCCCCAGCAGTACTTCGTTGCCTTTCGAGTCCCCGGACCCCCGCCGGCATCGGCGTTCTTCTCTCCATTAGACCTGCTGGTTTCCACCTTCTTTCGAATCAACCCGCTAACCCGCCTCAAGCCCCTCGCCCCGCGATCCGTAAGATCCTTCTGGAGGGTGTCGGCGTACAATTTTTTCCCCCCTTCTCCTAACGCCTCCCTTTTATTTGGTCCCGTAGCCTTCCAATTTTCTCTCGTAAACTGGCGGGGGGGGGGGGGGGGGGNGGGGGGGGGGGGGGGTCTTACCTTTGCCATACTCCAGAACTGATCCCCTGTTTCACCCACTTATTTACCTTACTCCCCTCCCGATTTTCCTTTACGAAGGTTTCCTTCTCTTGTTTTTTTTAACATCCAAAACAAAACCAAAAATGAAAAATTTTTAACTCCATATTCATTGTATATTGTAATACAATCAAAATCCACATGCAAACCTCACCTATAAACATATATAAAGCTTTATTAACGGTCAACAGAGCAATCGTAGGCAGTGGTATGTATCAATAAAAAAAAAGAAAACGTCTCTTGCAAATTCTAGATGAGAAATCGTTGGAAGTTTATGTGTCATGTGATGGTAATAGCAGTGGTTCACATGGAATTTAGGGACACTGAATCCTTACAAAAACTATTCGCACACCCCCGTCCTTTTCCCCTCCATCTCGAAACGTCCAGGCATACCCTGACCTTCCTTTTGTTCAACCTTTCACACAGCCATTAGGAATATCCGTTCTTAGTGCAAAATCCGGAATCGCTTAGGGGGTTTTGATCGTGTGTTGTCTTGAGCTATTTACAATCAACTTACTGACTCCGCACTCCGTTAGTACTTAGTACTTCCCGATGTCTACCCTCATCCCTTTTCGGTCAATGTCTCTTCTCTCTTTCTTTCTGACCACTAACTGTCACACTATCCTCCACTCCCATACTTCTAGAGACTTCCTAAACTCTACCACTTTCACAAATTGTCCTCCTGAAATAGTCCAATCAGGTGAATTCCTCTGGGCCCCTTACAATCGAAGTCGTCATTGTCAGTGGGACCCTTAGGTCACGTCTAGTCCTTTGTTTTAATTTAGAGACGTCTCGACGGAGTTTTGTTTTTGACCCATTGAGACGGAAAAATGTAATATCCGTTTCTCCATAAAACCTTATCACTATCACGGAATCCGGTGACCCAACTCCTGATTTCGACGTCAGATCTTTACTTAGAATAGACGACAAATTTCTATTGATTCTGTCAAAACTCCGTTACACAAAGGAAGGTCCTTACTACGTTCTATACTTTGTCTTCACACTTTCACAAGTCACGACACGATGGATGTAGTTTGGTTTCATCTACACCAACTATCCTCCTTTTATTTTTAACTTTATTGTATGATTACAGGAAGAGTGATATGGTAGACGTACATGTCATTATCAGTACGTGTGCGGACACATATTAAAAGTATAATTTTGATCAATAAGTATTTATAATACCACCCAGTAGTGAGTTCTTTCGTCTCCCCCACAAGAGAATCTTTAGGTTTCTTAATTAATATATTTAAAGACTAGACCATCTGAAATCACATAAAAGAAGAACTCCGTACTGGTGAGAGGTTTCCTTTTCACTCTTCTTATCTTTCCACACATATTATAACCTTACTCAAGAATTTGAAGGACATTCAGTACCAATTTTCTATGATACTTCCCCTTCTGTTAGTCCCAGTAATTTCCTTTCGACATATCTTTCAGTCCCAATTAACGGAACAAATGTACATTAATAGACAGATTTTCGGTATTTATAATACTTGTACGTACGATTCAGCGAAGTCAGTACAGGTTGAGACACACTGGGGTACCTGTCGTCGGGTAGTCCGAGGAGGCAGGTGTCCTAAGAGGTCCGTTCTTATGACCTCACCCCACGGTAAAGGAAGAGGTATGAATGATATCCCCACCGGGGTTTCAAGTAAACCCAAAAAACATTGTAAAGTACCTTTTTGGGGTTGTTTGAAAACCCGGTTGCGTATATAAAGGTCCTTCACTGTACGATAAGTGTTTTACTGGATTTAATCGACCCCTCTTAAGTGGAAGAGAGTGACGGTCTCAATGTATCGTGATACGATTTCTTATCACCACCTTAGATTTCCACTATGAAAGACAGGAGTAACTAATATACTATAACCGTCCTTCTTTTGTGTCAAATTCCACTCCAGAAATACCTTCGTGACTCAACATACCACATGTACAGTAAACACTTAACTGTCCTCAACTACGACAAATATAAATCACTGTCAAAATTTCATACTCTTAATACATTTTTATCGTAGAAAATTTTGACCTGTAACGGTATTAGTCTTATCGTCATGAACCTCCTTTTTAAAGTTGATGAAGTCTCCAAAAAAATTTAGATATATGACATAGCAACATCAAAAGTAAATCGTAGAAAGTCAATTTCTTCGTATACAGAATTCAACCACACAAGAAAGGAGTGTCATTGGACTTAGGTTGGGACTTATGATTGATCAAAAGTCCCACCGAATTCACTGGTCTATCCAATAAAACACCAGACCAAACGGTCAATGAAGAAGAGCATATAATCCTATTTATCTTAATCGGAAGAGAGACATCTCTAATTTTACAAAAATACACAAAAAGTAAGTTTTTCGTCTAATATACAAAAGACATAAATCTGATTTAAAACTGAAACATAAGAACCTAAGGAGGTGTCCAAATTCACTGTAAAGAGGTAGATGTTCGAACGGTGGGAACCAACTTCCGGTCGATGCGACGAAAGACTTTGAAAGACAATTGTTTCAGTATACCTTCTAACGTTTCGGAGGACGAACACATGAACAGGCCCACTCTACCACCCCTCTTTGTAGCCTTCCTTGGGAGAAAACAGGGTCTCTACGTAACGTCTGACTTGGTTTTCGACACTCTTGTTGATGTGCAATACGATAAGCGACACCAGGTTTCGTCAAATGGAGAATGGATTGTCCATACAAAAACAGAACAGTAAAGTAGACGTCCGGATTATTCTTCGTACATCGATACAGCAATTGTCATCCATAATAATACAAGGATCGTCGACACTGTGACTATAACTCCTAAGTCTCTACAATATTAACGATGGTAATAAAACTCATTTGATACACGATGGTCAACTAGGTATAATAAAGATTAGAAGTTATTGGGACTTTCTATCTATAGAAGAGACAAAATATCTGTCACTCTGGTTTCAAGTCTCCCTACTTTACTTATGAGATATATTCCAAGACATCAACTATTAACCGTTTTGATCTTAAACTTGGGTGAAGAGAGACTGTGGTTCTGAGTAAGTGAACAGTGATACAACATGAAGAAATTCATTGTTGATATTAGAGATGAGACCTTGAAGGTAATATGAGTTCCTTTTTTTAATGATTATTATTCCTATATTTTAAATGATTATCTTTTAAATCATTATTATGTTCTATTATGTACGATTTATGGTTAACTCACAAAATCACTCAATCATCATGTCCAAAAGTCTCTTCCCTCTTAGGGAGATGACCCTTGGTTCTCGGTTTTAAAGTAAAGATAAGTTCCTTCCGTAAGACTTATATGACACAATAAAGAGATAAGTTCAGTTTGAAAGTATATTTGTAAAATCTACCACCTGAATGGTTTAGTTAAGTTTCAGTCACATTTCGTAAATAGTACGTTTATAACAACCCGATTCTTATGTTCTCTCGGTCTCCACTTAATTTCTAATTGAACACGAATTCAAATGTAATAAAGGTCTTCTTTAAAAACTTCTGTAGTTTTATATTTCTTTTAAGTCAATAAGTTTTTTATACATACCTTATGAATCGCACGTAGTCTGTAACACGAATCCACGACACCTCTAATGTTTTTACTTAGTTTTCTAAATTAGGTTTACCGTAACTTAAGATTGATTTAAGTGTCTCTTCAAATCAATACTACAATCCATCTTTCTCTATTCTCGAAAATTTTCTATGGGTATCTATAGACAATTACTCTGTATCCACTCGGACCGACAATTATTTATTCGTTGTTCACAACTATCTAAAGAGTATAAGATATGTACGTGTAATAAAATATAAGATGTCTCGTGAAAATATGAATAAGTATCTTAAAGGTCCATTGAATGTACTAATCTATTCAGTCCCTGACACTATACAATTCATTAAACGGATTTCAGTATTTTGTCGGTAATTCGTTGACGGTATATTTTCCTAAGAAACGATACACAAAATAAATGTTATGACACTAAGGAGTGTCGGTACTATTTCCATAACACTACGAATAAAATATCTGTCGATACCGAAAGTGTCTTTATCTGACACTTATAGTCTCGGTGTTGTGTTAGTGTCTAGAACATTAACATTAGGTCACGAGAAAAGTGATGTTGTAAGTTGTCTACCACTTTTTTTTAGTAAAAGAGTTGAAACCATTCTTTTATAAGTCTTCAATGTGACAAGACTTTATTAGAGTTTAACGTATACGTACGTAACATAAAGAGGACGATATTTAACCCTGGCACTTCCACAATTCAGTTTCGTTGGTTAACTTCTTAGGTCAATTCCTCAAATAAAGGTAAGGAAAACCAAGATTCACGAGAGTCGTAAAGTCAGGAGGTCTATAATAACTCCTTATTCATTATTTTTATGGGGACTCTTCGTCCTTGGTCGACGACGTAGATATATTCTCTTCGGGAAACAGGTCAAGTTTTGATCTATACCACTCTTGAATTTTTGACTCTTAACAATGAAAAAATAAAGTTTTGATTTCGGACTTAGGAACGGTTTATACATTTTTTTTTTGAGAGAATTTCCATAAAAGGAATAGTTTATCAACTATACGATTGATAAAGACACATTAAAAAAGGGAGGTAAACTCTATAAACAGTAACGAAAAGAAATTTTGAAACACAAAACTAGAACCCAAGTGACAAAGGGTGGGGGACTTACTATACCATTATGTATCAAATAAACTTTTATTTCACTAAAAAAAAAAAATTCATTTTCGTAAACCATTACATATGAGGAGACGGGTGAAGGTTTTTTTTTTGTTTTATTTACTTTTTACAGACGAATACAACAACATTGACAAAGACTAATCTATACCGACACGACCACGACCTTCATTAGTGGTTTGAACTTGTAGAAGGTCAACCATCTCAAGTCTAGTCACCTGATCGGGTCGAAAGAGGTTGGGTAGTGTAGCTACCTAAAAAATGGTAACAAAGTGGTTGTAGATTCTTTGAACCTCTTGAGGTCCATTTTTATAGTATTAAGAGACGATGTATCTCATTTTGAAATCCCCGTGTTTATAAACTCAGACAAACATCTTACCCTTCCATGCACTGAGGGTTTACGGTACGTTTATGGGTGAGGTACGGAAACAAGAATGGGTCACTGACAAAACATGAATAAAGGGTGAATAGGTATAGGAGAATCAAGAAACGACGGGTAGAGTCCAAGGTTCTTAGGAAGTGTCGAGGATGACATGAGTAAGAAGAGACACGAGAGATAATTAAAATATTGTACTTAATGTATTAGTAACAAGTCAATATTAGAGTGTATCAGAGGTTTTAGTACATAGACATCAAAGGAAAATTAAAGGAAGGGAAAATCAAATATCTAAGGAACTCTCTGTCCTGTCATAAAAGACGAAAGAAACAAAAAGGGTGTGGAGGTTTCCATCACTGGTCGTCATCATCGAACAAACTGAGTAAATTCACCATAGAAGCTACAAGTAAGTAACTAAGTCGGATGTAAAAAAACCATCAAATAATACACGGTAATTGAATCCTATACCTCTATTCTCTACCAGGAAAGTTAATCAAAAGGTTTCAGTCCATCCTACTGTATCTTCTATCATTGTTTATCTTGTGTCACACTATGTATATATCATCTATATACATGATCTATCACCCTTTCTTATATCTTCCCAGGGAAAGACTCCCTCTGACCCTCAAGAAGGACCTCTTGAGACTTATAAGTTTAGGAACTCTTTAAACCACTCAAATTATGAAACAGTTTATATAAGATTTTATATATATCTTTAAATTCGTCTATAAATCTTTCGTCAAGCTTTTTCTCGTATATTGTAATGGTCTAAATTCTTGAACAATGTTTTGGTGTTCGTGTATTAACACAGTTTCCTTCTCTTATTTCAGGTCTTTATCTAAATTGATGCATTTTCTTGAACCCGAAGGGACCACCGAGTCACCATTTCTTAGGCGGATGTCACTTCCTCGGAGTCTTCTGAGTCCAAGTTAGGGACCCAGTCCTTCTAAGGGGACCTCCCTCTCGTACCGTCCGGTGAGATCATAAGAACGGACCTCTTAGGGTACCTGTCTCCTCGGACCGCCCGATATCAAACATCCTAGTGTTTCTCAATCTGTGTTGACTTCTTTGACTAAACCGTACGTACGTTCACTTTCTTGAATCGTAAAAGATATGAGAAATAGTATAAAAATAAATATCATAATAACTTTCTATCACTGTGGAATATCACCATTGAAACACCATTTTACTCTGACCTAATGAGGACGAAAAGAGTATACCATGTTTTAACGTAGTCTGGTCGTTTTTGTCAAACCGTAACACAAAGTTCTCGGTATTTTTACTAGTATATAGTAAATGGACTTATTAAGATGACGATCCCTGAATATAATTCCTTTATGGTATTCTTGACATGTTTTTTCTAGAAGTGCTGGGTCTATTAGTACTACTACACTAGTGATTAGATCTCGGTCTGTAGAACCTTACACTTCAGTTCACCCGGAATCTTTCGTAGTGATGCTTGTTTCGATCACCTCCACTACCTTAAGGTCAACTCGACAAAGTTTAGGACTTTCTACTACGACACTTTCACGACGTGAGTTATACGTTCGTTTAAACCTTTTGAGTCGTCACCGGTGTCCTGACCTTTTCCAGTCAAAAGTAAGGTTAAGGTTTCTTTCCGTTACGGTTTCTTACGAGTTTGATGGCGTGTTAACGTGAGTAGAGTGTGCGATCATTTCATTACGAGTTTTAAGAGGTTCGGTCCGAAGTCGTTATGCACTTGGCACTTGAGGGACTACAAGTTCGACCAAAATCTTTTCCGTCTCCTTGGTCTCTAGTTTAACGGTTGTAGACGACCTAGTACCTTTTTCGTTCTCGTAAGGTTTTTTTGTAGATGAAGACGAAATAACTGATACGGTTTCGGAAACACACCTAGTGTTATTTGACCTTTTAAGACTTTCTCTACCCTTATGGTCTGGTGGACTGGAGGGAGAACTCTTTAGACATACGTCCAGTCCTTCGTCGTCAATCTTGACCTGCACCTTGTTGTCTGACCAAGGTTTATCGTTTTCCTCATACAGTTCCGACATATAACAGTGGGACGAATAAAGTGAAGATACGTCTCATGTAGTACTCTTTGCGACCTGACCATCTTTGTGTTCGACCTTAGTTCTAATGGCCCTCTTTATAGTTAGTGGAGTCTATACGTCTACTGTGGTGGGAATACCGTCTTTCACTTCTCCATTTTTCGAAGAACTATTTTCACTTTCTCCTCTGACTTTTTCAACCGAATTTCGAGTTGTAAGTCTTTTACTTCTAGTACCGTAGGCCGGGGTAGTGAAGTACCCTTTATCTACCCCTTTGTCACAGTCTGAAATAAAAACCGCCGAGGTTTTAGTGACGTCTACCACTGACGTCGGTACTTTAATTTTCTGCGAATGAGGAACCTTCTTTTCAATACTGGTTGGATCCATCATATAAGTTTTCATCTCTGTAATGAAACACCTGTAATGCCAGGCAGATCAGTTCCGATACCAAAAAGTACACCAGTACATACCTACACCCTCAACCTGACACTTCTTTTGACTCGTGGCTTCTTAACTACGAAAACTTGACACCACAACCTCTTCTGAGAACTCTCAGGGAACCTGACGTTCTTCTAGGTAGGTCAGGTAAGACTTCCTCTAGTCGGGACCCTAAAGAAACCTTCCTTACTACGATTTCGACTTTGAGGTGGAGTACACTTCTCAAACCGGTGGAGTACACTTCTCAACTGAGTAACCTTTTCTGAGACTAAGACCCTCCCTAATCCCCGTCCTCCTCTTCCCCTTCTGTCTCCTACTCTACCGACCTACCGTAGTGCCTGAGCTACTTACACTCAGACTCACTTGAGGCCCTCTACTACTACCTGTCCCTCCGGACCGCACGACGCTAAGTACCCCAACGTTTCTCAGCCTGTGTTGACTCACTGACTTGACTTGACTTGACTTGACTTGACTTGACTTGGCTTGGTATTTTTATCTCCTTTCATTATGTGAATCCTGACCAATACCTTTACGTGCAGATTATAACTTTTTTAAGTTTGTTAAAGTAATCTGTCTCAGATAATCACCTTATAAAACAAAGGTATTTTCTATTTTAATACATCAATACTGACACATCGTTGTAGCTTTTTAATAAAATCTAGCTATCGTTTCTCTTAACTTTCACATGAGAACATACATACTAGTCACTGATCCCCCTTCTTTTGTTCCCTTTTATTTTTGTCAACTTTATATCTTAAGATCTACCCAAGAAAGGGATAAAAAATCTTCTAGATACGTAAATAAAAACTCACACGACCCAGAAGTAACGACGTGTGTCCGAAAGAGTTCAACGTCGCTCGCCCCGATGAGAAATCACCACGTGTACGAAGAATACTACGCCACCGAAGAGAACAACTTCTCTTGGAGAGAACAACCTCACCCGAAAACCGTGTGCCTGAAGTCATCAACGTCGTCAACTCGAGTCATCAACACACAGTCCCCGAGATCTGGTGACCGAACCATCAACACGTGTCTAGGTCAACGGGACACCGTACATCTTAGAAGGTTCTGGTCTCTAACTTGGACACAAAGGACGTAACCGTCCATCTGAGTGTTGGTGACCTGGTGGTCCTTTCAGGAGAAAAGGACAAATTTTTTTAGTCTATGTTAAGTGTACAGTATTTTAAGTGGGAAAATTTCATATGTTGAGACATTAAAAATCATATAAGTATTCTTACACGTTGGTAGTACTAATAGATTAAGGTCTTATAAAAATAGTGGCGTTTTTCTTTGTCATATGGGTAATCATCAGTAAGGGGAAAAATGAAAGAGATAGGGGACCGTTAGTGACTAGATGAAAAACAGAGGTATTTAATGGATAAGACTCATAAAGCACATTTACTACATTATACACCGAAAAACATAGACCGAAGAAACTGAACGATACAAAATTTCCAAGTAGGTACAACATCGTACTTCGTCTTGAAATAAGGAATAACATCGATTTATTATAAGATAACATACCTATATAGTGTACAACAAATAGGTAAGAAGTCAACTACCTGTAAACCTAACAAAGTTGACAGACTGAAAATACTTATTACGACGATACTTGTAAACGTATGTCCAAAAAACACTTGTCTACGAAAGTCAAGGAAACATATATGGAACCACATCTTAACACTAGTACACCATCGATAAATTTGAAACTCCTTGACGACCGGACAAAGGATTGACAAAAGATTCCACAACCTAGTAAAAAAAGGGGAATAAACTTACAGTCGACTATTTTATTATGATACAAAAAATTAATTTATAGTAACCTAAACAACCTCTTAACAAAAATATCTCAAAACCTCTATCTCCAGTCTAAAACTTTCTAATACCTTATTCATGTACGTATCATTAATGTCTCTTCTTCATCTTTATTGTCTCTGAAGATAAAAGGTCTCTCTCCATCACATTGGATCACCTATATCGTGCTCTGAATCTGTACCTTTTTAACCAACCACAAGTAAACATGAGAGATCAAAGTCATAGGATAAAATATTTTACTTCTATTATTGAAAATGGAATGTCGGAACAACGTCCCTAATTCACTATACTTTTTTTTATACCTTCATGAATTGTACCACGAGTCCGTATACTCTCCGTGTATATTTTAAATGAACTTAACATCTCCTTTTCTAACTATCACCCACCATCTTAACTCTTTAAACAACTATGAAATCTTCTCCTTAACCGTGTGAAACGGATCACCAGACTTAGACCGAAAGATTGACTTTCAAAAGAATATAAAAATTTCCCAGTAAAAAATTTTTTAACAAGTTATGTCGACTTTTATAAATGGGAGACGGGGAAATGTCTTACTCAAACGACTGGGGAACATCTCTCATTCTCTGCACTAAATATCTGGTTCTCTTTTCGTTCACTTCTTTCTATGTCTTTTATTTCCTCCTATTAACTCGTTCCAATTAATAGACCTTTTCCAGTCAAAAGTAAGGTCAGGGTTTCCGTTAAAGTCTCTTACAAGTTTACATGTCAACGTGAGTAAAGTGTGTGATCGCTTCATTACGAGTTTTAGGAAGTTCGATCCGAAGTTATCATACACTTGAATCTTGAAGGTCTATATGTCCGACCTAAATCTCTTCCGTCTCCTTGGTCTCCAGTTTAACGGTTGTAGGTAACCTAGTGTTTTGATCTTTTAAGGTCTTTTTGTAGACGAAGTAACTTGTGACATTTCGAAAACTGATACATCTAGTGTTGTTTGACACCTTTTAAGACTTTCTCCACCCTTATGGTCTGGTGGAATGGACGGAGGACATTTTGGACATACGTCCAGTTCTTCGTTGTCAATCTTGTCCTGTACCTTGTTACCTGACCAAGGTTTAACCCTTTCCTCATGTAGTTCCGACATATAATAGTGGGACGAATAAATTGAATATACGTCTCATGTAGTACGTTTTACGACCCGACCTACTTCGCGTTCGACTTTAGTTCTAACGACCCTCTTTATGGTTATTGGAATCTATACGTCTATTGTGGTGGGATTACCGTCTTTCACTTCTCCTTAATTTCTCGGGGAACTTCCAACTTTCTCCTCTCACTTTTCCGACTGAATTTTGAGTTGTAACTTTTTTTGATTCTAGTACCATATGACAAGGTAGTGAAGTACCATTTATCCATCCCTTTGTTACCTTTGTCACTGTCTGAAATAAAAGAACCCGAGGTCTAAATGACGCCTACCACTAACATCGGTACATCGAGTGAGGAACCTTCTTTTCGTTACTGTTTAGATCTGTAGTACAACTTTTCGTCTCTGTAATGAAACGGATGTTTCCAGGCATATCAGTTTCGATCAAAAAGGTCATCAGTACATATCGACACTCTCGACCTGTTATTTATTCCGACTCGTGGTTTCTTACCTATGAAAGTTTGACACCACAACCTTTTCTGAGAACTCTCAGGGACCTGTAGTACCTCTAGTTTGATCAGTTTAGGATTTCCTTAAGTCGGGACTTACAAGTAACCTTTTTGACTACGACTACGACTTCGAAGTTATGAAACCGGTGGACTACACTTCTCGACTGAGTAACCTTTTCTGAGAGCACGACGTTTCTTAACTCCCGTCCTCTTCCCTGCTGTCACCTACTCTACCAACCTACCGTAGTGGCTGAGTTGTCTGTACTCAAACTTGTTCGAGGTCCTCAACCACTACCTGTCCCTTCAGACCGCACGACGTCAGTACCCCAGTGTGTCTCAACTTACGCTGACTTGACTTGACTGGCTTTATGTTTTTACTTAAACGTTTTATTATAGAATCTATTTATTCTATAATTTTTGTCATTTATAAGAAACCGAGGAGTTGGTCCTCCCTAATTGTAAAGAATTTTACAATTACCCCCTTTTTCTCTATAATTGACCTTATTCAGTCCAAACTATCAGTAGGTATAATAAATACATAGTCATGAAGAGAAAATATCTCAACACAAGGTAACATACCTATAATGTGTCAAAAATAGGTAAACGGAATCTATTTTGTTCCCTCTATAGAAACGGAACAAGAACAAGTACCCTCCTTTCGTAAACCAGAAAAGTGACAATTTATACAATCTACGTCCAAAAAGTATCTACGGGAAATAGTAACTCTTTCAGGTTCAAAAGACTGTTAAACTAGTATTTACTCATAACATAAAATAGTTTGAGTTAACAACGATCTCCAATTTCCACTCTTCTATACTGATGTTTCCCTCATAAAATCCCCACTACGTCCATAAGGTATAGAATTTATACCACCACCAGTGAACGTAGATTCGTATCAAAACCGGAAAGAACAACCGAGTCGTCATTTCTTAGGTGGACCGGTACGTCCTCTGTGACAAAGATAGGGACCCAGTCCTTCTAGGGGACCTCCTCCTTTACCGTTGGGAGAGGTCATAAGAACGGACCCTTTAGATGAGGTCGATTAAAAACGGTGTAACGTTACCCCTGGGTCCTAACAACCTTGAAGACTAAAAAGCTCTCTCCGGTCTTTAAGTTTAAAAATGGATTTTAGACAAAAAATTTAGTGGCAATTTATTAAAAATTTAGAAGTGTTTACGATATAACTGGTCGTATTCAGACTTTTTATCTATATGATCAAAAGAGAGAGATTATGACCATACAACATTTACATCTTCTACTGACACCCGTCGAATCACGATTTCTCTCGTAACTCAGTAACTCTCTTGTGACTTAACACAAGAATTCCTATAAAATAATGTGTACACACTTAGTACACCATATAAGTTCCATAAACACCCACCGTACCTTAAATCTTTTCGACACTATACAAACCCGTCATCTTACTACCAGACCGTTACCGTGGTTTTTCCTCATTCAGTTGGAGGGAATAGGATCGATCATCTTCATCAAAGGAAACCTCTTTGAAACCCCCTTTACTCCTATGAAATTCTTTCTCTACAAGTCAATTTCACATTTCACTATTCCATCATACATAGGTTATCTTTTAGACGTTCCGAGTCACTTCCCTAACAGTTTCCTCGTAGTCCTACTTGAAACTAACCCCTTCTCGTATTGACGACACCTGACTTTACTCCTAGACGGTTCTACTTGTGTCCTCACATAACCCATGTGACATACCTTTGTCTCCCCAATCCTCACCTCTAGCGAACCTGACCATCCTTAACGACCTTGTCATAAGACAAAATGTGGACGTTTTGAACT
The DNA here is from genome assembly GCA_006410555.1 of Capra ibex. NCBI lineage: Eukaryota > Metazoa > Chordata > Mammalia > Artiodactyla > Bovidae > Capra > Capra ibex. The sequence goes on from SJYO01032929.1 coordinate 1,825,020, forward strand.
GAGTACGAAAAAAGAGACGGACCTTACAAAATGGAGTCAGGGACGAGTTGAAGTAACGAGTAAGTATAAATTCCAAGACTTGAGCTCATAAATAAAAAGTCAGGACCTTCGGTAGAGATCGGGAAGCAGGAGTGAAGAAGGGGTTCGGGTCTGGGGAGAAAGGACAAGGACGTCGTGGGTCATGTGTATGAATGAGAATTTTGAGTAGTAAAATATAATTTTAATGAAGAACAATTTAAAAGGATGTTCTACCGAAGGGACCACCGAGTCTACCATTTCTTAGACGAACGTTACGTCCTCTGGGTCCAAGTTAGGGACTCAACCTTTCTAGGGGACCTATTCCATTACCGTCGGGTGAGGTCATAGGAACGGACCTCTTAAGGTACCTGTCTCCTCGGACCACCCGACATCAGGTACCCCAACGTTTCTCAGCCTATGATGACTCGTCGATTGGGAAAGTGAAAGTGTTCTATGAGACTAGGACACCCAGTCTAAGGTACAAAATAATAGAGAAACGGGGGTCCGTTCATCGTGTCTTGAACCGTGACTTGACTAGAGTTTTTTATGAACAATTAACTTGTTTCCTCAATCTGGTCGTGGACATAAAAGTAACATTTCATCAACACCGTCCATGGACCTGAACGAAAAAAAGGGGGGAGTGACCATTATCTCTGGAAACTCTCAACAAAACATTGATCAAGTTTAAAAAATTCCTTTTTCGTTTTGATACTGGTCGGTCATCCAGTAACAATTACGGTCCCTGAGACAGAAATAAGAGTCACAGAGGAAACAAAAATCTTATGTCACCGTCAGAAGACCGTTCACTACTTACCATCCCCTGTTAAAAGACTGTGTAAACCCGTCGGTCCTAAAATACACTAGGAGAATCTCGTTACTGACGTACTTCATAAATAGGGTGACGTAAGACCAGTAAACATCTTTTAGAACTACTTATCTAAATTTCCTGAAACACGATGGACCAAGTACTTGTTTCAAGAGTAGTTCTGGGTCCACACAAATAACTCAGAGACGGAACTGTTAAAGAGGTGTGTTTAATGAGGTAACTGAAGAATTTTACAAATTGACGTCAGAAAGTAAAACCGGAATCCGGTAAATAGTAATACATTGAGAGAAGCCGAGGAAATTGTTAAGGAAGACGAAAGACACAGTAACATCGGATTGAAAGTTGTGACGAGAAGAAAAGAAACCCCCTCATGTAATAAGTCAAAGAAGAGATTTCAAAACGAAATCCGACAAAATGAAAAATGAGGGGGTAATCTGAAACAAATCGAAAAGCCTCTTGACCTCTCAAAAAGTCATCTCCCGGACTTAAGTCACCTCACTCTACTATTTCTTTTGAAGTTCTTTTGATTTTCAAATGTAGAATGGCAAGGAAGGAGAAGTGGGACGGAGGAGGGGTCGTATCTTGATCCCGGAATAAAAAGAGTTTACTGGTCGTTATTCCTACGTTGTTCAACAAAAAAATAAACAGTCTGGTAATCAGTAACACACGTGGTTCACACACGAATAAGACTAATCAGATGTCTTTGTACTTATTCTGTCAGGTACGGAAGCTCTTTAAGTATTAGATTAATCCTATTGTTTATTTGACTTTCATGTTTATGGAGGAACTTCGTAGACGAAAAAAAATTAGAAGTTTAATCCTATTATGTGAAAGGACTGTCTTAATATAGTAGTGTAGTCGAAGAGATACACTCCTTACACCGTGTCAAAGACCGGAGAATATCATAAGTTATTTACCTCCAATATACTTACCTATCTATGTCTCATTCGTCTTTTTACCTTTTGCCTCACCGGTATTCCAGAGACGGATCTGTGTTTTTTCAAAAGTATCTCCTTCATTATGACCTCCTTTAGACGTATATCTCCGTATTTCCTTACTTTATATTCCACTTAAATCTTTTGAGAATTCATTAATCTTTTAGATCCTCTCTCTCTACCCCTCCTCTCGTGTCACTCTCTACTCTGAAGACTACATCCGTCCTTAAACTTGAACTAGGACATTCTTAACCCCCAGTAATTAAATGTAATTTGTCAAATTTTTAATTAGTTACGATTTTTTATTTTGATTATGTAACGTACAGAGAAAGTCCAGAGTGAACGGAACCTCGGAGACAGTCTTTGAATGCTGTCGATATTAGGAGAAGGATGGTGTCTTTTACACGAAAATAGACTCGTCCCTAAGTCTCTTATAAGACTTCGTTCGTTATGAGTTAAAGACCAAGGTAGTTCCTAGGGATGATGGTTTTGACTACCTTTTCTAAATCGTCGATTATCGTCATCCAGTTGGGGTGGTTCCATTAATGGTGTGGATTACGGTTAGTCAGACAGTCGATTGAGGGTGACTTACGTATTAAAAACAGAAAGTAAACTCCAACGAATTTTCTGATTTCCATCAGTAAAGTGGTTTATTCATAATTCATGAGTGACAAAGGACCACGACCCGTATCTTTAATTATTCTCCGTCAAGGTCAAAACTTCTACCGAGTATTAGATCACTCCTCCGGTTATGTGTCTATTTATTCATACAGATTCAGTATATCTCTACGATACTATCTACACGTTACTCCCTTTCTCCCTTTTCCGTCACAAAATACTTTCCCTTACTTCCTTCTTTCTATCTAAAACTAAAATTTATTAATAGTCCGTAAACGGAACACAGTGCGAGTCGTGACTCGAGAAACAAAGTAACAGAGTGAAATCGGTGTTGGTATGGTATCCATTTTGTAGATAATAAATAAAGTAAACCCTCTACTTTTGTCTAAATGTTTCAGACTCGATGTGACGATATGCGGTCACTAGGAGAAAGACAGAGACTACTTCATATTACAATGGTATTACCAATTATATGACGACTTCAAGAGGAAATAAAATTTTGTCCCCCTTTCTGGTGAACATGAAACGTCTCTTGAGACTATGTTATTTCCTGAGAAAGACACCTGAGGTCGTGGTAGAATTAAGTCCTGTCTCAAATCTCAGACACTGAGACTTTCCGTTTCGGGGTACCTTCGTCTACAGGGAAGAGTTGTCAAGACTTAAGGTCGGAGTTTAATCGTGTCAACGGTTCTCAGTGTCACTGAGTACGCAAGAAAGAAGTTTGTTGGGGGGATGGTTCCTGGAAGAAAGTCCATACTTACATAGACAGTTGACTCTGATTCGATATAAATGACCCTGAGACGAGTAATTCGTTGTATGCTTCTCTTCGTTCTGAAGACAAACTTGATTTATCCGTTTATTTTCACTCATTAGAATGATCTCAGGTCTTAGAGATTGGTAACGTACCGTCGAGACAATTTGGTGACTTAATGAATATTTATTAATAACCCACGAATATTAAAATTCAAATCTCTTCCGGTAAATTTCACTTGGACTCATACATTCTTTTCAGAAATAGTGTCTTTTTATAATCAGGAACAAAAAAGGGTCTATTAAGTTTCCCTTATTCTTAAAACAGAGGAGTAGTCTTAAATGAATATGGTAACACGTCTCCGATCATGATTTAGACAAAGTATAAGACTTTTAGCAACCAAAGTAACCCTTGTAAGTAACGTGTTTTTGACGATTAGAATTCGGACCCTCAATTTATACTGACTGTCGGCTTGTATTTCCTTATCCAAATGGACACATTCTTGAATCTGACTTTAAAATTTTCTTTTATCGTTGACTTAACCTAGTGAAGTACAACCTCTCACCATGATATTTTCGTCAAAACCATGGAACACAACGTGACGTTACCAGTCGGTATATAGAGACACTGTAGTTGTCGTACTGTACTTAAACAACGGTAGGAGTGTTCATTTTAAAGGTTTCATCTTATAGATACTGTCATCATCTTTTTAGAAAATTTAATTTTGACGAACCCATGTATTAAATGTAATTATTCCTAAAAAAAATTACTTCTCTTTGTAACACAAGCATTAAAAAGTTGATTTCACAGACACTAGAGGATAAAAATTTTTATATGGGGCTAATATAAAATATGAAATTACATTGGGATCCGACGTGATTGCTTTTAACAGGGTGATATGAGTCGTGAACAGTAGAGTGTGAACCTTATAAAACATATCTGGACCTTTGGTCTGAAACTCTTGGTCCGAAAGTAATTCGTCAATGAAGAAGTCGCGAATAGTTTACAGACTGTGAGAAGTTCCACACTCCTTATGTCGTTAAATAAAAAAAAAAAATTCCGGGTTTTAGAATGGGATACCTAGAAGATAAGATCTACCCTTGTCTACTATTTGATCCACATACATCACAATCTACCACTATTGCCGTCAACACTTTTTACTTCGTCCCTTTTTCTCCCTTACGACAAAATACGTAGAACCGTTTCCTCCCGGGGAAATTCTTCAATTATAATTTCTGGATATCTTCTACTCAAGGAAGATTCCTCTCATAGATCTGATTTCATGATTAAAGTGTACGATCGTTCCATTCCGAGTTTTAGAAAGTTCGATCCGAAATCGTCATGTACTTGATTCTTGAAGGTCTACATGTCGGACCTAAATCTTTTCCGTCTCCTTGGTCTCTAGTTTAACGGTTGTAGGCAACCTAGTAACTTTTTCGCTCTCTCAAGGTCTTTTTGTAGATGATGACGAAATAACTGACACGGTTTCGGAAACTGACACACCTAGTGTTGTTTGACATCTTTTAAGAATTTCTCTACCCTTATGGTCTGGTGGAATGGACGGAGAACTCTTTAGACACACGTCCAGTTCTTCGTTGTCAATCTTGACCTGTACCTTGTTGTCTGACCAAGGTATAACCCTATCCTCACACAGTTCCGACATAGAACAGTGGGACGAATAAATTGAAGATACGTCTCTTGTAATACTCTTTGTGACCCGACCTACTTCGTGTTCGACCTTAGTCCTAACGGTCCCCTTTACAGTCATTGGAATCTATACATGTACTTTGGTAGGATTACCGTCTTACGTTTCTCCTTGGATTCTCGGAGAACTACTTTCAGTTTCTCCTCTCACTTTTTCGACGGAATTTTGAGTTGTAGGTTTTTTGATTCTAGTACCGAAGACCAGGACAGTGAAGTACCGTTTATCTACCCCTTTTTTACCTGTCACTCTCTGATAAAAGAACACGAGGTTTTAGTGACACCTGTCACTGGTGTCGGTACTTTAATTTTCTGTGAACTAGGAACCTTGTTTTCGATATTGTTTGGATCTCTCTCATGATTAATCGTCTCCGTAATGAAACGACTGTTTCCAGACAGATCAGTTTCGATACCAAAAAGGTCAACAGTACATGTAACACTCTCAACCTGGTATTTCTTCCAACTCGTGACTTCTTACCTACGAAAGTTTGACCCACGACCTCTTCTGAGAACTCTCAGGGAACCCATTGTCTCTCTAGTTGGGTCAGTTAGGATTTCCTTTAGTCAGACCTTATAAGTGACCTTCCTGACTACGACTTCGACTTCAAGGTTATCAAACCGATGAACTACGTTTCTCGACTAAGTAACCTTCTTCTGGGACTATGACCCTTTCTAACTCTCGTCCTCCTATTCCCCCGTTGTCTCCTACTCCATCAACCTACCGTAGTGATTGTGTTACCTGTACTCAAACTCGTCTGAGGTCTTCTATCGCTTTCTGTTCCTCGGACCACACGTCGTCAGGTATCCCAGGGTTTCTCAACCTGTACTGGTTGACTTGTTGTTGAATCTGATCCCTTCCTTGGTGGTGTTCTATAAATCGTAATTCTTTTGTCGATTTGTCGATGGTAAATAACTCATAGGTAATAACGATCGATGATACGGTCCACGGAATATGTGAATTGTTTTTGGTTCACTCCAACCCTAACAAGACAAGTCAGCGAGTCAGCACAGACTGAGGAACGTTGGGGTACCTGACGTCGTGCGGTCCGGAGGGACAGACAGTGGTTGAGGGCATCAAGTGAGTTTGAGTACAGACAACTCAGCTACTACGGTAGGTTGGTAGAGTAGGAGACAACAAGGGAAAACAAGGGTGGAAGTTAGAAAGGGTCGTAGTCCCAGAAAAGTTTACTCAGTCAAGAAACGTAGTCCACCGGTTTCATAACCTCATAGTCGAAGTTGTAGTCAGGAAGGTCACTTATAAGTCCTGACTAGAGGAAATCCTATCTGACCAACCTAGAGGAGCGTCAGGTTTCCTGAGTTCTTAGAAGAGGTTGTGGTGTCAGTTTTCGTAGTCAAGAAGTCGTGAGTCGAAAGAAATATCAGGTTGAGAGTGTAGGTATGTACTGATGACCTTTTTGGTATTGGAACTGATCTGCCTGGAAACAACCGTTTCATTGCAGAGACGAAAAATTATACGACAGATCCAATCAGTATTGAAAAGAAGGTTCCTCATTCTCAGAAAATTAGCCTAACAATAGGGAAAATTACCCTAACAATAGGGATAAAATTTTACTTCTGTACCCGAGTGTCCCTCAACGACAAGATAGTTCCCCCTGTCGACGAAGAACCGAGGTCAAGTAACAATAGAATCTGAGATTCCGTTTCAGGAAACGAAATCAGGACAACATGCAAGTAACAAAAGAATCTGGACGAAATTTTTTTTTTTTAGTTCTTGAGACGACTGGTTGACAAGTTCGGTTTGTTTCATACGGTCCACGTTGGGTACCCGACGGTTACACGTTTAGAGAAGGTATTCCCAATGACCCTAGTAACCCAAATTTGTATTTTGTACTGTCTAACACTGATTCAGATTCAATTATCAGGTCATAAGGATGGACACGTTTTACCCTTTCCTATCGAAGTTCTCTCTCACTTAAGAAATAGTGACTATTACCAGTTCACACCTGATCTATTGAAACACTACCCTGAGAATGTCTACCCTAATTTAGTGGTTCATCTGCAGATAGAAATTCTAGGGAAGCTTGGTGTTCTGACACCTCTTACTTCTAAATTCACCTGGTGAAATCATTCTTCCAGATCTCGATTCCAGTACCTCCTAATATTATGTATTTGGATTGGTGGAAGGACCAGAAATAATTTTACTGGAGTATTTTCCCCTATGTCTCGATTTAATCAGTAGTTCGATCATAAATATTTTGTGATTGATATGAAGGAACCACCGAGTCTGTCATTTCGCAGACAGATGTTACGCCTTCTGGTCCCAAACTCGGGACCCAACCCTTCTAGGGGACGTCTTCCTTTACCGTTAGGTGAGGTCATGATAATGGACCTTTTAGGGTACCTGTCTCCTCGGACGATCCGGGGTCAGATACCCCAGCGTTTTTCAGCCTGTGCTGACTCGCTGAAGTGAAAGTGAAAGGTCGATATGTAGGATGAATATTCTCAACCCTAACTCTTATCTATCGTTCCTCATCCTCGCTTTTGGTCTTCGAAATATGGAGGGACAAATCGTTCCCGATACGGGGACTGTACATTCTTTATTTGTTCCCTTTGTAATCAGGATTTGAGTGTTCACGGAAAGGAAACACAAGTCTTTTACTAATAACTCAACTCCACGTCCTTCTAGGATACTGTCGAAAGAATCACATCTTTGGTCGAAGGAGAATACTTCTCCTCTATTCCACAAAAACAACGGTACGGAATCTGAAATCTCTTTGAATAAGATTCTTACGAACAAAGTTCCTTCTTTGGTTAGTTACTTTCGGTTAGTCACTTGGTAGGAACGAGTCTAAACAAGTGAACAACGGTAGTCACAAAGAAAAAGTTTTATACGATAACCTTTCTTAGAAGTCACGGACAAGAATAAGTTTACAATTATTGATTAATTTAGTGAGAATTTTATAATGGTAAGGTCCCTTTAAAAATAAATCGTTTTTTTACGTTAAGTTGTCTTTCGAAAACTCACGGATAAAACACAGTCGGTAACAAAACTCATAACCCCAATGTCACTCTTTACTCAGGGACTGGAATTACTTAAGTAAGATCATTCTCTTTATCTGAGATTTCGTCTATACCATATCAATATATACTATATATGTTGTCACCTTCATAAATAATTTTGTAAATTACTCGTGCATATTAGTACACACTATATAATGTTGTCACCTTCATAAATAATTTTGTAAATTAGTCCCTCCCTTTACCCTTCTTCCAAGTTCTCCCTCCCCTGTATACATATGGATACTGTCTAAGTACAACTCCAAACTGTCTTTTGTTGTTTTAAGACATTTCGTCAATAGGAAGTTAAATTTTTTACTTACTTCACTTTCAGTGAGTCAGTACAGGTTGAGAAACACTGGGGTACCTGATATGTCAGGTACCTTAAGAGATCCGGTCTTATGACCTCACCCATCGGAAAGGGAAGAGGTCCCCTAGAAAGGTTGGGTCCAGAGGACGTAACACCCGTCAAAGAAATGATCGACTCGGTGTTTCCTTCGGTTTTTTTTTAAAAAAAATTAGTTTAAGGACTATGTATGGTCCGTTGTTCCTATGTCTCTGGGTGTTTTCGGTCAGGTAGTGGAGTTTCAACTAACCCACTCTATTTGTTAAAATTATAACGTACTATTAAGAAACTACCTTACCTTATGGATCTTGAAACTCTCATGTTTCCTTCATAACATAAATTCCTTAATTTTTGTCAACACATACTCATCTAGTATTTCATGGTTCTGAGAAACAGAGACCTGTTATCAGGTACAGTTAAAAGGTACAGTCATCTTTTTGATAAAAAGATGTACCGGGTTTCAGTTTATTTCAAATAATAACTGTGACGAAAAGTAATTGATGAAAAAAGTATTTCGTAAATAACTCACACGGATGGAGTAATTTCTAGAAATTTGGTATAGTTTAATTCGGTTCATAATTGACCTTTGATTTTGTTCCTCCTGAAGTACAGTATATCGTTCGAAGAAAAAGAAAAAAAATTTAATTAAATAAAATTAACCTCTGATTAATGAAGTGTTATAACACCAAAAACGGTATGTAACTGTACTTATTCGGTGTCTACATGTACAAAGGGGGGTGGGACGGGACTTGGGGGGAGGGCGAAGGGAGGGGTAGGGTAGGGAGACCCAGTAGGGTCACATGACCGAACTTCACGGAACAAAGTACGTAGTTTGAACCTGACCAGTAGACAAAGTGTATACCATTATATGTACAAAGTCACGACAAGAGAGTTTAGTAGGGTGGGAGCGGAAGAGGGTCTCAGGTTTTCAGACAAGACGGAGAAAACAAGAGAACGTATATTCCAGTGACAATGGTAGAAAGATTTAAGGGACATATACACAATCATATGACATAACCACAAAAAGAAAGACTGACTGAAGTGAGACACATTATCCTAGGTCAAAGTAAGTGGAGAAATCTTGACTGAATTTACACAAGAAAAATTATCGACTCATTATGAGGTAACACAAATACATGGTGTTGAAAGAATAGGTAAGTAGACGGTCACCTGTAGATCCAACGAAGGTACAGGACCGATAACATTTGTCACGACACCACTTGTGACCCCATGTGCACAGAGAAAGTCAAGACCAAAGGAGTCACAAAAACGGGTCGTCACCCTAACGATCCAGTATACCGTCAAACTAAAGGTCAAAAAATTCCTGCTAAAGAAACCTCCCTTACTACGACTTCGACTTTGAGGTCATGAAACCGGTGGAGTGTGCTTCTCAACTGAGTAACCTTTTCTGAGACTACGACCCTCCCTAACCCCCGTCCTCCTTTTCCCCTGCTGTCTCCTACTCTACTGACCTACAGTAGTGACTGAGTTACTTGCACTCAGAGTCACTTGAGACCCTCAACTACTACCCGTCCCTCCGGACCGCACGACGCTAAGTACCCCAGCGTTTCTGAGCCTGTACTGACTCGTTGACTTGACTTGACTTGACTGGACTTCCTTGGAGGTGTGACAAGAGGCATCGTGGACATGATCAAACGTAAGGGTGGTTGTCATATTCTCCCAATGGAAAAAAGGTGTGGAGAGGTCGTAAATAATAACAAACATCTGAAAAACTACGTCGGTAAGACTGGTCGCACTTTACCATAAAGTAACACCAAAACTAAACGTAAAGAGACTATTACTCACTACAACTCGTTGAAAAGTACACAAACAATCGGGAGACATACAGAAACCTCTTTGCAGACAAATTAAGAAACCGGGTAAAAAACTAACCCAGTAAACAAAAAGACCATAACTCGACGTACTCGACGAACATATAAAACTTCTAATTAAGAAACAGTCAACAAAGTAAACGATAATAAAAGAGGGTAAGACTTCCGACAGAAAAGTGGAACGAATATCAATGGAAGTAACACGTTTTCGAACATTCAAATTAATTCAGGGTAAACAAATAAAAACGAAAATAAAGGTAATGAGACCCTCCATCCAGTATCTCCTAGGACGACACTAAATACAGTCTCTCATAAGACGGATACAAAAGGAGATCCTCAAAATATCAAAGACCAGAATGTAAATCTAGAAATCAGGTAAAACTCAAATAAAAACACACACCACAATCTTTCACAAGATCAAAGTAAGAAAATGTTCACCAACTGGTCAAAAGGGTCGTGGTGAACAATTTCTCTAATAGAAAAGAGGTAACATATAAAAACGGAGGAAACAGTTTCTATTCTACAGGTATCCACGCATCTAAGTAGAGACCCGAAAGATAAAACAAGGTAACTAGATATAAAGACAGAAACATATCGTCTGAAGAAATTGGTCTAAAAGTCACGATCGTCTGGTACAAAAGGAGTAGGAAAGAGTAACTTATTTGTTCTATTGGTAAAAGACCGACTTAGGGTTTCTCCAAAAAAATTTTTTATTTTTATGTATGTCACTAAAGACTTACCTTATAACATCTCGGTAATAAATATATCTTTTCTTCAATTACGTATAACAATTCACTTTTCCGTCAATATTTTGTCATATGTATTATACGGTAAAAACGTTTTCTTTTTTAAATATATATGTATGTGTATGGACATGTCCTTATACATACGTATCTAATTTTTGATGTCTTATATAGTTTTACATTTAGTCATAAGTACCCATCATGGTAATTACCCTTATAATTAAAAGATAACGATATATTGTTCAATGGTGTTTGAATTACAGAATTTTTATTATGGGTAAATAATCAGTGTCAGGACACCTAGACTTCAGGTCGTTTCCGATTTTAGTTCAACAGTCGGGTCGATTTAAGAGTAGACTTTCGAGACCCCCCTCCTTAAGTGAAGGTTCAAGTAAGAACAACTGTCTCAGGGTATAAGAACGACCACCAGTCGACCCTAGGTGAGATTCGAGGATTTCCGGTACACGTAAAGGACGGTGCACCGGTAGTGGTAGAAATTCTGTCGTCATTATGTAACGTAGGGAGAGTACGAAATTTAGAGACTGAAGTATAGGACGTTTATCGGTCTTTTTTTGAGACGAAATATTACCAAACCCTGCTGGTTCTATTAGAGGGTTAGAATTCCATCTAGTTAAACCTTGGTATTAATGAAGGTATTTTAGGGAAATGTTGTAACAGATCCACTCATTTAGTGATCCTTTTCCGTAAACATAATGGTCACCGACCTTTAGACTCTCCTTGACAAAATCTTAAGATGGATGTAGTAAAGAGTCGGAAAACCGATTCTAGTTCACTTCTTAAGACGTATGGTATTAACCATTGGAAATAAAAAGAATATAAAATTGTATTGTGTAACTTGTATACTATAAAGTTCCAAAAAATCCCAAACTCAAAACTCCAAAATTCGATATACAACTTAAGAAATATGATTTTTTACAACTTACAAATACCTAGACAAACCCAAAAAAACCGGACTGATGGCATAGAAAAAATAAAAATCTTCGATATTTTTGAGATCTAGTTCTATCTGTTCGTGAACCATAGAACTGAATGAAATGGAGGATTTGTTGACCCCTTGGAGTTCTTTTATTATTAAGAAGAGTCATAAGGAACTTTATTACGGTCACCAGGATTCGAAAATTTTTCAGATTCTTTTCCACCCCAGTATATACATATCACTACATCTCAGTAGGACCAATATGACGTACTATATAATCCGTTCAATGTGTAGGAGACACGGAGTTGAAAAAGTAGACCTTTTACTTCCTTTATTATCATGGGTAAAGTCTCCTAACAACCCTCCCAATTTAGTTAAGAACATATATGTATGCATCTCTTCACGGGTCCTTCACCATTCCCAAGTAATTTACAATAGGAGATATTAACAACAACGATGAATTCCTACCCTTTTAATAAAATGATTTAAATAATACATGTTGGTAGTCAACCTTCTCAGTTACATACATATATTGTCGACGTTATTCCTCCAGTCAGAGACACCTTATCTCTCTGAGGTAAGTGACGACATTTCGGTTGTAGATTTTGTCAAGTGTATTATCTTCGAGTCATTTTTAAACAACATTTCACTTACAGGACTTCCCTAAGAGTTCGATCACCCCGTGTTTATTCGTTAATATCATGTGATATCATTCAACACACTATCTTCTTACCCCCGATTTATAAGGTTTATAAAGACGACCTAAATCTAAAGAACACAAGACGAAAACGGGAGAAGTCGAGACAATCTTGTTCCGTTATTTGACGCATTACGGTACCACTAAAGACGTTACTTTAGTTCAGGTCTATGATCGTACAACAACCTTCTTCAAGTAGGAAGATACTTCCTTCTAAAAGAATCTCGTAGTAGTGTCATTCAATACCCTATTTGTACTTAAGGTTATCAAGTAAAGAATTATCAACAATTACACAGAAAAAACAGTTCTATACCTGATTTATCAGAACCTTTACAAGTCGTTCATTAAAAAATTACACCACCCTTTCTTCGGATTTGATCCTCAATTCTATGAGTTTTAGATCTGGATCCTGACTGTGAACGATTTATACATTTATCGATTTAAGAACTAGAAAGAGTTGGTCGTACGAACATATATTTTATCCATATAAAAAAGGAGGGAGAGAATGTATTTACTTTACTCTAAGATTACATCCTTTTCCGAAACATTTAACACTTCAAAATATATATATAAATTCCATTTCAGGTTTTGTAAAGTTCAGAAGGTACAACTTGACAGAGGTACATATGAAGAGTCGAGTAATTTAAGACTAAATCTAAAAGGGTATACAATCGGTGACTTTTGTAAAAAAAGGAAGGAATCTTAGTTTCGGAATAGATCCTTAGTTCTATTTCTGGTGTAACTTCTAGTGGAGGAGGGAGGTTGACTCTTTGCACTGTGTTTCCGACTATGGTCTCGGTATGTCGACGACAACCCGTCCACTCTCGAGAATTGAGAAAAGAAATTTTAAAAGGAGGTTAAATAACACATATAACAATTGTATAAATAGGAGGATTTCGTTGTTGTGAAGAAAACTTATTCAGTAAGGGAACAATAAGTAATATATAATTTAGCAATAAGTAATAGATGATTTATTTTTAGGTTAGAAATCGGAAAATAAGAATCGAAGTGAATATCTTACCCGAGGTCAGATGGAAAGGTAAGAATAAAGAATGGACAAAGGAATTGAGGTCACAGTCGTCACATATTACTTTTCTTGTACCTAAAATTTATCTGTGTCAACGTTAAACCCCAGAGAATAATGGATATGCCGGACATGTCAATCCGTCCTTTTTTTTATTTTCCCAAGGTTTAACCCTTCCTTCTTCATTCTGACATAAGTGTTTACTGTACTAGACAATACATTTTTTAGGATTTCTTAGGTGACACTCTGTCTAACATCCTATTGTACTATTCAGTCAATATGAAGATAAATGAACGTCACTGGTTAGTTTTTTATTTTAATTCCCTTAAGGGACCGCTAGGTAGTCAATCCTGAGTCCCGAAAGCGACGGTCCCGATCCCAAACTAGGGACCAGTCCCTTGATTCTAGGATGTTCGGTACGTCATTTATTTATTTTAATTCTTTGTTAAGTAAATATTATCGTAACTGTTCTTATTTTATGTTTATTTAAATTGACTTCTTCAAATTTTGTATTGACGTTTAACAACTTTCTTTAATTTCCTCTGGATTTATTTACCCCTTTTAGAGTACAAGTACTAAGTTATGTTTAGGGACAGTTTAAGTATCGACTGAAGAAGTATCTATAACTGTTCGACTAACATTAATGATACTTTAATGTCCCATGGGTTTTATTGGTTTTCTTAGAATTTTTTCTTTTTTTATCTTCTTAAATGTAAACGATAAAATTTTGAATGATGTTTCGGCCTCATTCGTTCAGTCAAACCATGACCGTATTCCTATCTGTACATTTATTTACCTTATCTTAACCATCAGATGTTTATTTCGGTATAGTTGATTATAAGTTGTTACCACAGTTCTGGTAATTCACCTTCTTTCTTAACGGAAAAGTTATTTACCATGACCCTGACGACCGATCGGTGTACGTTTTTTACTTCAACCTGGGAGTTTGGTATAATTTTTTTAATTAAGTGATGCTTAATCTATCGATTTACCTTCTCGATTTTGATATTTTGAGAATTTTGTCTCATTCAGATACATTAGAACTTAAACCTTTTCTTAGGAATCTATACGTAGTCTTCATGTTGGTTGTTGTTGTTTTTTATCTATTCAATTTGAATTCTTTTAATTTTTACAAACCCGAAGTTTTCTATGATAATTCTTCACTTTTCTATTAGTGTCTTACCTTCTTTTATAAATATTTAGAATATAGACTATTTTCTGTATAATCTTATACATTCCTTGAGTTGTTGAATTATTGATTCCGTATTTATTATGTTAAATTTTCTATCCGTTTCAAAGATGTATCTCTAAAGAGGTTTCTTCTATCAATCCACCGATTATACGTATATTTTCAACAGTCGTGGTAATCAATAGTCCCTTTACGTTTAGCTTTGACATTTGTTCTATGATGAAGTATGGGTGATCCTAGTCAAGTCAAGTCAGCGAGTCACAGATTGAGACGTTGGGACACCTAACGTCGTGTGGTCGTGTGTGTAGTTTGAGTACAGGTAGTTAAACCACTACGGTAGGTTGGTAGAGTAGGAGACAGTAGGGGAAGAGGGCGGAAGACAGAAAAGGTCGTAGTCCCAGAAAAGGTCACTTTTCTTTATTTCTCGTTCCGAACCTCAGGTTCTTCGTCCCCTACATTATCTCTTTTTTCTCTTTTCCTCGAAATACCAGACACAGGTATATATCTCTCGTCTGTGACGAACACCTTCGTCCTGTCCCGAAGACATCACTATGAAGGATCCTCTCCTTTCCTATCCACCTTTGTGTAAAGAGGGCACAAACTGGTCTAGCTCTCCTTTACAAGGTAAGAGAACCTCTCAAGTTATTACTTTATTATTAACAGTGTATCTTTCGATGAAATTTGTTTTTAATTCCGTCAATAATTTTGTTCTTTTCGATCTACAACATTTCTTTCACATCATTTAATATGAACCGAGACTATACTACAACTTTTCACTTCAACGAGTCAGTACAGGATGAGAAACGTTGGGACACCTGACATCGGGCGGTCCGAGGAGTCAGGTACCTTAAAAGGTCCGTTCTCATAACCTCACCCAACGGTAAAGGAAGAGGTCCCCTAGAAGGACTGGGTCCCTAGCTTGGGTCCAGAGGGTTTAACATTCGTCTACGAATATTAAACTTCTATCACTAACACATAATAAAAGAACTCTTTCTTCCCCCTTTTTTCATATCGTCGACGGAACTTTCCCTTCGTATCAACTTTCTTAATTAACGTTACGAATCGCGTCACAAACCGTGTATAAGTCATTAATTGTACAAGTAATTCTTAGTTATTCAAGTAAATATCTTATAAATAATTTACGGTTAATGATATTCTCTTTGATTATAATTTATATGTACGTGAACATACTAAGAGAAGGAATAATCAAATGTTTGAGAAATATTCATAGACAAAATGAATAAAGAGATAAGGTGTATCTCGACTAGAAAGGTATTTATTGGATTTATGTATATAAAAACGATTTATCTTCTTGTGTACAAATACTTAATCAGTAAGAAGTATTTTTGTCATATATTGTAAATTGAGGTAACTTAATATCAGTCAAGAAATGAAAAAAAGGGGAGGAATGATCTGGTACTCGTCGTGTTCTCATCTTGTTCAATCGAATCGGTAGAGACATGGTAAGTCCTGAATTGTAGTACGGACCGTGTATTATCCACGGGTCATTTTACAAACAAGTCATTTACTTACTCTAGTATTAGTCACAGACATTACATAAAAAACTCACGATCAACAACTGTAGGGTCTTCTCCTCCTTATACTATATTTTCACAATCTATCAGAAGATATATTACATTCAGAAGACAAAGTACACAAAAATGGGGGGTTTTTTTCTTATTGATTCTACTTTGAAGAAAATTTCGAGACAAAATAAAAAGAATAAAGACGTCACGACTTAACAGGGTTCCAGCGATAACCCTACCGGATCCGAGAGGAGGTCTAAGGGGTAGGGGACCCTCACTACACATAACGTCGTCACTCGGGTCACTGGGAGTCATACTGGTCTCAGAGGACCTCTTGAATAAAATATGTCGTGGACATTCAATGACTTAGACTTTCGAATCCTTAACCTCTTTAATTTATTAATGAAGAGAACACAATTAGTATCTCAATAATTATTATAATTACCCATATCCGTGTAATGGTGAACGGTCTGTCTTTCGATAAGTAAAATGTATGAAATTAATATTGTTGTCAGACTTTTCCTCCCACAATGGAAGTAAGATGTCTACTCCTCTATTCTGATCATTCTAATTAATAAAATAGGTTCATGTGTATGTTTATTCATAATCTTGGTTCTAAGTTTAAGTCCAAACGGACTCAGGTTCCGGATACCAGAATTATATAACATACCGAAGGAATCTCGATTACATCCATATGAGAGTCTTGGTGGGAACTGACCATAGAAAAGTCTATGTCTACAAGGTCTTCATGGAGATGAGTACCCCTTGCTTATAGGGATGACTAGGAATTCTTTCTTGTAAGAGAAAAGTCCGTCAAAATCGTAAAAGGTTCATGAAAGAATATAGTTCGATATACAAGGTAAGGAACCAAATCGCAGAACATCTCATATACCCCGAAGGGTCCACCGTGTCACCATTTCTTAGGCGGACGGTCATGTTCTCTACGTTCTCTGATCCCAAACTAGGGACCTAACCCTCCTAGGGAACTTGATCCTTTACCGGTGGACGAGGTCATAAGAACGGACCTTTTAAGGTACCTGTCTCCTCGGACCGCCCAATGTCAGGTACCTCAGTGTTTCTCAGCCTGTGCTGACTCGGAGTGTCTCATATATGTTTTATTCAAGTAAATGACAAGGTGTTTATTATGAAATATAAACACTTCTAGCGATAGTATAAGGGGTAAAAGACAAAGAGGTCCAGTCGTGTCTATGGACTTTATGTTACATCAAATATAGTCGAGTCACCTTTCTGACTCTCGATGGTCCCATGTCTTCTTCGTCCCTCTTGAAAATGTACTCTAACAGTCCTTCCTCGTAGTACTCCCTATTCCCTAAAATTGACTCTGAACTTTTTATCAAAGTCGCGTTATTTCCTACACTTTATCCTTATCTTTCTTACTGGACAAATCTCTTCGTCAAATACATGATGGTCCGTAGATCAAACTAATCCATTCTTAAGTACACCTCCCCGACAGTTGTTCCACTCGATCGTGTGACGTTGGTCAGACACTTTCATAAACTTATAATACACTCCCCCTTTACTGTACTGGATTTATCACAAGATGGTTACAATTGGATCGTTAATACATCCTCCGGTCGACTCTCCTCTTATTGTCCTCGTCTATCTTTCGGTAAAAACCATAACCTTCGTACTCTGTCTCGCTTTCTGTCTCTGTCTTTCTCGGTCTTACTCTCACCATCGATGGTCACCCCAACCTTTTCTCCTCTACCTAAATTTTCTGTAACACTTAACAATCCTAAAGTTCTGAAAGATGCTATTTTCAGTAGTGACTATGGCAATGACATCCTCTTCTCTTTCCCTCGAATGAAACAAGAAATTAACCTCCTATTAACGAAATATTGCAACACAACCAAAGACGATATATTGTTGTACTTAGTCGGGATTTATATTTACATAGAGGAGAGAGAACTCCGAGGGAGGTTGGGTGGGATAGGGTGGGGAGATCTAACAGTGTGTCGTGGTCTACCTCGAAGGACACAAAATGTCGTTGAAGTGTGATCGATACTCTTGAATGTAACTATTGTGTAAAAGAGACACAGTCTCTTAAATACAATGGACAATAATTCTCGACAGGTTTTACAAAATTTAACCAACAAAGTGAATTAAGAAAACGATCGGGGTACTCTATTACAGTAGAGAAAATGTATAGTACTTTATGAATTCTCTACAATTAACGATCATTAATAATTATCCACCGTCTTGATCTTAAGAATGGTATCAGACCGTTTTTCGGGTACAAACAGGGGGATCTTGTATGATGGAGGATTCGGAACTCGTGACGCAATCTCACCACTTTTTTTAATTCAGAAATGTGGGTATATCAATTCACTATGATATGTTAGTAAAACGGGGTTTGACACCATTTTTATCTCCGAAACCTTGGGTGCCTCTCGTTCTAGATGGAGATGATGACTGTCGACATTTGGAACCTCTTTCTTTAACGATGGGTCAGGTCCTAAGAACGGATCTCTTAGGACGCCTGTCGTCTCGGACCACCCGACGGCAGACACCCCAGTGTGTCTCAGCCCGTACTGACTTTACTGAATCGTACGTACGTACGTAACCTCTTCCTTTACCGTTGGGTGAGGTAATAAGAACGGACCTCTTAGGGTCCCTGTCTCCTCGGACCACCCGACGGCAGATACCCCAACGTGTCTCAGCTTGGGCTGACTGTACTGAATCGTCGTCACCGTCGTCGACACTCAAAATTTCCGAGGATTGAATAAAGTCGTAAGTAAAAGAGTAAACATTTTTAATTCTACTCCTACGGAATATCCTTATATTATTCATGATTTTTATTTGTGTACGTCGTAAATTGTATCATGGCCTATGTATCGTCCGTTAGTCATTTATCAGTAACAATAACAATAACTCATAAACTTTCTTCTTAGATTAAAACAAATAAAAGAAACTTGACTTGAACATCCAATAAAAATACTTGAAGCCCGATAAAAACACATCGGTTCTCTTTGTATCCTAACAGAGGGATCATAGTCAAGCAAGAACTAACGATGAAAGTCTCTTTACAAAAGTAATGGAGACAAGGGTTTCGTCAATAGAAAATCACGGAGAGAAGAGAAAAGAGAGGGAGTTATCTTTAGACTATGGTCGTAGTCACTATAGAAGTCACTTCTACTACTACAGGGAAGATTTTGTTACTCGGTCAGTTTTCGAGAACGGTCTAGAGGATTCCAAGATCTCAGTTTACTAGTATTCAGCTTCTTCTACCCATTCTTTTTATCCATTCGGAGAAATACTTACGAACAAATCTCCGTTTTTGTTCCTTTCTAATAAAAGTATTCTAGAGGAGTACACTTTACTGGACACAAACGGTTGCGACAGTCTGACCAATTCACTTAATGTCATTACGTAATTCATAACGTTAGGAATTTGTACATTATTGTGCTTTTCTACCTAAATCATTTTACTAATTCTCTCTTTCGTCTTAAGACCCAACATAAACATGAGACAATGTGAATTACATCCTTCATATGTATTTCTTTCGTTTACTTTTCCTCATGTGCTTTCACTACTATCATCAAATATAATTTCATCATTGAGTTCATTTCAGAACAACTTTTGGACTAAGATATTATAGTCAAAGATATGAACACACCTCTATATATTCGGAAACCTAATGTTCTTACAAAAATATCAAAAACTCTAAAAAAAAGTGACATTTAATCCTGATTTCGGCAAAGAGTCAGGAACTATTGAACACGTAATTCTACGGACGACGGGAAGAAAGGAGGACAACGGACATGTTTGATCTAGCAAAGTATAAACCGAAGACTGTCAGACGGAGAGATGGACATACTTGAGGAAAGTCTTTAGAACAACTTGTCGTCTACGATAGTTTTTGAGGTCTTCTACGGGTTCACTACTGTAATTCACACCTATTTGACCGGGAAGACCCATCTTGTGTAAGTCGGTCTTAGTAGTAACTTTGTTACCCTCAAGGAGGTCTATCAGGAGTCCTATGGAGACCGTTTTTTTGAAAAGGACCCTCTGGTGGATTCGACTGTAGTTTTTTCGCCATACAGAGAGTGTACCCTCTTGATTTACACTGTAAAGACCTTTCATAATCACTACTCTTCTTTATTAATATAACATGAATCACAAAAGTATACGAAGTAGTTAGTTATTTTACATGATTTAGAGGGTGATCCAGGGTTCGTGATTTTGAGAACTCTTATTTCTTTGAATCTTCGGTCCGAGACAAGAAGGTACGGAATGTCAGTCGTCCTCTCTCTTTGTAAACTTACCGACGATATTATCCCGAAATCCCCGGTTTTCTCTCTAAAATATACTTTTCACGATATCCTTGTGTTCTAACCACTTCCGAAACTTTTCTCCTTCAGGAGACTCCTGGACCCCAAGATTTTTGTTCCGGAACTTTCTATACATCCGAAATAGTCTTCTATTCAAACAACAAACCAAAAAATTAACAAAACTAAAAAAATCGTGGAAGAAACACCTTATAGTGAAAGGACACCCGAAAAGGTTTTTACCTAACTGTTTCTGGTGAAACTAGTGACTCCACCAAGCTGAACGTAGGTCATTTTAATATCTACCTCCATTCTCTCTTAAACTAAAGACGAGGAATCTGTAAAACTGAAATCCTCCTAAACACTTAGACATTAATGAGTATATAAGCACATAATAGAATCTTAGAATCTCCATCTTTCTTAAAACTCCACTGAAATAGAATGAGGAAAAGTTCACTCCTTTGACCGGGTCTCCAAATAGGACAGGAGACCGACCAGAGTATGTCCCGTCACTGTATCGACTATGACATTAAGTCTTGAACTGAGCATTTAGTACAAGAATATCGATAATACCAAAAAGAGACGAAGAGAAAAATTTTATAGAAATAGTTCTATTGTTAAGTGTATGGTACAGTAAGTTGGCAAACTTCATATGTTGTGTCACTAAAAATTATATAAGTGTTCAACATATTGGTAATGGTGTTAGAATTAAAATCTCGTAAAAATAGAGTTGATTTTCTTTAGGGTATGAATGATCGTAAGTAAGAAGTCAAGGGAGAATCGGGAGAAAGTGATTCGTTGAGGATAGGATGAAACAGAGGTAAAAGGGTAGGACGTGTAAACTAAATTCAACTTAGTATGTTATACACTAAAATGACTGAAAAAAAACTGAACGTTATTACGAAGTTGAAAGTCATAAATTCAACGAAAGATATGTAACGATAATTTTTGTCACGAAGTCACTTATCATAACGTGTATGTAGTAAAGAATAAACTATATAAAGGTCGGGTTTATAATTTTCATTTATGGGAACTTTATTTAGGAATAAACGGGAATTTTTGTCGTGGATTTCACTAAATTTTATGAGAAATTTACTGAATTATTAATGAGAAAATTAATGAATGATTTTATGAGACATTTAGTCATGAGAACGGACCTTTTAGGGTACCTGCCTCCTCAGACCATCCGACGTCAGGTACCCCAGCGATTCTCAGCCTGTGTTGACTCGCTGCAGTGAAAGTGAAAAGTGAAAGTGCGTAACCTCTTCCTTTACCGTTGGCTGAGGTCACAAGAACGGACCTCTTAGGGTCCCTGCCCCCTCGGACCACCCGACGACAGAGACCCTAGCGTGTCTCAACTTGTGTTGACTTCGCTGAATCGTCGTCGTCGTTCAATGACTATCGTTGTTTTCCATGACATATCCAAACAAGTTTCGTAAATTCTCACATATTAACTAAGACGACCGACTTCATACAAACTCTTCGAAATTGTGTTAGACAAAAATAGTTTGGGGTTACGTTTGTTTTTACAACCTAAGAAAAGAGTCCAGAAGGGAGAAGATGGAAGACAGGTATACTATAAACTACTCGAGGAATTTTGAAGAGACTCGGAGTACAAGGGGTAGATATTGTAACTTTATGTCGTTCCTGTACCAAGACTATACGTGCTCAAAGTCAATTGTATCATAGAGGTTTCGTTCCCGACGGACATGATGTGTTCTCGAATTACATGTCAGTCTATCCTATTACTTACATTTTCGTAATTTGAGATTTTATCGTATATTGATTATCATCAAAAGGGTGATCTGGTAAGTCCATACTGGATTTAGTCTAGAGAATACTAATATGTCACCTTCACTCTTTATCTAAATTCCCTGATCTAGACTATCTGTCTCACGGACTACTTGATACCTGTCTCCAAGCACTGTAAGATGTCCTTTGCCTAGTTCTGGTAGGGGTACCTTTTCTTTACGTTTTTTCGTCTTACCGACAGACTCCTCCGGAATGTTTATCGATACTTTTCTTCTCCTCGTTTTTTCGTTTCCTCTTTTCCTTTCTACATTCAAAGACTTACGTCTCAAGGTTTTTTATCGTTCCTCTCTATTCTTTCGGAAGAAGTCGCTAGTTACGTTTCTTTATCTCCTTTTCTTGTCTTATCCTTTCTGATCTCTAGAGAAGTTCTTTTAATCTCTATGGTTCCCTTGTAAAGTACGTTTCTACCCGAGCTATTTCCTGTCTTTACCAGACCTGGATTGTCTTCGTCTTCTATAATTCTTCTCCACCGTTATTATATGTCTTCTTGACATGTTTTTTCTCGAAGTGCTGGGTCTATTAGTACTACCACACTCGTGAGTGGATCTCCGTTTGTAGGACCGTACGTTTCAGTTCACCCGGACTCTTTCGTAGTGCTACTTGTTTCGATCACCTCCACTACCTTAAGGTCAACTCGATAAAGTTTAGGACTTTCTACTACGACACTTTCACGACGTGAGTTATACGGTCGTTTAAACCTTTTGAATCGTCACTGGTGTCCTGACCTTTTCCAGTCAAAAGTAAGGTTAGAGTTTCTTTCCGTTACGGTTCCTTACGAGTTTGATGGCGTGTTAACGTGAGTAGAGTTTACGATCATTTCATTACGAGTTTTAAGAGGTTCGGTCCGAAGTCGTTATGCACTTGGCACTTGAAGGTCTACAAGTTCGACCAAAATCTTTTCCGTCTTCTTGGTCTCTAGTTCAACGGTTGTAGACGACCTAGTACCTTTTCCGTTCTCTCCAGGTCTTTTTGTAGATAAAGACGAAATAACTGATACGGTTTCGGAAACTGACGTACCTGGTGTTATTTGACCTTTTAAGAAGTTCTCTACCCTTATGGTCTAGTGGACTGGACGGAGGACTCTTTGGATATACGTCCAGTCCTTCGTTGTCAATCTTAACCTATACCTTGTTGTCTGACCAAGGTTTATCCCTTTCCTCATGTAGTTCCGACATATAACGGTGGGACGAATAAATTGAATATACGTCTCATGTAGTACTCTTTACAACCCGACCTTCTTCGTGTTCGACCTTAGTTCTAACGACCTTCTTTATAGTTATTGGACTCTATACGTCTACTGTGGTGGGATACCGTATTTCGTTTCTTGATTTTTCGGAGAACTACTTTCACTTTCTCCTCTCACTTTTTCAACCGAATTTCGAGTTGTAAGTCTTTTGCTTCTAGTACCGTAAACCAGGGTAGTGAAGTACCCTTTATCTACCCCTTTACCACCTTTGTCACAATCTGATAAAAACCCCCGAGGTTTTAGTGACGTCTACCACTAACGTCGGTACTTTAATTTTCTACGAATGAGGAACCTTCCTTTCAATACTGGTTGGATCTATCGTACAACTTTTCGTCTCTGTAATGAAACGGGTGTTTCCAGATAGATCAGTTCCGATACCAAAAAGGTCATCAGTACATACCTACACTCTCAACCTGACACTTCTTTGGACTCGCGGTTTCTTAACTACAAAAACTTGACACCACAATCTCTTCTGAGAACTCTCAGGGAACCTGACGTCCCTCTAGGTTGGTCAGGTAGGATTTCCTCTAGTGAGGACCCACAAGCAACCTTCCTGACTACGACTTCGACTTTGCGGTTATGAAAAAGATGGAGTACGTTTCTCATCTGAGTAAGTGTTCTGGGACTACGACCCTCCCCAACCCCCGTCCTCCTCTTCCCCTACTGTCTCCTTCTCTACCGACCTACCATAGTGGCTGAGCTACCTGTACTCAAACTCACTTGAGACCCTCAACCACTACCTGTCCCTCCGGACCGTACGACACTAAGCACCCCAGCGTTTCTCAGCCTGAGCTGACTCACTGACTTGACTTATCATCAAATGTAAACCCCGCACGATATAATAGTCACAATATCCATGTAAGTAGTACACTAGGAAATTTTGTGTATTTCTATCTACTCCTTTTTCCTTCGATTCTGTATTTAGTTAATTTATTGAACCGATTCTATTATGTCAACTAAATACCAACTTGATCTTAAACGTGGATCTTGAAAAAACTAAGGTTTAACATAAGTGAATTATAACAAAGAGTACGTAATAATAAAAACCGGTGTCTCTGACTCAAAAGGAAAACAGTAAGACTCTTCCTATTATACCCTGTATACCTTATTCGTAGTTCAGTTCTTAATCTTCTCAAGATCGAGACCAACATGGTCTGTGAATTAAGACACCGGGACTTGTGTTACCGGAAAGGTAGACACCCGGGGAGAGTTATTACTGTACGTTACCTGTTCTATAAAAGTCATAGACGAAGTCGAGAAAATTTTTTTTCAGAAAATCCCTATAACGATCGTTAAACAAATATACTTAAAGAAGAAGGTAATAACGGAATTGAGTGAAAATCAAATTTTATTATTACTCGAATACTTTGTCTTAATATATTCTTTATTTTATTGTCACGGTTCTGTATGAATTCATCATTCCTCTTTAGGTTCATCGTGGTCCAACTATATCTCAATAAAAACATTTTCTCTAAAATATCACAAAATTTACAAAGTATCACAAAATTTCACGAGAAAATAGACAATGGAGTCAACTAGAGTCGTGTGGTCACTCCACATCCACAACAGAATGAAGAGAAAGGTACCACCCTCTTCGTCCCTTTGACGAGATCACTCACACCCGAATGACCCTGGTCTGGAAAACAATTGTCAAGGACACCTACCTAGGTTTATTGTTCCGGGTCTAAGACAGGTACTCATGGTTCTCTTTATTTATCTCAGTTCTTAATTCTACCGTTCCTATCTCTAGTCACCTAGTTCACCCGACAAACTTACTTATAATCTCTATCACCTAAGGGACATAGACCCGTAAAAACACACCCAAGAAGTCTAGGTAAAATTCCCAGATCTTCACTTACTTGACCTTCTAGTAAAATGTCCACTATTTAACACCGACTTCGCCAAGTAATCATTTATTGTGTTGAATCAGTATATAGTTTACTAAGATGGGGTGTAAGGACAAAAATTTTTGGATAATTTCGGGGTATCGTCCCTCGTGTCTGAGTCTATGATGGTAGTAAATAGGGTAAATGTGAACGATAATGTCGTCTTTGGAAAAGAAAGACACATTTTTTGTCTGAGGTAAGACGGGTTGTGACGTTTACTTGTAGTGTGAACAGGTTAACACTGTTCTCCTCAGGGGATCAGAAGTCAGTCTTTTCTTTGAGTAAAAGTAATAGTATCGAAAACTAAGTCAAGAAGAGAAGTAAATAGGGAGTAACAGGTCGGTAGAGGGAAGAAAGTAATATGATGGATAGTTGAACAGAAAATTTTGTGATTCGGTATGGAATGTGGGTCACTTCACATACTATACAGACAAATGTGTAGGTCACGCGTATACGTACTGTGACTAATAAAGAGTATCGTTTCGTCTCGTCGCATCGGGAGGAATAGAAGAGACATGACATGGGTCCCAAAAGAGAAACAGAAACAATAAAGTCAGAATATCCCTATCAGCGAGTCAACACAGGTTCAGAAACACTGGGGTACCTGAATCGGGCGGTCCGAGGAGATAGGTACCTTAAGAGGTCCGTTCTTATGACCTCACCCAACGGTAAAGGAAGAGGTCCCTTATAAGGGCTAGGCCCCTAGCTTGTACCTAGATGACATAACGTCCGTCTAAAGAAATGGTAGACTCGGTGGTCCCTTCAGATGATAATTCTCTGTAAAGATTCATATTTCTGTCCAGTTGAATTTTACCGACTAAGTGTAACTCTAAACTATCTTTTGTTATTTTAAGACATTTTGTTAATGGAAGTTGTTTTTTTAAAAACAGATTCATAGTCGTCTATATCGGAACCACGACGACGACGATTCAGTGCAGTCAGAACAGGTTGAGACACGCTGGGGTACCTGCCGTCGGGTAGTCCGAAGAGGTAGGGACCCTAAGAGGTCCTTTCTTATGACCTCACCCAACGGTAAAGGAAGAGGTTACGTACTTTCACTTTTCACTTTCACTTCGACGACTCAGCACAGACTGAGAATCACTGGGGTACCTGATATCGGATGGTCCGAGGAGGCAGGTACCCTAAAAGGTCCGTTCGCATGACCTCACCCAACGGTAAAGGAAGAGGTTATATAGGAACTGAACTGAAATGTTAGACATCTGTTATGTAATCTTATACATTACTTAGAGATGGGGAAAAGGTTTCATTATGGACTCTATCTTTATCGTTATTTCAATATTTACCGACAGTAGTTAGTATACTTTATTAAATCTACTTCGAATAGAGAACTTCTCTACCCCTGACCCTTTCACCAGTCCTTCCTTTATGTTAACGAAAATTGAAACATACTTTTTATTATAAGTCAAGGTACAACGACTTGTAACAAGACAAAAACGGTTTATTTAGGAGATGAAGGTTCATGACAGACTCACGAAATAATTTTGAGACGACGACCGAAACAAAACCTTAGACAATGAACACATCGGTGGAGGACGAGCGACAGGAGACTTCGAAGATGAAGAAAAGGCGACAAGGGACTGTGGGACCAATCGGAGTGTGACAGGGGACTTCGGAGTTAACGGAAGGGAGACAGGAGTCTTAAACATTATAGGAAGGGTACCAGGAAGGTCGAGACCAACGAGGTACCGGTGTCTTTCGACGGTCGTGGCACTTAGTACGGTGAAAAGGACATGAAGACAAGGACTACGTCATCCCGATAGTTTCGTTTGTGGGACGAAAGGAAACTCTTTCTGGAAAGGGAAGTGAAATCTTAGTTATAGAAGTGGGTCAACGAGAAGTTCAAGAAAGGTTCGTATTGATTACAAACCGTAAAGGCAACTCGTGGCGTTCTAGTACCAGTGTTTCGCGCGTAGAGTTAATTCCTCGTGACCAGATGGCTATCCCGGGACTTTGCACCCGGTCGTGACAACGGCCCCGAAGGTGCCGAGGGAGAGGAGTCGGAGAGCCGACTGACGAGCTTCACTGAGTAGTGAAGCTTCACCCTCCTCGTTTCAGGACATTGGGATTGTGAGACCCTTTAATGCGACTGACCCAAGGATTTTCTCTAAAATCAATCTAAACTTTCTTTCCACCCACCATAGTTCCGTACTTAACTACTTTACCGAGATCAACCTACCATACTGTACACGAATACACAGACCAAGAAGAATGTCACCACTTTAAGGTCGTCTCTAGACACAAAGGTCATGTCAAACCACCGGGTTACTAGTTTGTGACCACCTTAAGGTTAGAATGAAAGGTTTAAATGTGTTTCTTTCGGGGTGTCTTTTTCCATGAAGTTCACTAATACTGAAAACAGAATGGTAAATCAGTGTAGTCCTAAACCTCGTATGAATTTTAATACGAGCATAGAATGTGATCTTTAAAAAGGTCAGAGTTTGTTATCATTATGAATACTTAATAACAGATAATATTAAAATTTAAAGACAAATTTATTCGATCTATAATACGATTTCTGAGACGTACCTATGATAGTTTAAATTAGTAATTTTGTTCAGACTTAATCCATGGACAATAGAAGTTAAACCCGTAGGGAACACCGAGTCGACCATTTCTTAGGCGGAAGTTACACCCTCTGGACCCAAGCTAGGGACCGAACCCTTCTAGGGGACCTCTTCCCTTTCCGATGGGTGAGGTTATAAGACCGGACCTCTTAAGATGTCTGATATATAGATATCAGGTACCCCAGCGTTTCTCAGCCTGTGCTGACTCGCTGAAAATAGTAGTAGAAGTCACTTTATTGAATCCAGATTCTAGCGGGTTTATTATTTCGATTATTTTCTGTTTCGGTCCTGATAAGGTTCAGAAATATCTAGGATTCAAGAATTCGAGAAACGACACGAGGGACGACACCTCTCAACTGATAAACCTAACTAGGTCTTATCATCGGAATTAGACTCCGAGATGAAAGAAAAAAGTCTGTCTTATATATTCTATAGGTGGGGTATAGGTTTTATTATATAACACCCATCGTCAAAATAGTCGATTAAGGTCGAAATATTTTAGGTGAACGTCAACCATGTTGTTTTTAATTATTAATACTCGTTAAAAATGAAGGAAGTTAATTTTCTCATCAAAAATATTGTAAACTGGAGAAACCATACCAATCGTACTTCTTACGTGGAATAAAAGAAAAACAAACATAAAAGTCCCCTAAATTTATTATATCCAAGTAAAACCTTTTATGTCGTTTTATCCTCGTAAAGTCATATAAACGTAGCTTAGTCATCAATTATCGAAAAAGATCAACATTTCTTAATACAAAAATTATCTTTTTATAAAAATTTTGTGTTTTTAGTGGATATTAAAGTAGTGGTTCTTTATCGACAACAATTACAAATACATACAGTAAAAATAGAAGAAGTTTACTTATGTTATATACATATTTAGAAACTGTCATAATCCCATTAAAATATACGTTGAAAATAGGAAAAAAATTAAATTGTAACAGAATTCGTAAAAATAAGTAAAAAAAGTTTTTACGCATAAATGAGAAGGTGTATTAAAATATTTATACACCTCCAAAATGATATACATATATTGAATTATGGGATAAAGAGTATTTGTATTGTTTTTAACAAGTATAATAAAGTTTAAAATCATTTTTAGTAAATTGTCGATACATAAGGTAAGATCCTTACACCATATTACTTATTAAGGACTAATAACTTGTAAATTAGTAAAGAGTAACATTGAAAATTTTATATGTAACGTATATTTTAATGGTTCATAACAATACAGAAGTCATATTTAAAGGTCTTCACTTCATTGACCCGGTTTCTTATACTTATAATTTTCGAAAAATATAAAAAACGATTTAAAGGAAAGTCTTCATTACGACGGTCAAATATAAGGGTTGAAGTCTGTCTACTGTCGGAGACAAAGAGGTATTGGAACTGTCATAACCCATATAAAAATTATCAAAAGGATCAAAATTACCGTTTGTAAACATAGTAGAATTAACGTGAAAAATAAAAATTCTGACTTCAATTTGAAAAAAACATCCTTGATTGAGAATTTTTGTCTTTTTTTTTAGAGGATTGAAGAAAGACTGAGGACTTTGCGAGAGATTAGAAAGTGCCTCTTCACCACTTTGGACTTTCCCTCTGGTGTCACCGTCTTATACCCGATGGTGAATTCTCGACGAAGTCGGTTTATTAATTCGATAACCCCTGACCTTACGTTTTCATCCTTCAGTTCTTTGTGAACCTCATTATCCGTTTATACCGGACCTCATTTCTTACTTCGCCCCGTTTCCGATTATCTCAAGACGGTTCTCTTGCGTGACAAGTATTGTTTGTGGGATAAGGTTGTTGTGTTCTCTTCTGATGTGTACCTGTAGTGGTCTACCAGCTGTGGCTTTAGTCTAACTAATATAAGAAACGTCGGTTTCTACCTCTTCGAGATATGTCAGTCGTTTTTGTTCTGGTCCTCGACTGACACCGAGTCTAGTACTCGAGGAGTAACGGTTTAAGTCTGACTTTAACTTCTTTCACCTCTTTTGGTGATCTGGTAAGTCCATACTGGATTTAGTTTACAGAATGCTGAGATGTCACCTTCACTCTTTATCTAAATTCCCTGATCTAGACTATCTCACGGACTACTTGATACCTACCTCCAAGTACTGTAACATGTCCTCTGTCCCTAATTCTGGTAGGGGTTCTTTTTCTTTACGTTTTTTCGTTTTACCGATAGGCTTCTCCGGAATGCTTATCGACACCTTTCCTCCCTGCACTTTTCGTTTCCTCTTTTCCTTTCTATATGGGTAAACTTACGTCCTAAGGTTCGGTATCGTTCCTTTCTATTCTTTCGGAAGGAGTCGTTAGTTACGTTTCTTTATCTCCTTCTGCTATCTTACCCTTTCTGAATCTCTAGAGAAGTTCTTTTAATCTCTATGATTCCCTTGTAAAGTACGATTCTACCCGAGTTATTTCCTGTCTTTACCATCCCTGGATTGTCTTCGTCTTCTATAATTCTTCTCCACCGTTTTTATGTGTCTTGACATGTTTTTTCTAGAAGTGTTGGGTCTATTAGTACTACCACACTAGTGAGTGGATGTCGACCTGTAGGACCTTACACTTCAGTTCACCCGGAATCCTTCGTAGTGATGTTTTCGATCACCTCCACTACGATAAGGTCAACTCGATAAAGTATAGGACCTTCTACTACGACACTTTCACGACGTGAGTTATACGGTCGTTCAAACCTTTAGTCGTCACCGGTGTCCTGACCTTTTCCAGTCAAAAGTAGGGTTAGGGTTTCTTTCCGTTACGGTTCCTTACGAGTCTGATGGCGAGTTAACGTGAGTAAAGTGTACGATCATTACGAATATTAAGAGGTTCGGTCCGAAGTCGTTATGTACTTGGCACTTGAAGGTCTACAAGTTCGACCAAAATCTTTTCCGTCTCTTTGGTCTCTAGTTTAACGGTTGTAGACGACCTAGTAACTTTTTCGTTCTCTCAAGGTCTCTTTGTAGAGAAAGACGAAATAACTGATACGGTTTCGAAAACTGACACACCTGGTGTTATTTGACACCTTTTAAGAAGTTCCCTACCCTTATGGTCTGGTGGACTGGACGGAGAACTCTTTGGATATACGTCCAGTCCTTCGTTGTCAATCTTGACCTGTACCTTGTTGTCTGACCAAGGGTTATCCTTTTCCTCATGCAGTTCCGACATATAACAGTGGGACGAATAAATTGAATATACGTCTCATGTAGTACTCTTTGCAACCCAACCTTCTTTGTGTTCGACCTTAGTTCTAACGACCTTCTTTATAGTTATTGGAGTCTATACGTCTACTGTGGTGGGAATACCGTCTTTCACTTCTCCTCGATTTCTTGGAGAACTACTTTCACTTTCTCCTCTCACTTTTTCAACTGAATTTTCGAGTTGTAAGTCTTTTACTTCTAGTACCGTAGACCAGGGTAGTGAAGTACCGTTTATCCACCCCTGTGTTACTTTTGTCACCGAATGAAATAAAACCCCCCGAGGTTTTAGTGACGTCTACCACTAACGTCGGTACTTTGATTTTCTGTGAATGAGGAACCTTCATTTCAATACTGGTTGGATCTGTCGTATAAGTTTTCGTCTCTGTAATGAACCAGTTATTTCCAGACAGATCAGTTCCGACACCAAAGTCACCAGTACATACCTACACTCTCAACCTGATATTTCTTTCGACTCACGGCTTCTTAACTACGAAAACTTGACACCACAACCTCTTCTAAGAACTCTCAAGGAACCTGTTGTTCCCCTAGGTTGGTCAGGTAGGATTTCCTCTAGTCAGAACCTACAAGTAACCTTCCTGACTACAGCTTCGACTTTGAGGTTGTGAAACCGGTGGACTACGCTTCTCGACTGAGTAAACTTTTCTGGGACTACGACCCTTTCTAACTCCCGTCTCCCTCTTCCCCTACTGTGTCCTACTCTACCAACCTACCGTAGTGGTTGAGTTACCTGTACCCAAACTCACCTGAGACCCTCAACCACTACCTGTCCCTCCGGACCGCACGACGCCAAGTAACCCAGTGTTTCTCAGCCTGTGCTGACTCACTGACTTGACTTGACTTGACTAACTGAAGTATTTCCTACCTAAGGAAATATTAAGTAGTATACAACAGAATAAATCAGGGACACCGAGGAGAAATTAAATTGGATTTGAAAAAGAAAGGGAGAAAAGAGTCGGTCTTCAGTAACCAAGACGTAGTGAAGGAAATGCTTGCCAGTAAGTCAGACTCGACGAAAGAAAGTCACTGGTCGAAGGTCATGTTGTCCTCTTACCAGTCTGAGGAGAACCGGGGTAGTTCCATCCAACTATGTGTAAGTCCATCAGTTCGTAAATACCTCGTACACAATGACCGGACCGGACTCTTACATCGTCACTTGCTCTTCTAGTCGTAGAATTGAAAACGTCGAATACAATTTTATCCTATTGTGTTCAAGACACTTCTTCGATTTCCCACACGACACACTATGGGACCTCCTCCCGTACCGTCGGGGGAGGTCATAAGAACGGACCTCTTAGAGTACCTGTCTCCTCGGACCGCCTAGTGTTAGGTGCCCCAGCGTTTCTCAGCTTGTGTTGACTTCGTTGAATCGTACGTGTGTGTATACTAACATTCATGGACCCTCCTTTATCCTCTACCTTTCTACAGAGGTTCTTCCACTGTAAATCCACCATTAACTTCTTACTCTCCTTCTCTGGTGGTTCAATTTGCGTGCTCCTTTTAGTAAGGTCTCTTTTCTTACCGTGTACGCTTCTGGGATTTCACTCTTACCCGACTGAAGTAGTCCCCTGTCTTACAACGGTGTCCTGTCACTAGGTTTACCCTCTACCCGATCTGTCCGTCCTCAGTATAACAAGTCTCGAAACATCATTCTCATTTCCAGAATTAAAATAGGATTCTCGGTTCTTCTTGTAACTTTGTTTGTACTTTCAATTATGGACTAAATGTAAAATTTTCTACCGGGACACCTCTTATAACATCCCATGTCCTCCCTTTTATCACTTAGCTAACGTAGGTCTCTTCTTTACTAACTACCAATCCTAATCTCTTCACCGTCACTTGTTCCTCTCTTCACTGAACTCAAACACGGACCTACGACTCACATTAAGTAGTCTCGCTCT
Organism: Capra ibex; assembly: GCA_006410555.1. Lineage (NCBI taxonomy): Eukaryota > Metazoa > Chordata > Mammalia > Artiodactyla > Bovidae > Capra > Capra ibex. Next base: position 1,858,124 of record SJYO01032929.1, read on the forward strand.
CAAGAAAGGAAAATAAGTCTTCGTAGTCAAAGAATCCACTTTGTTTAAAAAAATCTCGAATGGGATTAGTAAAGAAATTAACTTTATATCAACTACACGTTATATTCAATACCCACATGTCATATCACTAAGTACGAAAAATTTTCAATATAAGGTAAATATCAATGACATTTTATAACTGATATAAGGGACTTGACGTATTATATAGGAACGACGAATAAAATGTAACACGTATTATCAAACACGGAGAATTAGACGACGGAGACAAAACAAGAACGGGGTAGAGAAAGGGGTGGTAATTAAACAAGAGACGTAGACACTCAACCAAAAAAAAAACCAATATCAGTGTTCAAACAACACAAAAATCTCAGGTGTATATTCACTATGTCATAAAGAGAAAGAGACAGACTGAATAAAGGGAATCGTATTATGGGAGGTCCTGGTGGGTACAAAAACGTTTACCGTTCTAAAAACAAGAAAAAATACTAACTCATCATAAGGTAACATATATGTTGTAGAAGTAATAAGTAAGTAGACACAACCTATGAATCCGAAGTAAGCATAGAACCATTAACATTTATTACGAACATAGTAACTCCACCCACATAAAAAAGTTTAATCACAAAAACAAAGAAAGTAAACACATAGGCACTCCCTTTAACGACCTAGTATACTATCAAGATAAAAATCAAAAAACTCTGTGGAGAAGTCAAAAGGTGTCACCGATGTGGTTAAATGTAAGGGTAATCCACCTTCTTAAACTTGCACACCGAAGTCATATCGAGACAGGATAACAGGACCACCCGAAAACTTTAGTAGTGTCGGTACGAATTTTGTAAAGGTACTGAGGAATAGTGGGTTTCCTATTTTCCCGGGTAGAATACTGGGGTCTGGTGACGTCGATAGAGAGAACGTCGAAGGGATGATTATCGGTACAGTTTGATACATTTCTTAACGGTTCCACAAGTACGACAAATACGTAAGTACGAAAACAAGAACTAAAAGTACGAAGAGGAACCTTCGGGAGAGACTGGAGAAAGACCGGAAGAATCATTATTTATGGTAAATCTCTGAACAAAGTGAATAGTAACTTCTTTTACTTATAGTGTAATAAGAAGGGGATGGTTTCAGATTAAAAAAAACGAAAGGATCAGGTAAGACCTGAGATTCCAAACATTAGTCTTTCCTCATTATTTATCTTAACTACCTGATCTTTAACAAAGAGAAACAACTCTCTTCATGACAAGATCTATCTAACATCAGATATAAGTTATCTCGTTTTCTCAAAACGACACCTAAAGTTTATTTTCCATGTTCAGGGGTAATAGAGATCATTAAGTCAGAGTATTTTATCACTGGTAAAAGTAAGTCGTAAATAATAGGGTGTAGGAAAAAATGAAAAATTGTAAAAATTTGAAACTTTTTATTGAAGTTTGAATCTGTTTTTAACGTTTTTTATCATGTCCCTTAAGTATATGGGAATAATGGACTTGAGTCGTTAATAAGAAGTATAAACGAAATATTAATAGGTGGAGAAGAGAGAGAAACAGAGGAAGGGGTCAGAGACAAAAACATGTGTATATGTTAAAGATCTGATACAATGTCTGTAATTTGGAAAGAAGAACTTAAGACACAACAAAAAGGAGTATTGTTAATCCTTTTAACAATAAGAACCCAAAGGGACCACCGAGTCGACCATTTCTTAGGAGGACGTCATTCTAGGGGACCCAACCTAGGGACCCAACCCTTCTAGGGAACCTCTTCCCTTACCGATGGGTGAGACCATAAGACCCGATCTCTTAAGATACCTGACATATATATCAGGTACCTCAACATTCCTCAGTCTGTGTCGACTCGCTGGAAGTGAAGTGAAGGATTATTGTTACCGTCGTAGTATGTATTACGACATGTCACTACTTCTAGTCAAATTGTCGATTTGATATAAGATAGATATCCAGTATGAGGCTAAAGTGGTTGACATGGTTATGAAGGGAAACATCGTAAAAAAAGGTCAGGTCCTAGTAGACAATGTAAATAAATAAATATTACTTAATTTAAAACGAATAATGGAAATAAGTATACTATTCATTCTCTCGAACGTACAGAATGTACTTTGTATTCTATTATCCCATCGACTAAGACTTCTTCCCTTCTTGGAAATTTGTTAATTAATTGGAGTTAAATGTATTACCAGAATAAACGTATCGTTTATCCCTCCCAAACTAATATCCGTTAATTGTCAGTAATTATTCACTTTGACACAATCTTTATGATGAACCCAAACATAAAGTCTGAGTTCTTGGTTTCGAGACAACGTAAATTTACATAGAGAGAGTAGAGGAAAGCAGACCTTGTCAACACGACGGGAAGAAACAGAAAGTCATGACATGACAAAGACTTTCATTCCGGTAGAGTAAAAGGAACAATACCGAACAATCTTTGTGGGTCGTAAATTTTCACCTGTAAAGTAAAGGTTTATGTACCCGAAAACAAATTTCATAACAATTATTATTAAATAGTAAAATAATAATTAAAGAGTAAATTTACGAAAGAAAAGACGTTAGTGAGAGACTTTTCAAAAACCCAAAAAAAAGGTTATTATTTCTATGAAGTAATGGAAACTACTCTGAAAACTACGGATTCAGTTTCTAGAGAGAACCATTTACAGTGTAATGTGAACTTTTATACACCTAATAAGAGTCTATAGAAAATTATAACTAAAGATTATATTAAGGTGTCACGATTCTCTTGTCTGAGACAAACTAAAGTCATGGAAATTTGGTACTGTAAAAACGTGGAACAAAATACAGGGACCTATACAAGGTCACAGAGGATTAAATATCAGATACCCTTGAACTTCTCTTAAACATAGGATGATAATACACTTTTAACATATTTAGAATTAACACAATTTTTTTTTTTCATTTCGGTCAATGAAACATGTCACAGGAGGTAAACCCCAAATAGACTTACCGAATAATGATACTATTAACTTTCCTACACTAAAAGATTGAAGCGATAATTGAGGTGGGGGGGCACGTAAATAATTAACCGTAAGATATGTCTTCTCAACAGGGAAGAGGGAGTAAACAACTATCAGTATACCTGAGTACCTAAGACTGTAATAAGTTTTCGAATATTGGGTGATGATAATAATAAGTAAAACTTTGAGTTGAACAGGGTATAAAAACAGGTTGCCCTCGGGGAAGTTGACTTAAGACAGGAATGTCATACAGAGGTAAGAAAAGACTCGTAAAGGGAATAAAAGACCGTGTTCTACTACAACATCCGAGTAGAACACAATAACTACTTAATAGACGGAAAGAATTAGGACCATTCCATTCCGTCAGATAATCACAAGGATGACAACACTATAAAATCATACTTAATTAAATATAGGATTGTTAGACTACGACGAAGATCGAGGTTTTAAGACTAAGGCTAAGATCTTCTATAGGGATAATTGAAAGAAGGAAAATACAAAAGATCCATTGACACCTCGAACAAAATCTATTGTTCCTAAAGTGACCACAGTTATGTCTCAACTCATCGTTGTGGGTTGTGTGGGGTGAATCACGAGAATGTTTAGGTCTATTCTGTGACGGTCTTTGACAAGTTCTACAATGAACATGGTTTTTAGGTGTCTGGGATTTAGTTTGAATACTTCTTTGACATTTCTTTTACGTCTTAGACTACGAGGGGTGGGGTTTCAGTGGATCGGGAAAATATGGTTTAAGAAGCTGGAAGTACCGTCGCGGTCGGAGAGTACTAAACCATTTACTCTACTTACCCAGTTGTCTTCTCTCACGAAACGAGAACGTACACGATAACTACCACGGTCTACCTTTTCTAAAGCAATCACCTCTTAGACTCTTTGTCGGTAGTTCGTTACAAATAAATTTAACGTTTGAGAAGTCGTGTCTTCTTCAGTGGTCTAGACAGTAACGTACCCCGTGTTGTTTTGGTCAGAAATTGAAAAGAGTCCATTGAAACATGTACAGAATTACAAGGTATACGTAATTCCTACTTCCACCCTCAACCCCTCCCTTCTCTTCATACAAAGGGTCTAGTGTTAATGTGACATTTCCTTTGTCTTACAAGTCTGAACCCCCTCCCCCGCCCCCCCGTGAAAATAGTAGTAGACCACACGTCTAGGTTAGGGTGATAACCTATCCTCCTTCTTTTCTGTAACGGTTGTAAAACTTTGTAAAACACAGAAAGAAAGCGGACTTAAGACTCAAGATAAAGAAAGACAAAGGAGATCCTGAATCTAGTCAATTTGAAAAAAGAAAAGACAAAGGTGAGAGAGTAAATAAAAAGGAATCTGAGTAAATAAGGAGGCGACTAAATTTATGAGTAGAATGAACTAAAGAGTTATCTAAAACAACGACATCGAATTTAACAAAGGAGGGAACTAAAAACACCAAGAGAGGAGAGTAAAAGGAAGACTGAGTTGTCGACAAGAAGAGGTCAGCAACTCGATCATCCTTGGGATCCTTTTCCTGACACTGGGGTCGTGAAGAGGCACAGAGGATGAAGATTAACAATCATAGGGACAAGTAATGAAATACGAATCGTAAGAGGTCTGGTTGGGAGAAAAGGGGTATCAGTGAAGTAGATGAGGGTATCGAAATACACACACTTCTACTGAAGGTCTAGGTGTGAAGAAACATCCGGTCCGTAAAGGAAGACCAAGGTCTAGAGACACAGATCGACGGAAGACCAGCAGTGGTGGATTTAGAGAGTTCTCGGGAAAGGAGAACCGTGGATTGTACAGGGGACCGTTTAACGTCCATAAGTTATTTCAACACATTTACCTTTTAATTGAGTCTACATAAGTTTAGACTTAAATAATAGGGAAGGTTTAGACAAGGAGAAGGAGGATAGACGGGATTAAGTATAATATTAAGTGACTCTTTGGGTTCGTCTTGGATCTTCAACTGAAACTCAGAAAGAAATGCATTATTGAATGGTTTAGGTCATCTACGATGTTTGTTAATAGAGACCTTATTTAATAGAATAGAGATGAGGTAACGGTGACGAAAGTAAGTCCGGGAGTAAGGACAAGGTCTATCGAGCGGCTGACAGGATGGACAAACAGAGAGCGACAGGGAAGAAGACACATGGTTGCCATTACTAGAAAGATTTTGTGATTGGACTTATAAAATGAGGGGACGAATTTTGTAAAGTCACTAAGGGGCATCGGAAGTCCGATCTTAAGCCTAGGATTAAACCTCATATTCTGGGACGGACACGAAGAGGTCACAGGAGAAGAGACGTGCGACCTATCAGGTCGACACGAGTTGACGAACGTCAAAAGATTTGTAGGAGAAAAGGGTGGACACGGGGTCTTCGGGACAGATCTACTCGAAACAGTAGTCTCTTAAGTACGGAAATACTTGAACCGGAAATACACAAACAGAGATTTGTTCCGATACCGAACTCTGACTCCTATGTCTCACCCAAAATAAAACTACAGAAGTCGAGGATGGTGACACGTATCGTTTATCCGAAAATCATTTACGAACAATTTATTTTCATATTCAATTATGAAACAGAGTCTACACCCCAAACCAAAACAAAAAACCAACAGGGAGAGGGGTCCACTAAGGACAGAGAGACAGAAGGTTTACAGACCTTTCCGAATTCTTGTTACACTACTATTAACTTTGAACCTTGTTCCACGCCTCGGGTCCTGTCCTGTTCGAAGAGCCCGACCACTTTGAGGGGGACGTAGTCAAAATGTACAGTAAGTTCATTTATCCTGGAAAACTTCATAAGAAAAAAATGTAAAAATTGAAACATACTTGAACTTATCCTCATAAACGTCAAACGTTTGTATAGGTCGGGTCATTAAGGAACCTCCTGAAAAGAGTTAAAGTGATGTAAACGACGAGAAAGAGGATCCAATATCGTTAGTATGTCTATGACGAAAGGTACAAAGTCCGGGATACGATTCTTGGAATGTATGTAGTTCAGGAAATTAGGAGTGTTGTCAGGAGACTCCGTCCATTTAAAATAAAGGGGACAAATGTTTACTCCATTGTCTCCGTGTCCTTTCAATTTATAATTAAACATTATACATAATTTCATCACCTTGGTCCTAATCTTGGGTCTCTTAGACCGAGAGATCAGGTGAGGGGAGTGGTTCTTCGAGTCAACGGTTTCAAATAGTGGAGTGTCTTGACCACCAAATAGAGACAGTGTTTGAAATCAATCATAACAAGTGTAGTTGGTAAACATTCTAAAGATATGACTCGTAACAGAAAATCTGGAAGTCTAAACTAACGACATGGAGTAAATAGTGATAAGTTTCAATCTACCCTATAACTAAATAGACTTTTAGTAAAGGTAGGAGTCATGTTTGACAAGTCAAAAACAAAGTTCCATGACTAAAAATTAATAAGATCTTGACTTGAGAAAGGATTGGTGGAAAAGTACCAAGACACAAAATTTACGACGTGGAACGTGAAACGTTTCTCGTGATAACACCCGTCACAGACTGTCCTCGGAAAGATATTGAGGTCCTTTATAATAGTAATAGGGGTAAAATGTTTACTCCTTTGAATAGTAAATTGAACCTCTACAGTCGGAGACACACACACACTTCAGCGAGTCAGCACAGGTTGAGAAACACTGGGGTACCTGACATCGGATGGTCCAAGGAGGTAGGTACCCTAAAAGGTCCGTTCTTATGACCTCACTCAACGGTAAAGGAAGAGGTCCTCTAGAAGGGCTGGGTCCCTAACTTGGGCCCACAGGGCGTAACATCCGTCTGCGAAATGGTAGATTCGGTGGTCCCTTCGAGCAGTCGGAGAGACCGAAAGAAAAATAGTAGACATTTTACTCCCACTAGTCTCTATAGGATGGAGGAAGAACCTCGTTAACACTCCTAGGTCACTCTTTTATTTCCTTATTCGGAGATCACTTGTCAAATCATGAATGTACTACCATTGTCACCCTTCGGACCAGTCCGATTCCTCAAGACGACCTTAGTACCTACAGCAACAGTCGATATCCGCAAACCGAAAAAGGGGAAAAAACAACACCACAATCTGACCAGACTATAAGGGGAAACAAAAAGTAAAGGAATCTGGGGAAAGTAAAGTAACGACTCACACATCTTGTCATTATCGATAGTTAATGATTCGTGAATGGTACAACCGTAAAATATAGCCAATAGAGTCGAATCAGGATTGTTGTCGGGAAACTACATCCAAAAGAATGGATGTCAAATGTCTCCACCTTTGTGAAAGTTTTCAATATGACTAATGAATCAGTATCTCATTCATTCTCCGTCTACATTCTAAGTCGTACCATTACTTCTCGTAAATCTGAAGAAAGAGTAGACACTTATCACTTCTTATCGTTGGAAACGGTACAATCTTTCTAATTTCTTTGACTTCACGAATACTGTATCATTCATGAGTCATTAATCGTCTATAATAAACATTATAATGAGTTTTGAATAGACGACCTGAGGTTTTAAATATACGAAAAAGATCAACCGGTGTGACGGATGGAGATTTTATACGAGAAGTCGTTGGGAACCCCGGTACTACTATGTCTCTATTCAATCTGTGTAGGGAAGGGGGAGTCTAACGACGTAAACCTTGAATAGACGGACAGTAAAAATGAACTATCTAATGCCCATCTTAGGATAAAAAAGTTTGGTGGTAATGAAAAGATGAACATCCAGACAAAAATTGTTTGACTCTTTTGTTTATTCTTTACCTCGTTGAGATACTGTACTAACTACTAACAACAAACGAGTACGTGTTAAAGAGAGAGAAATCTCTAGGGTTCCAAAGAGCGGACGACGAACTACGAGCCATAGGTCAACAACGACAGCTGTCGATGTACGGACACTAACTGCACAAGAGTCCGGTGGTTTTACCCTCAGAAGCCCAGAAAAATCGATACCCGAGAAGTCTAGTCTATTATCGTGATGTTTCTAATTTCTTACTTCTTCCTTGTGAATGAGGGAAGTTGGGGTCCGGTCGGGTAAAGGACCTGGTCGGCAGACATCGTAGACAACGATACCATCACTGGTTTGTGAACTAACAAATGTTTTTTGTATTAGAATAAAATTCCTAATATTCCACTACAAAACTATTAACCTCACTTGGATTTAGACGGGATTTTTTTTTATCAGAGTCACTTTTTTTCTTTTCCATTAGACCCCCTCTTTTACCCCTACCCCACTTCTCACTAGGATTTACATTTGGTCGTTTTATAAGACAAAGAACTGGTTTAGGTACAACGTTTCAAAAGTTCACTGTAAGAATTGAAAAGATGAGTATTGAATTTTCCTTAAACAAGACATGTCAACAAGTCAATTCTTTCGTGTAACTGTATGAAGTAACACAAATAAGGGAATATGTACTCCATCCAGTAACAGTAAGAGAAAAAATTCATTACTTTATATTAGTCTCAAATACACAATGAGTAGGTCCCAGTGCATCGACTCTTACCCTCTTAACGACAAGTCGTCCAGAAGACTGAGAATTCAGGTGATATAGTCCAGGAGGACATAGAATGTAAACTACAGAAATGATCTTATCAGTTTAGAATCAGAGGTGACATACAATATAAAAATTTAGACTTAGATTTACTGTTTAACTAACGGAGATCATCTCTTTCTTGATAATCCTTTTATAGATAAGTAAAGTCAAGTCAGCGAGTCAGTACAGGCTGAGAAACTCTGGGGTACTTAGTGTCGTGTGGTCCGGAGGGACAGGTAGTGGTTGAGGACCTCAAGTGAGTCTGAGTTGCAGGTAGCTCAGTCACTACGGTAGATCGGTAGAGTAGGAGACAGCAGGGGAAGAGGAGGACGGGGGTTAGGGAGGGTCGTAGTCTCAGAAAAGGTTACTCAGTCGAGAAGCGTACTCCACCGGTTTCATGACCTCAAAGTCGAAATCGTAGTAAGGAAGGTTTCTTTAGGGTCCCGACTAGAAGTCTTACCTGACCAACCTAGAGGAACGTCAGGTTCCTAGAGAGTTCTCAGAAGAGGTTGTGGTGCCAAGTTTTCGTAGTTAAGAAGCCGCGAGTCGGAAGAAGTGTCAGGTTGAGAGTGTAGGTATGTACTGGTGTCCTTTTTGGTATCGGAACTGATCTGTCTGGAATCAGCCGTTTCATTACAGAGACGAAAACTTATACGACAGATCCAACCAGTATTGAAAGGAAGGTTCCTCATTCGCAGAAAATTAAAGTACCGACGTCAGTGGTAGACGTCACTAAAACCTCGGGGGTTTATATTTCAGACTGTGACAAAGGTGACAAAGGGGTAGATAAAGGGTACTTCACTATCTTGGCCTATGAATCGACGAAGTTTATACACAAGAAATAGAACAATTCCTTTATCGGAAGATAAGAATCGTATGCTTCTTAGTCTTTGTAGACTAATTTACAATAGTTTATGGAAAAGTCGGAAATAACTCCATCAGTGAAAAAAGGAAGGAGATAATCACGTAACCTAATGTAAATACCTAAAGGATTACAACTGGGTTCAGAGTGTCAGATCTCATTTACGAGGGACTATACTAATGTCACTCGTCAACACTCTAAATACGTGTTACTTATAATTGATAGACGAATAAAGAAGTAGAGAAGAGTCTGATATTCTATTATTCGTACTTGTGAGGTATGTGTAATGAGAAATTTCGAGTGGTCGTAGAGAGAAAGCAAAGTATCCGTCCCCTGGTACCTTTACCTAACTACCTCGTGGTGAAACTTGAGGAACATCTGTTCCAATTTCCCGAGCGGGGAGAAGTCCGGTGTCAGACCCCTCTTCGTCTAACAATACAGGTCATGATGAAAGGTCAAGTTCTGAGTGTCAGGTTACACGACTTTCCTGGACTCAAGGAACTTTTACCATCCAAACCCTCTAATCCGGAAGAATCAGAAGACACCGAGAAAATAACTTATATGAATCTCTAAAAAGAAGGACTCACTCAGAACACAAGGAGTCATAAAGATCAGAATCAACTCGTTACGTCCTCTATGGGACTCAAAAACGAAAAGAATTTAACAAAAAGTATTGTAAAATAAAACTAAACTAAAGTTTAAATACCTTTTCAACGTTTTTATCATGTTTCATAAGGACATATGGGAAATGGATTTAGGTAGTTAGTAAATGTAAAACAGAGTAAATTGTAGTAAATGTTTGGAGAAGTGAGAATAGAGAATTGTATGTCAGTTAAGAATAATAGGTAGTATTAATATAAGATATTCCAGTAGTTCTCACGATTTAATTCTCTCTTATGACTTGGTAACAATGATCCCCTTTATATATGTATATATAGAGTGCATCTAGTATTAGAATTTAGGATTTCGTTGAATGGGACCATCTAAGATCACAGAAATAAAATGTCTTCTCTTTCGTTCCAAGTCTCACAATCACTGATACCGGTGGGGTGATTGTTCAGGGTTCCAACCGTAAATTTGGGACAGGTTGACTGGAATTACAGCTCAAGGACGTGATGTAACATGACAGGGAATGATAGAGATAGGAACCCAGTAGAGACTCTCGAGCTTGTTCTCCTGTCTTCACAGCAGAACAAACTAACGTCGACCCTTACTCGTTCAACCCACTGAGTTTAAAAGACAGTAAGACTCGTACAGGAATTCATTGACACTTTCACGACGGTCCTAACCAAAACTCCAAGTTTATTACCTGAACATGGGTCCTATATATTTCGTGAGAATTGTTTAGTCATTATTTTTCTGTTGGGTCAAATTTTTACCCGTTTCCTAGACTTATCTGTGAGGAGATATATCTTTACCGATTATTCGTGTACTTTTCTACCAATTTTACTAATCAGTGAACCCTCTATTTCTAGTTTTGTTATCGTTCCATGGTGAAGTATGAGCGACTCTACCGACATATATAAAAAAATTTTATCTAATTATTCACAACCATTCTTTCATTTCTTTTATTTCACGACCTCGAGCGTGTGTGACAGGTGGTTGTTTCCTTAAAGAAGACATAATAGTACCGTGGAATCCGCTGGTATCGATGATTCCTTCACCTGGAACCATCCTCATTACGTCAGTCTTCTATGTCTAAGACCAAGGTTCAGATACTGCATGATCGAGATTCTGGAAACCTAACTGACACATTGAAGTTCCATCGGTATAGGAGTAGACACATTGTCCTCTTTATGGACGAAAGAAAAGGGGACCTCTTCCCTTACCGATGGGTGAGGTCATAAGAACCGACCTCTTAAGGCACCTGTTTCTTCGGATCCCCCGATGTCAGATAATACTCCTATGTTAACTTATTATGACCTATAATTGTAAGAGAGAATAATATAAATTCCGTGAATTACTACACAACTTAAAAAGACTTGAAGAAAAGAAAAGGTTTCCTTAGTGGGACTTCGGAAAATCTAGACGTCGGTGCGAGACACAAGGTCTGGGGCAGAAATTGTCACCTGTGGTAGTGAGGGAGGACAACGGTCGACTCCAAGGTCACGTCTCCGAGGACGAATCGCGGAAGAGACGTGTACCCGAACAGGGACCTCCACCTCAGGTCAAACTTTAGACCACGTCCATGTCATACCTATTAGGTAAGGACACGGACCCTTTCTTCACGTGTCAGTATCTCGTAGGAAGGCAATTAATCGGGACCAACTTGACATTCGTTTCACTGGGGAAGACGGGACAAATTATAATAAATCCTAAAACCATCACTGAGAATAGGTCGAAAATGGTATTAGACAATTTAATAATCCGAAAACCCCCGTGAAACATAGAGAACGAAGATTGGTGATGAATGTAAACCTTCTCTTCAAAAGTAAAAATAGAGGATGACAGTGAATTGTACATAATCAGTGGAAAGAAGACGAAGAGAAAAACGGAATGCAACAAGTCCGGGAACGATATAGTACGGAGTTAATGACATTATGGGAGGATTGACCAGAGAAGTGAAGATCTGAGTAAAGAACATTAGACAAGAAGGGTGTTGGTCTTCTGATCGGAAACACTTTATTATTAGGGTGAGTACCGTGTCTTGGTGAACACGACGTCCTACCTACAACAGTCCTCGCCGATGAGGGTTTCCCGTTTCGGTCTACGACTCAGGAGTTGGCTTTTGGACACTCTTCGACCCGAAACAGAACTTGTGTCTCATATTAAATACCCCGAGGAGGACGTCCAATACCCGTCATTTAGGTCGGTCTGTGTTGGTGTCGACGTATGGTGTTTATGTCTTGTCAGCCCGAGGTTTCTTTTGATCTATGACTTTCGAATAGGGACCTTGTCTGACTTAGTAAGCAGGTGGATTAAGAAACTCGACTGCTGTCGAACACGAAAACACCGAATGTCTATGATAATAGGATTACACTCTCTGGTCTACCAGCGGTTTCCTTGGAACGGTAATAGCTCCTAGACACGGAACCATTGGTACGTCGTGGCACTCCTACCCCCGTATGTCTGGAAATTAGAGGGAAATTGGGGGTCCGAACTCTTATCCTTTCTTGACTCCTTGGTCAGTAGTCCATTAACTTCTACAAATGGAAAGCGAAAGTTTCCATCCTATACACTTATAGGGAAAAGGGAGATTTAATCACTAAGAAGTGTAAAACACCATGAATGGAAAAGTCTTAAACTATTTTTGACTCCATGGAAGAGAATCTTTCACTTATCTTATGTATGACTTTTAAGACTTATATTAGAATCTTTTAAGTATCAATACATCTAACACATGTATTTACAACGAATAGAGTGGAAATTGAAGTCATCGTAAACTGTTCGGGAGTTCTGTGTTTAGGGTTCATAATACATCCATATGAGCCTTTTAATAATAAGATTCCGTTGTACTACATCCTAACCTTCTTTTATCGTACTTCACCTTTAAGTGACACTCCCTTCTCTCTCAGTCCTAAATTTCAATCTTCCCTAATCAATCTTAACCTCAAAACTTAAGATAGGATTACCAAGGTCGTTCTACTGGATAGGAAGATTATGTAGTACTTATTGATCTTACTCGGAGTATTTAGTTCAATGAGAAGGGAGAATGACCTCTCATAGACGGGTTTGTTTCCGAAATAGAACAATCTAACTCAACAAGGAGGAATGGGAGTGACTAGTCGAACAAGACAAGGAATTTCGAAAGGGACCCCTGAAGAGACCACCGTGTTCTCTATTCTTAGGTGGACGGTCACGTCTCCTATACCCAAACTAGGGATCAGGTCCTTCTAAGGTGTACGACATCTCGTTCATCTCGGGTTCTCGGCCCTGACGACTCGGGGGGACGACGTTGATGACTTCGGGCACTTGGATCTCGGACACGAGGCGTTGTTCCCTTCGGAGGCGTTACTCTTCGTACGTGTGGTATTGATTCTCCTCGGGGATGAGAGATGGTGATCTCTTTCAGGTGTACGTCGTCGACTCTGGTCACGTTAGTTTTTATTCATTAAATTTATGTTACAAATAAAAATAAAAACCGACGTGACCCAGAAGTAATGATACACCTGAAGAAGAGATCAAAGTCGTTCACCCCCGATGAGAAACAATTCCACACACCCGGGAGAACAACGTCTCGTATCCGAGATCCCGTGTACCCGAGTCACCAATATCATGAACCCGAATCAACGGGACGTCGTGTACTTTAGAAGGACCTGGTCCCTAGTTTGAGTACAGGGGACGTAACTGTTCATCTAAGGGTTGGTGACCTTATGGTCCCTTCAGGTCCTCTTAAGAATAATTTTCTACCGTACACTTCCACAAAGTCCACCACCATCATCCTCCCACTATCTTTACACACTAACACTTTTGGAAAATTTCTAACATTTTTTGTTTCCAATCTCAGGTAGAGCTAAGATATTTTTATTGACCCTAATGCAAGACGGAGACAATCAATACACTAAAAATGTTCGTCAACTTAGAGACTTGGTATCAAAAGTATCTATATTTCACTTTTAACACTGAAGATAAGACGAAATAATTAGGATTTCATGTTTTTATATTACACTAAGACTGGTATCTGTCTAACAAAGTGACGACTCCGGGGAATGACAAGTAATCCTAATATCACAAATTGGAGAAGGAAGGAAGGACTGATCCTAAATCCTAAACCAACTTGTCTTCTAATAAAGTTGGTTGGTAAACTAAAAAGGAAAGTGGGAGTAAGAAATCCAAATGACCTACACCCGGATTCCATGTCCGTATGAGGTTCCTGTCGTCTCCCTCAAGAGCGACGGGCTTGACAGAGGTAGAGTCAGGTCTAATAGTCTCGGACACCAAATGTTCGTCGTCGGTTCATTCAAGTGGAATCTTTTCGTTAAGAGTTTGGTTTGGAAAGAGGTAACGTCAGGTGTATTAAACACTACGAGTCTATTGTATTTTGAAGGAACCCATGTTAGAAGTCAAATAATTGGTGTTAAGACGAGAAAAGAAAAAGAGAATTCTTTCGTGTATCCTTATATTCACTTATTTAGTGAACGTTTACAACGACAAAATTGACAATAATCGTTGAATCAAGGAACTGGAACAGATCGTCAAATAGGAGATGGGACAACGACGATTACAACTCAGCGTATTCAGTACGAGAAATGTTAGGGTTTCAGACATCGGGTGGTCCGAGGAGACAGGTACCCTAAGAGGTCCGTTCTTATGACCTCACCCAACGACAAGGGAAGACGTCCTCTAGGAGGACTGGACCCCTGACTTGGGTCTGGAGGGGACAACATCCGTCTAATGGTACACTCGGTGACCCCTTCGGGAGATGGGATGAGTGGGGAATTGGGTTCCAGTCTGGGATACGGGAGGTGGTACGGTTCGGGTTAGTGATAATGTCTAGGAGAATATAATAGTACAAGTCAGACTCATGGTGGAAGACAAAAAGACCGAGTAAGGGGAAATCAGACAACAGTCATGTCTTCGGTCACTCGAATATTTTTGAATTTATCTAGAACTGTGTGTAGATGAATTTTGGGTGGTTACGGAAAGGTAGAGTAAATTTCATTTTTGGTCTCGGAAAATTTACCAACATTCCGGGGTGTACTAGACTGAGGTAATAGAAATACTGGAGGAGAGAACCTTCGACGACGAGACGAGTGAGGTGAGGTCGGTGACCGAAAAAATAACGAAGACGTGTGTACGAGAAGAAGGGGAGTCCCGGAAACGGAACGACAAAAGAGACGGACTTTATGACAAACATATTTGTCGTACCGAAGTGAACGGAGGTAACGAGTAAGGACAGAGATGAAACCTACAAGAAGGAATAAAACAGGAGATTTGTTTGAAGGCAAAAGTAGTTCCGAAACGTCGGAAGGAGGTAGAGAGGGATGTACAACTATCTTAACCACGAAACAGGAAACAGACGATCGAGGTACAACGTCGTGTATCGTCAGACAAAGGTAATGAACGTCTGTACTCAAAAGGAGGTGATCCGACACGTAAGGAGACGTATGTGTGTGACGGACTTGAGAAGAGACATGGGGGTGGTGTCTCGTAACAAGGTCGTGTATTGTTCACGAGTCGATTCTTCCTCTTAAACCCTGAAGGGACCACCAGGTCACCGATTCTGCGGTATGAAGGCTATGTCCCCCGGGTCCAAGTCAGGGACCAGTCCCTAGACCTAGGACATATGGTGTTCATTCTCAAGTATACGACGTTGATTTCCCGGGTATACGGCACTGATTCTGGGTCATCTCGGTTTATTTAGTCAAGTCACATCTGTGAGTCACCACAGGTTGAGACACTGGGGTACCTGATGTCGTAAGGTCCGGAGGGCAAGGTAGCGGTTGAAGACCTCAAATGAGTTTGGGTACAGGTAGCTCAGTCACTACGGTAGGTTGGTAGAGTAGGGGACAGTAGGGGAAGAGGAGGGTGGAAGTTAGAAAGGGTCGTAGTCCCAGAAAAGGTCACTCAGTTAAGAAGTATAGTCCACCGGTTTCATAACCTCAAAGTCGAAGTCGTAGTCAGGAAGGTTACTTATAAGTCCTAACTAAAGGGACTCCTTCCTGACCAACCTAGAGGAACGTCAGGTTTACTGAGAGTTCTCAGAAGTGGTTGTGGTGTCAAATTTTCGTAGTTAAGAAACTACGAGTTGAAAGAATTATCAGGTTGAGAGTGTAGGTTTGTACTGATGACCTTTTTGGTGTTGAAACTGATCTACCTGGAAACAACCGTTTCCTTACAGAGACGAAAACTTATATGACAGATCCAACCAGTATTGAAAGGAAGGTTCCTCTTTCGTAGAAAGTTAAAGTACCGAAGTCAGTGGTAGACGTCACTAAAACCTTGGGGTTTTTTATTTCAGACGGTGACAAAGGTAACAAAGGGGTAGATAAACGGTACTTCGCTACCCTGGTCTACGGTACTAGAAGTAAAAGACTTACAACTCGAAATTCGGTCGAAAAAGTGAGAGGAGAAAGTGAACGTAGTTCTCCGAAAAATCAAGAAACGAAATACGGTATCCCACCACAGTAGACGTATAGAGTCCAATAACTATAAAGAAGGTCGTTAGAACTAAAGTCGAATACGAAGGAGGTCGGGTCACAAAGAGTACTACATAAGACGTAACTTCAATTTATTCGTCTCACTGTCATATGTCGGAACTACATGAGGAAAGGACTAAACCTTGGTCAGACAACAAGGTACAGGTCAAGATCGACAACGAAGGACTGGACGTATGTCTAAAGAGTTCTCCGTCCAGTCCATCAGACCATAAGGGTAGAGAAAGTCTTAAAAGGTGTCAAACAACACTAGGTGTGTCACTTTCCGAAACCGTATCAGTTATTTCGTCTTTCTCTACAAAAAGACCTGGAGAGAACGGAAAAGGTACTAGGTTGCCTACAACCGTCAAACTAGAGACCAAGGAGAGGGAAAAGATTTAGGTTGAACTTGTAGACCTTAAAGTACCAAGTGCATGATCACTTCGGACCGAACCTCTTAAAACTCATAATAAAACGATCGCACACTCTACTCACGTCAACACACCATCTAACTCGTAAGAAACCGTAACGGAAAGAAACGTTGACCTTACTTTTGACTTGGAAAGGTCAGGACACCAGTGACGACTCAAAAGGTTTAAACGACCGCATAACTCACGTCGTGAAAGTGTCGTAGTAGAAAATCCCAAACTTTATCGAGTTGACCTTAAGATAGTGGAGGCGATCGAAACAAACATCACTATTAAGGATTCCGGGTGAACTGAAGTGTAAGGTCTTACAGACCGAGATCTACTCACTAGTGAGGTACTAATAGACCCAGTACTTCTACAAAAACATAACAAGAAGACATATAATAACGGTGGAGAAGAAGTATAGAAGACGAAGACAATCTAGGTATGGTAAAGACAGGAAATAACTCGGGTGAAACGTACTTTACAAAGGAACCATAGAGATTAAAAGAATTTCTCTAGAGATCAGAAAGGGTCAGATAACAAAAGGAGATAGAGAAACGTGAGTAGTGACTCCTTCCGAAAGAATAGAAAGGAACGATACGAAACCTTGAGACGTAAGTTTACCCATATAGAAAGGAAAAGAGGAAACGGAAAGTGAAGAGAAGAAAAGTGTCGATAAACATTCCGGAGGAGTCTGTTAGTAAAACGGACAAAGTAAAGAAAAAGAACCTCTACAGAACTAGGGACGGAGGACATGTTACAGTACTTGGAGACAGGTATCAAGAAGTACGGTTTATTTATTTATATTTATATAAAAAAATTTTTTTCTTATTGATCTAGTACTAGGACTTTGTTCGATCGAGTGAAACCTGTACTTAAGTTCTTTCTTCGTTTACGACGAATTAAACCAGGGACAATGTTGAATTCTCAGTCTTATAAATGGAAATTGAAGTACCAGTGATTTATTGATAACCCTAATGACGGTACACTCTAGAATGCACTTTCATCGACTATTATACAAGTCAGATTAATTATGAAAAGGAGTGACTTAAGAGGTTTATCTGAAAAGATCATTGGTGAGTTCTTGTAGAATCACTCTATGGTCCCTCCAAAAACTTAGTACAAGATGGTATATCAGTTTGAAGATTACCAAAGAGTATCAGTCATTGTCACCAGAGGATTAAAATTAAGATGTAAGGATAGTAAATTTTTTTTAATCGTATGAGAGATTTATATACCTATGAATAAGTATATACTCAGTAGAAGTACATGATGACATGATTATGTATATAACAATTCTCATCATTCTGAAATTATATACTTTATTGTTGAGATCTTTAAAATTATTAAAAAAAGGATACGGGTTTATCAAATGAGAGACTTGGGGGATCTACCATGAGTGATGTAAGATCCCACCACCAGGTGTCCTATTCCAGGTTGGACGAACGAGTTGTACCGTAAGTCCTGGGAAGTTTTATTAGACTCAGAACTTTCTTCTCATTCTCAATTAATTTTACGGGTTCTTTCGACTTTTAATAAGGTCAGTTTCTCTTCTTGTACACGTTTTCGGTACCTCCGTACTTTGAATACATATTACCTCAGGACAAGACCCATTCTGGGTCGGGTACAGTCTTAGTATTTGTATCACAATTTATTTAACCAATGATACATTGACTGTTTAATTTTCCGTCTTTGTAATGAAACGGTTGTTTCCAGTCAGAACAGTTTCGATACCAAAAAGGTCATCAGTACATACCTACACTCTCAACCTGATATTTGTTTCAACTCACGTTTTCTTAACTACGAAAACTTGACACCACAACCTCTTCTGAGCACTCTCAGGGAACCTGACGTTCCTTTAGGTTGGTCAGGTAGGATTTCCTCTAGTCAGGACCCACAAGTAACCTTCCTGACTACAACTTCACCTTTGAGGTTATGAAACCGGTGGACTACGCTTCTCGACTGAGTAAACTTTTCTGGGACTACGACCCTTTCTAACTTCCACCCTCCTCTTCCCCTGTTGTCTCCTACTCTCCCAACCTACCGCAGTGGCTGAGTTACCTGTACTCAAACTCATTCGCCCTCAACCACTACCTATCCTTTCGGACCACACGACGTCAGGCACCCCAACGTTTCTCCGTCTGTGCTGACTCACTGACTTGACTTGACTTAACTGTCTTTTCCTGAGTCTTAAAGTCATGAGTCTAGAGTCTCTCTGACTCATTATCCATGCTTTAAGTCATCAAAGAGACCCTTGAGTACCCCTTTCAGTCTAATCTACCGTCCGTCAAAAAAAATTCAGGACGTAGACCAGACACAACATGAAAGTTCGTTTTTCCCGTTCTTCGGTCTGGTCCCGTCACCTTACAGGAACATCATAGTGAGATCATCCGTCTACTTATAACAGAAGAAGTATGTGTGCATACGACACTGTAGAGATAATGATTCTTTTTTGCGACACCGGGACGGTTTCGGATCTATTCTTTGTGTACCAGACACTCACAAGAACCACCGGAGTACCCTTACCACTATAAGGAATCCGTCAGATGACTAAAGACTATGACTTAGGAAGAGTAAAGACTATAAGGATGGGAAGAGGGGATGTCCCGTAACCGACTCGTCCTTGGACGAGACGTCAAATCACGGTGTCAGCCCCAGTTACGGAAACAGTGGTGAGTAGACAGGAAGGACGGGTTCCCTCTTGTCGCAGTTTGGGCGGGACACCGGACAAGGAAGACGGGGCTCAAGAGGGTAGTGTCACTCAAGAGTACATTGAACCATTGAGTCGTGACGTCACCTCTTCGGACAAAGGACCGTCTCGACAATCTCAAACGTCTTCAATGAAAACGACAAATAGTACTTCTATGGTTCAGTCCACTCCTGTTTACCGAGTGTCAGTGTTAATTTTTCTCAAGACAAAACTTACCATATCACGAAGGTTGAAGATTTCCCATATCGTTTTTATACATCTAACACAAATTCTCTTACATCTCTTCATTCCGTTTACACAGTTCAACAATCGTTCACTTAGATCCACTTCCTATATATCCTCAAGTATTTATAAGAACATTGAAAAGACATACGGACTTAAAAAGTTTCATTTTAATGAATTCACACCCATATGTGTATGGATTACTAAATTAAATTTACTAAATCTTCCGTAAGTTCTAAACTGACCTCGTTCTACTAGAGATTACGTGGAAGGTTGTGACTTTAAGTGACTCATATTTACCTAAGAGTATACCGATACAACATTGTGTTCGGGAAATCAGTCATCTGGTGGTTGATTAAAGGGAAAAAAAACAAACTAAATTGTCGGTCACTATATTGGTCATAGGTGAGTAAGTTTCTAATGGACGAACCTCATCATTTCTAAGGTTGTTTTCTAGACGACTACTTCTCTAGACCATCCCTAGGACCTAATAGTCAAAGACTAGGACAGGAAAGGACAAGTGGAGGGACGAACTCTAGTAGAACAAACCGAGAGAACGTTCTATAACTCACCCGTCTCACCCTTCCCCCCTCTGTGGAATCGTGTATGAAGAGTTAAGACGGTTTATGGAGTCTTCAAAAGAGTTTTTACAACAATTCAGGAAACGATCAATAAAGTCTTCAGAAGATTATTTCGTCTCTTCGAGTTTTGTCACATGACAGTAGAAGGAGGTCCTTTCTCTTACTACTACTATGATGAATATTATTTATACCGTTATGGATAACGTAATATATCGTGAGACATTTTATAAAAGAGTCTAGAGTAAACTTGGAGTCCCATTGAGAATGACAGTCCCTGTGATCCTATTAGAAGTAAACTGTCTACTCTTTTAAATCCGAGTGTCTCAAATTCACTAATCAGTCTTGTTGTGTCGGTGTATCATCTCAGGACCTTTAGTTTAAGTCGAAACGGGTAAGAAAAAGTGATATGAGAAGGCAGAGTGACTTCTTCCTTACTCCGACACTCTATCTCTGGACTTTCTTTCATGTTGGTGGTTCTGTCGTCAGACCTTTATGACCAGGGTAGGACGAAAAATGATCGAGTCACTGGAACTGGAGAGACTCAGGGTGAATGGAATATCTACCTCTGACAATTACCATTGTTCAGACACTCCATCCTGAGTCACTCTATCCTACACATCTCATGGACTGTGTATCATCCGTGAGTCATTTGCAGCAAAGGAAGAAAACGGGTAGAAGGAGGGATCCTAATATACTATATAAAAGGTTTTAAATCGTGTGTAGAGGGTCAAAATTGACACTTAACTTTAAACTCGTTATGAGTTATTCGTCTATGATACACGGACGGTCTTTCTTAGAGATTTCGAACTATTTCGTAAGTTTAGAGTGAAGACAGACAGTGAAAAACACTAGATCCTGTTCAGTGAAGTAGAGGGTCGAGAGATTTACCTTAGAGACTTTTACCTTCATTATCCTAGAACGTCCTAATCACTTCGTCAGCTACTTCAATATGTATATTTTTCTAGAGACGTGTCCCACCCGGTGTACCAAAGAAAAGAAGACTTTGAATGATGTCTCAAACAGTCGTTTATTCGTGGTAGACTCTTTAGGGTCGAAGTGTTTAATTTAAATTGGTGAACCTTTATTTGGAAGACTGTTAAACCTTACGTCGTAAACAGAAATATCAGTCAATAAGATTTCACTTGTAAGACAAAACAAAGGAGGACGGTCATTAGAGTTAATATCTTAGTGTCTCGGTCTCCTTGTTAGGATACGTCGTCAAGAATTCACGATTTTACCACACTTTAAGAAACACCTAAATATAAACTCGTAAAAAGACCCGGTTGAAAGTAATGGTGGTTTCCCTAGACACTGGTTTATTACAATTCTTGGTGAAACAACACTCCTTTAATTATGGGTCACTACTCTTTAATGATTTGGTTTCGACATCCAAAAATCTGATTTCAATTTTCCTCAGAACCTCTAGATGTAAGAGTAAAGTCGTAGGAGTAAAATATTTCCTTTTGAACCTTCCGGGGGGTTTTAATTTACGCAATTTAGTATTGTGGCATTCACTGGAAACCGTTTAAGTAGAGTTATTCAGACTTAGATCATTAGATATTAAAATTAAATATTTTAGAGTCTATTAACGACACTTATAATATGGTCAGATTTTGACGAACTGTATTAACACTTTAGGTTTTTTGAGTCTTTTAATGTTCAAAAAAATTTAATCTATTCGTCGGTTTGGACTGCGGTTGACTGCACTCTGACAAATCCGAAGTAAAGACTGAACCCGGTGAAGGACTAATATATTTCAAAATAACCTCGTGTAACACGGGTAAGCAACTGTATAACAGATACAGACGAAAGAGAGATGTTATGTTAACTTATCGACGTTGTCTCTGATATACCGGCTTTTCGGCTTTTATGAATGGTAGACGGGAAAATGTCTTAATTCAAATGGTTGGGGACTGAAGGCACTGATGACTGATCACGTATCATAAGTTAAATACATGGTATAATGGAAAGATTCTAGACTTGTAAAAATTTTCACATTTGTTTAGACTAGGACTTCTAAGATCTATTCTATAATACTTGAATATTATCCACCTGACAACTGAAATTTCGGTCGATATGGACCTAAGTTTAGGATCGAAATGACGGACCATCGACATTGTTGAACCCTTCCAGAGACTCGAAAGTAAACGAGTAGACATTTTATACCTAATAACAGGACAAATTAGGAGTCTTGTACTGTCCCAATGGTTCTTTTAATTTACTACATTATACATATTCCCGAAGGGTCCACCGCGATCATTATTTCTAGGGTAGACGGTCACGTCCTTTATACTCTGCACTCAAACTACAGTCCTTCTAGGGGACCTCTCACCGTACCGTTGGGGACTTCATCAGAATGGACCTTTTAGGGTACCTGTCACCTCGGACCGCCCGATGTCAAATCCCAGTGTTTCTCAACCTGTGTTGACTTCGTTAAATCTTACGTTATACATATTTCGTATTCTCTTAAAGACTGTATATCATCTATGGGTCATTGTTCATCGATTATAAATTTTAAAAATAAAACTTCAGATCACGGACCAGGAAACATACACAAGTCATTCACCGTCAAGGGAACCATTTTCTGGGTACCGATCTGTAGAGAGTCTAGAGGATTAGGACAGGGTACGGAAGAGGTAACATGAGTAGCATAGTATTATTATAAAGTGTAAAAATTAAGAGAAAGTTTCGAGAAGGTCTTGGTAATAAAGTAAACTGTTAGTATTATTGAAACAGACTATTTGTTCTAACCGTGACAAAAAGGGTAAACAGTCCATTACTTTATTCCGATTTTCTTTAATTACCGAATGGGTCTGACTTGGTGATTAAAACTCGACTCGGTTCCTCTTTTAACTCTAGAAGGCCGAGGATTGGAAACAAGAAGGTGGACTAAAGTAACAGAAAGTCGCCAGTCTACTTTGTTTGAAGTCGCGTGACACCCAAATACAAAAGAAAAGATATAACCTGGTCCCACTACCGTCTTTCAGAAAAATGAATATTTTGTTATTAACTTTTTGAAAGAAAAGAGAGTATTCCCTAGTGTCCTACCATAGGATAGCAAAAGGGTCTTCTCCCCCAGGACGGGGTACCGAACCTTGAGTACGTCTTCTAACAACCACCAGACCTCGAAAGTCAGAGGAAGTGGGTAGGACCTCTGTCTCTCGCCCATAACCTTCGACGATTCGATAACCCGACCTCGAAACTCTTATTAGACTTCCTAAAACAGTTCTACCTACTTCTCCTCGGTCGGTGACAATGGTAGAGGTGGGGCTCCGAGACCGACGGGTAGGTAACACACGACGAACGGCCGGTGTTGGAGTAAGTATTCTCATGTATAACGATGGAGGCGATGTTCGATATACTAGTGCTTCCGAAAACCTGGGGAGAGTTCTTCGGATTCCTTAGATGTTTGTTTTTCGTCCAGTACCAATGAAAGTTCCGTAGGTTTTCTCGTCTTCAGTGGTCCTCGGGTAGTGACGAAACCATGAAGTCTCTCCTCTCCAATCTCTAGGTCCACACCGCCCGAATACCGTTACTCTCGCACCTCTCCGGGGTGGTCTGTCTGTCGACCTAACCGAGTCGGATACACCTGAACTGGTCTGAACCCCTCTCCAGTCGTTCCTGTGAGTGACAGTCACCATTCACTACTTGTCGGAATCGAGAACACCAAACTCGTGGAGACGAGACACTGTTCGTGGTGTACTCTATAGGAGAGACTGTAATAAAATAAACCAGGAGGGTCTTTCGATATTCTATCTATAGTTTGAGTAAAAAGTCAGTACTTTTACCTCCGAGTCCATCCAACCCATTGACGGGTTCCAGTGTATAATCATTCATAAGACCGGTAATAACGTACAACTTTCTAATTATTATTGAATCATTACGAAGAACTTTCATTTCTCTAAAGGCTTTCTCCAGACGACCGACGAAATTCTTCCCGTAATAGATCACTGTCATATGGAATCACCTCGGATTCCATATGCCAGATTCTAGATTCTTGACCGAGACTTGAAACATCGGAATTTCATGTAGGTTTAAGTAGTCTAACAACGTGGATTGTGTCACGGATCTTGTGATTCAGGAGTCAATTATGCACATTTTATTCTTACTCACTTAAATCCCAGACGGAAATTAGGGTACATATTCTCGGATATACTATTAGATTTTACAACCAAAAATTTATGTGACTCTTCACATGGACGATTACTCTAATCCTACAGGAAAGGGAGACCAGTCGCGTAGAACCTTAGTCTTTTAGATGTACCATTAATTGACCAAGTGTTCTGTCTTTCCTTTTTTCCATCATAAAACGTTCACCGTAATACTCACGAAAAGAAAGTTCGCAAACAAGTCATAAACGAGATACATGTACTGGGACCCTTAAGTTTTCTCAGTTTTTATCAATTACTCAAATAACAAATTACCCCCCCACCTCATCATTTGTGTATGTCATTTCACATTCTTGATACTTTTCCATAAGAGTCACCGCGACACCCTCGTGTCCCTGTGTTGTCCAGAAACCAGGTTCCTACTGTACAGTCACCTTCACTACGAAGTGGACTCAAAGTTTCCTAAATCTTTAGTCAGTTCTTTTCCGCCCCTTTGCCAAAAGATTTGCCCTTATCGTACCCACTTCCGTATCTCAGTCCTTCGTCGGACTATGTAAAATCCACAACATTCATTAAACCACGACAACCTAGTGTCCTATATATCCAACCCTTTACCACCTCTTACTTCGATCTCTCCACTCGTCCTCCTAACACACCCTTCGGAGAAGATTCGTCCTCTCAAATCCGAAAAAAGACTCTCGATACCTTTCGATAAAATTACTCAAGACTTATCTTCTCACTGTATCGAAATGAAAGATCTTGTTATTCAGACCGTCGATACGATGTCTTACTTAACTTCTACTGGTCTGATCTGAGAAGGTCCAGTCAAGTCAAGTGAGACAGTCAGCACAGACGGAGAAACGCTGGGGTACCTGACGTTGTACGGTTCGGAGGAACAGGTAGTGGTTGAGGGCGAATGGATTTGGGTACAGGTAACTCAGCCACTACGGTACGTTGGTAGAGTAGGAGACAACCGGGGAAGAGAAAGACGGGAGATAGAAAGAGTCGTAGTCCCAGAAAAGGTTACTCAGTCGAGAAGTGTAGTCCACCGGTTTCATAACCTCAAAGGCGAAGTTGCAGTCAGGAAGGTTACTTGTGGGTCCTGACTAGAGGAAATCCTACCTGACCAACCTAAAGTAACGTCAGGTTCCCTAAGAGTTCTCAGAAGAGGTTGTGATGTCAAGTTTTCGTAGTTAAGAATTCGGGAGTCGAAAGAAATATCAGGTTGAGAGTGTAGGTATGTACTGGTGACCTTTTTGGTATCGGAACTGATCTGCCTGGAATATGGGAAATGTTTACAGTATAAATACATGGAATTGTAAGGATATTCCATTAAAAGGAGTGATATGTCAACTTCTTTGACTCAGTGTTGCGGCAGCATCGAGACAAGCGGAACACGAGGATGGCATAATGACTCATCCATCGGGTTCGATTTCCTCCTGACTCATAGTCCCACTAGTAGGATCTAAAAGACTAAGAGAGACCTGGGTCGTCCATATTAAGACTGAGACCACTCGTGGAATAGTTTAAGACACACAGGACAAGACAGACCCGAAGTCTGTCTGATGTGAAGTCTCTCTGATGTCTTTCTTAGGAACTCCATACGTCTCGAGTGACCTTGATTTCAAGTATTTTTATCCGAATAAATATTGAAATGAAACGACTTCGTCCATCCAAACTTTTTGACTTATATCTAAATTCCTAGTCTTGAACTTGTATTCATTGAGAAGAGGGGGGGAGTGAGGACAGTCGAAAAATAGGTGAACATTTTCCCGGAATATACTTCACATCGTAAAATACAAATAACTTACCCAACGTTAGTCAAGTAGATTAGTAGGTAGGTTGGTAGAAAGGTTCATGATAATTTAAAGAACTCCTATTCCTACAAATTGTCACAACGAAAACCATAGAAGGAAAGATACTGAACGGGAATAAAACACGGACACTATTAGTATTATTAGATGTGTAACGTACCCTTTTTTTGTCTAACGGATTTTTGTCTTTTTCTGTCCTTTCTGAGGGAGAATAACGTCAGACTTAGTCATTTCAGGTAAAAGGACTTAACAAACAACAACAAGTCAACGATTTAGTAAAGGTCGAGAAACACTGGGGTACCTGACGTCGTTGTGTAGTCCGAAGGGACAGAAAGTGACAAAGAACGTTAAACGAGTCTAAGTACAGGTGACTCAGACTACGATAGATTGGTAGAGTAGGAGACGACGGGACAATTAACCTTACTCAGAATACTTCGTTTGAAACTCTAAGACTTCTTTGATAATCACGGGAGACGAGATATTTATTTTAGAGTACAATTATGGGTCGTTTGGTCTTTTCAATATAGGGCCCCAAATTTAGACGGTGAATAACCTTTTCAGTAGAGCGGTCCAATGAATTGACGAGACTCTAAGATCGTGTATTTTTTATGAGTTGTCCGAGGGAAAAGAAAAACGGAGGACGGTGGCGGAGGAGAAAGGGAAGGTTTACTAGAAGTCCCGATGACGATTTTGGATATAAACCACTTTGTCCGATTTAACTCGTAGTTCAGTCTAAGGATTATTCTCCGGATTCTTCTCCTTGGCCATCCTGAATACCTTCTTTTCTGTCCGATGAGAACTAAAGTAGTTTACAATTTTGAATTCTCTGAGATCTTCAGTAAATTCAGATCGATGGGGGAGTCGAGTACCTAAGGAAGATATCGTCGACACGGACCATCAGTAAGTCGAAACCGAATTTTAGGTCGGAGAGTAACGAAAGGTAATAAAGTCTATCTCAACCCCCCAACGCCCCCTCTGTCATTTCAGAGAGTGTCATATATAATTGGATTGTCAAAGAAAACGTTTAACCATACAATCCCGGACACCGGGATGGTTTGTTCTCACCTGGTGCTCGTGGGAGTCACTTGTAGAGGTCCGAATCTTTCACAGGGACGAACGGAGTTAAATAAGAGGAGGTAGGAGAACGTCCATAAATAGGGGATAAACCTGCTTTGCGAAGGTTGGAGAGTCCTCGACGGAACTCTCAAGTACACCAAGAAAGGTGAGAAAGAGGTGTGGGACCCGGGTGAGTACTCGACCTGAGGTACCTGACGTCGTCGGTGTCACTCAGACTCGTCCAGGGGTCTCCTTAACTACTCTAGGTCGAGAGAGGTGGTGTACCGGTGGCCTTTAGAGGTCGGAGGTGGGTCTAGGGGACGTTGTTGTGGTGTCGACTTCAGACGCGTCGGGTCCTCCCGGGAGGACTCAGTCTACCTTGAAAGTGTCAGTCGTAAGACCATCTCTCTCGTTACGTGAATTCGAACTTTCCATACAAGAAGAGTGAATAGATATTTGTCCATAGACTGAAACGCCCGATCTCAGGACAGAAGTATTTAGAAAGATTAGTACTGACTCAGACCTCCTTAATGATTAGTAGAATTAGTTATTATTAATATAAAAAGTTCGGATTTCCAAATTCGTCACACTTTCGGAAAGACTTGAATTCACCCGGAACAGTCAATAGAACTAAAACATATAGTATTTAAGGAGTCAGGTCTTTGGTCTCATAGTTAAATCTACGTGGAGAAAAGGAAAAAGTGGTAGGTAATTTAATGACACAGAGACTTTAAAGACAATCTAGAGGTGGAACCAGAGATAAGTATGGTTGAAATAGGGAGAAGTAATATGTGGATCCCGGTTCCTAAGAATCGTGACCTAGGTATTCGGGAGTCCTTAGGTTCCTGATTTCAGTCCCATCCACTAGAACCTATCCTTTTATTAATGTAGAAATAAAAATAATTGGAGATTGATTTTAACTCCGAAAGGCCCATCGGGTCGCCATTTCTTAGACGGACGGTTCGTCCTCTGTGCCAAATTAAGGATCTAGTCCTTCTAGGGGACCTCCTCCTTTATCTTTGGGTGAGGTCATAAGAACGGACCCTTTAGGGTACCTGTCTCCTCAGACCGCCCGGTGTCAGGTACCCCAGAGTCTCAACCTGTACTGAGTCGTTGATTTGTCATCGTGTCGTCGTTGATTTTAACTTGTAAAGAAGGTTAACACTCACATCCGTTATCTCGGATCATCCTCTTTCGTTACCGAGGGGTGAGGTCATGAGAATGGACCTTTTAGGATACCTGTCTCCCCGTACCACCCGACGTCAGGTACCCCAGCCAGCGTTTCTCAGTCTGTACTGACTCGTTGAAGTGAAAGTGAAAGGTGAAAGTACGTAACCTCTTCCTTTACCGTTGGGTGAGGTCAGAAGAACGGACCTCTTAGGGTCCCTGCCCTCGGACCACCCGACGGTAGATACCCCAGTGTGTCTCAACCTGTACTGACTTCACTGAATCGTCGTCGTCGTACTTCGACAGTTGTCATCTTTAGTGTCCATAAAAGTATAGGGTAAAATCAATGACGTCTATAGAACCGTACAGCAAATAAGGACAGTAATGAAGTTTTAAAGTCATCAATAAGTCAAGTCAAGTCAAGTCAGCGAGTCAGCACAGGCTTTGGTTTCATTAATAATTTGGATTTTGAATTAGAACAATATATAATTATTTTGTGCATATAACGACACAGTGTCAAAAAATTAAAAAACCATTGAAACTAAAGAAACATTAGAATACATAAAATGTAATAAGTAATTTTTTTTTTTTTATGATGATCTTCTCCGGGTATCTGAAGGCGTCTATCGGTTTCATCAGGTACCGTGTTTCTTGGGGACGGGATGTAAAAAAAGTGGGAACGGGATGAACATAAGTCGGAACATTAGAGAGGATTTTAAAAGGGAAAACGGTAGTGGAATGAGAAAACGGATGAATTAAGGTTAAGGAGAGAGTTCTGAGTCGTGTTTGTAGTGGTAAATGGTCTCAAAGGAGCTACACCCGGTGGTGGATAAACGGGAAAAATAGTATCGTATATAACGTATGTAATTACGATTGTAAACGTACTAAAAGAGGAGACGATCCATCCTCGACAAAATTCTGGTCTCTAGAATAGAGTAAGTAAGTCGTTGTTTTGTATAGGACAAACGACAAACTCGTGACAGGTACCACGACCCCTATTTCGTCACTTGTTTTACTGTGATTATCACGGGAATACTTCGAATGTAAGATCATCCTTATATAAGTTGGGACATAAAGGTCCGTTATTCAGCACATACAAACACTGAAACTCGTCAAAAACAGAGAGAAACAGAACTTAAAGAGTAGACATTTACCGAAACTAATAGTCAAGACTCTACACACTAATAAGACTCTTGATTTTTAGGTATCGAAACATTCAGGTCTTCTAAAGTTTTATATAGAAAACTAAACCGGAAGGATGAACCGAGGATGTCTAAGACACAACGGAGAGTCAAAAACGACACATAGGAATAATGAAACCTTGTCTTTGTTTTAAGTACAAGTGTCATTGACAACAGACAGAAAATAAAGATAAAGAGGTATATGTATGATGGTTGTTTACAATGTAGGTCTTAATATTCGAAGATGTTTCTGGGACTCCAAGAGTTGGAAGAGTAGTGGAAACACACAGTCTCTGGAACTTCGCAAGACAGAGTCCTGTCTCAGAAGAGGTGTATGTCAGAACGACATGACATAATCTCTATGACTCCACGACGTACTCAGTGTTTTAATCCTTTGTCAAAAGTGAAAAACCGACGGGATGGTTACGTCGGGTAGACACTGTTCAGACTATTCCTTACTTAAATTCCTTTCGTGTTTTTTCGAAACTAAAAACGTTTTTAACAAAACAAAAAAACAAAAACGTACCTTTTATTTTGAATTAAACGTTTTTGTACGAATACAAGGTAAAATCCCCAACGGAGGTACAACGTTTCTCGTTTTATACGAATATTGAAGAGTCAATCTGTCTTCTAACATAAAAATTTATACCGAACTGTTAATCGTCATTAAATAACTTGTAGAGAAACATGGTTCACGATAAGAGTGAAAACTTGTAATTAATAGAGTGAATAAGGAATGGTGATAGGTCATGAGAACCCGAAGGGAACACCGAGTCGACCATTTCTTAAACGGACGTCACGTCCTCTGGACCCAAGTTAGGGACCCAACCCTTCTATGGGACTAAAGGGACCACCGAGTCTATCATTTCGCAGACGGATGTCACGTCCTCTGGGTCCAAGCTAGGGACCCAACCCTTCTAGGAAACCTTTTCCTTTACCGTTGGGTGAGGTCATGAGAACGGACCTTTTAGGGTACCTACCTCTTCACACCATCCAATGTCAGGTACTCTAGCGTTTCTCAGCCTGTGCTGACTCGTTGAAGTGAAAGTGGGTGAGGTCATCAGACCGGATCTCTTAAGGTACCTGACATATCAGGTACCCCAGTGTTTCAGCCTGTTCTGACTCACTGAAAGTGAAATTAGGAATGGTGTTTCCTAATAAAATACTCGTCTAATGTCATATATTGGTAAAATATTTACTCCTTTCACTTCGAGTGTTTTGACTTTACTGAACTCAATGTGTCAACTATTCGAGATATCTCGACCTTAAAATTAGGATTTCGGACTGGATTTTCTCAAAGTGGATTTCGGACACGACAAGCCAGATCATGTGTCTCAGAAGTGGAACGGAGAGTCCTACATAAATAGTCAAATAGACACAAATAGTACATCAGGACGAATGTGAGACATAATGGTGCCATTAATACATGACACACAGGTCAGGACACGAATACAACGTTCTTACCATCAAGTCAAGTCGTTCATCATTTACGATCCGGTCACGGTCCAGGTCTTTCGTGTCTCGTTTACCGTGTGTCAAAGACAGGGGATTCTCGATTGGGTCTATGCCCCTATACTACTTAACTGCACTAAAATCTCCCCGGCACCTGTGTTACAACCGTGGTACGACTGAAAGAAAGGGAAGATCAGTTATATATCGTTCGGTCAGGGACCGAGTAAGTGGAAAGAATCGGATCTAAGGAAAGAGGGAAGGGGTCCATGGTCAATGGTTTAAAAGGGGTCGTAGGACGAGAAAGAGAGACAGTGGAACAAGGTCGGTACGACCAGAGAAACGAAAAAAGGACTTACATATCCGTCTGAGGACGAAACTCGGAAAACTTAGACTACAAGTGACATACGGACCTTGTAAGAAGTGAAAACCGGACCGAAATGACTTTAGCGACCGAGTCGGTCTGGAAGGAACCAATGGGCAGATTTGAATGTCGGAGGGGGTTGTTATGGATAGGGAAAAAGGACGAAATACAAACAGATTTGTATTTCCGGAAATTTATCACATAAAACAAATAGAAGACAGAAAGATCTTTTTCTAATTCAGGATATCTCTGTCGTCAAAAAACTAAATAACTGACGATTTAGGAGTTGTGGAGTTTGACACAGATTGTGTATTATATTCGTCATTTATAATTTACTCCTTCGTCTCTGGAACAAGTTTACGGGAAAGAGAGGAAAATTATACAAGAGACTAAAAGATGAAACGAAGACGTCCTTTCAACGAATACACCTTAAATTGTCTCCTATCATCCCTAATCATCTAAGTAAGTTGTTTATCCATAATTCAAGGACGACATAGGTCATGTCCCATATCCTAGTACATGAGAATGGGTCTTTCAAAATATAGTGGAAAAGAGATAAGAGTGACGAAGGAACGTACAAGTCCGAAGTCCTTAAATCTAATTACCCTAACGGGAGAGTTGCTAACGACACTTGTCATAAGAGAAAGTCATAGAAGTAAGATGATGACTCTAATAGAATACAGACCAGTTGTTTACACTGGAATAGAGAGGTGAATTTTATGAAACAACTGAAGTACAGTGACGTCAGTGTCACCGGATCGTGCGTCTCATGACGGCACACCGGATTAATCAGAAAGGTCGGAGTAGAGAGTGACAAACAATATAATCCGTTAAACGAAAAACGGTCACGGGGTAGGAGATAGGACAATGGGAACTAGTACCAGAAAGCAGATGGACCATACCGAAGAGAGAATAAGTCACTTGAACGAGGAGTAGGAAGTTCTCATTTGACCTACTATGATTGTGAAACGTCGGATGACTGGTGGAGATAATCATCTTATGAAAAGAGAGACAAGGGTTTTGAAAGAATAAGGTGGTGGTAGGGATGTGTCCAAAGGAGGAAGTATAGTGAATAATAAGACATGACTTTTACAAAGAATTGTACAGAGAGGAATCCGACGGACAAGCAACCCTTGTCCCTGACATACAAATAAAGACACAGAGTTATGGACACGGAAGTACTACGTCGATTCGTCGGTATTACAGGAAAACAAACACTTATACTATGAGTGACGGAGAACATAAAGACCGTACTCAATGTTGAGACATTTAGTGAACAAGAAAACGGAGAAAGACAAATCGGCCCCGTCTAATTCGTAGTCTCACCTGTGAAAGTCTCCAGAGAACAGAGGGTGCAGGATGAGAGTGTCACTATCCGGGTATATCAGGAAGGGGGCGTTTATAACTACCAAGTGAGTCCGGGACACGACCCGGGAATCACATGTCTGGACGTGTAGTAGAGATACTTTACACGAAGGTTTACTACTATATTATCCTTCTGAAGGCCTTACCCTAAGTCTTCTGACCGAAGACCGGGATCGATTCGGTAATTGAACATATCACTGAATCCCGTTGGGCAAAGAGAAAAGAAACTGACACTTTACATTATCAGAATATTCTAGTAGAGATTCGTATACCACGACTCCCGTCGTATAGGGCGCGACACTCAGTCGATTTTTAACGGTTCAAGAATACTTTCAAGACCCATCTACGAAGAAATTATAGGTTTAACTGGCAGGACGGAAGTCGTCACAAGAGTCACACAGGCAGGGAGAGTACGGAATCTTCGTAGAAGTAACTACTTCCTTTGTTTACTGAGAAATCACGTTTCGACTTACGTCTCCGAAGTATTTGTCGGGACTTAATACGGAATGTGGACTCTGTCACATCAGGGGTGACACCAGGACCAAGACTTTATGTTCTCAAAGAACCTATGAAAACAATCCTTTTTGAGACTCCTTGGAAGTTCTTAGTCGAAGTCATGAGTATTCTAAACACAGTATTCTAAACACATGCACTGGTCATAGAGATCGGGACAGAATGTCTACTTCGGTAGTTCCTTGTCTCTCCCTTTCACTAAACTCCAGTAGATTTAATATGGGTCACTTTTGGTTTTGGTAGAGGTCGTAGTAGTCGGAAGTCTCCGAGAGAAAGTTGATGGGTCCGTCCCAATCCCCAGGAAGGCGCAAGGGTGTCGGGGGACACAAAGACCACATCAGAAATAGCATGACGTAATATTGCTAGACACACACAGACGGAGGTCTAGTTCTTAGTCTGGACTGAGTAGACACGTACATTCGGCGTCTCGTCCCCAGTCAATTACTCTCGAATCGTTTTGACTCGGTTCAAAAATGATGACATGTTTAGACCCGTAACGAACTCCCTTTCAAAGGTAGACAAATGAGGTCCGGTCTTCCTCTCGAAAAGAAAGTTGGTCCATCTTGATTAATCTTGATAACGTTACCTTATAGGGACCTTATCCTCAATCCTTTGGAAGGTCAACTGGTCTATACACTGCTCGTACGGTGAAATGGAGAGACAAGGAACCAACGGAACAAACATTTGATCTCTATCTCTGGGGTAGAATACACTAATAGTCCCTACAATAGTCGTGTTTAAATCACAACTATTCTTTTGAATAGTTGTGATTTTATTCCTCAATACCCTGAAGGGACCACCAATTCTAAGACTCGACGGTTACGTCCTCCGTGACCATACTAGGGATCAGTCCCTTGATCTAGGGTGTACGACACACCATGTCGGTTTTCTAAAATTTTTAATTTTTTTATTCCTCAATAACAAAATTAGAGTAACCTCTTTAATACGGTAAAAACTACGTACTTTGATGATGAAAGGTGTGAATCCACTTTGTGTCTTTTAAGTCACTTTTGAGTATTTACTATTTTCACCGAGTAGAGTTCAGGAGAATTGACGAGAGTCACACACAGGGTTAAGTCATCCTCCATATCGTCAAAAGTAGAACCGACGGAGGGTCTCATAAAGTCTTGAACTGGAAAAAGTCTTTCCCTTTGTCCGGGTCGGTCTAAAGGTTGACGTTCCCCTCTGAACGAGAGGGTTCGACTAAATAGTGGGAGGACAAACCGACTTTCCTCACAAAGACAAGTTCTGACTTATTCCTTGTTAAAAAAGGTTTCATCTTTATCATGAAGACAAAGTGCCGGAGATCGTTTATCGTCGGAGTTTTTCTCATTGGATTTTTCTCTCCCAACTTCATACTCTCTCTAGACCCGTCATAATCATCCATAGATCGTAGTATCTTAAATAGTATCCATTAATAACTTCATTAAACTCTCATATACAAAGAGTACTTCTTTGAACTGGGTCTCCCAGTCTCACTTCGTGGGTTATATAGTGCGATTCAGTCACGTCTCATGTGGCCTTGGCTCCTCAGGACACAGGGTCTTGGGGTCCACCGAGAGACGACCGGAGAGTTATAACTGGACTCGTCTACGACGAGAGGCGTCCATGTGCGACGTGTGTGTGCTCCGTCGAAGAGAGAGAGGAGGAGAGAGACACAGAGGAAGAAGAATCATCGAGAGAGAGGAAGTTGGGACCGTTGGGAGAGTCTGGTTCCCGTCGTCCCTCAGACGTTTGGTAAGTATTCTCGACACCCGGAGGAGACACGTAAATTCTCTGAGAATCAAATCACTCCCTTTGTATCTGTGTCTAATAACATCTTAGAGGGAACGACACTCCTAAACACTGTAAAATAACCTTCTTTAGTCAACTCTTTGAACTCTGGATGATTTTTTTTACCCTCTGTCTCTCTCCTCCCCACTCTGACTCTTTCTCTCTTTACCTTCGATACAGTCCCTCTCAGATCAACGGCCTTTGTTGAGTGGGGTCGACAAAATTTGTCTTCAAATTACATCTTACAATTCCATAAATTCAATGACCTTCCCGAGTCCCTCAACTGACATCCGATTCGAAAATCCTTTCTTGGTCATCTAGAAAATTCAATCTTTATTGTCACGGTTGGCACGTCAGGTCCCTAGTCCTTTAGTAGAGATAATAGTAACCCGGAGACCCCTGGGTCTCTGTGTTGGGGACTCGTCCTTTGAGTCACAGTAGGTACGACCATCGTTTACCTTTTCCTTGTACAGGAGACGGAGGGCAGACGGAAGGTTTAGACAACATTACCGTAGATTGTGTATCTCTGGTCATACATAGGTAGGTATGAGATCGTGTCGTCTCACCACTGGGAAAGTTAGAGATGTCATTTCCTTATGTTTTGTCATTTTCATTCACTCCCACCTACGACTCGTTCAGTCAGGCACATTATGACAATTCAAAGTGCTTTTATATGAAAATTCTGCTATCGAGTCATCAATTCCATTATAATCACAATAAGACATGTCAAGTGTAATGATTACTACTCTCGACAAAATAACTAAAGATAATCGATAAGAAACTAATGACGGTAAAATAATCTTAGTCAAAAAAAGGACGAGAAAGTTTTTATGCGAACATTTGACCAAAATGGTCCAACATCGGTCAGACAGATATGGGGTCAAAAAAAGTAGATATATTACTCTTCTTATTATAGAAGGAGTATCCAAACAACTTTCCTAATTTACTCAATTATGTACATATCAAGAATCTTTTTACGACCGTGTGTCGTTCACTATATACAATAGATGATAATAATAAAAATTCCAATATATGATACACTGAGGTAGATACACTATTAAAAAATTAGTAAAACAAAAATAGATAAAAACCGACTCGGAGCAACGAAGTACCCGAAAAGACATCAACGCCACTCGTCCCGGAGGAGATCGACGTCACACGTCCGAAGAGTAACGTCACCGAAGAGAACAACGTCTCGTATCCGAAATCTCGTGTGTCTGAAGTCATTGACGTCGAGGACCCGAGTCATCAATGCCGTGTACCCGAATGAACGAGGTGTCGTACTCCCTAGAAAGGTCTGGTCCCTAGTTTGGGTACAGAGGAAGTAACCGTCCGTCTAAGAAGTGGTGTCTCGGTGGTCCCTTCGGGACAATAAATAAAAATTAGGAATGTTGTAGTTTCTCTACATTTATAGTATGTGTAGTAAACTTCTCCCTCACCGGTTCTATGCGGAACGGACTCCAGTGTGCAACGATGTCAGTGTGTCTTACACACACCGTCTCGACAGTGACTAGTAACCTGAAAATTCAGGTCCAAGAAACGTCAAGACAGAAAAAGGAGAATTAGGTCACAAAAGGTAGTAGGGTGTCTCATGTTCCTCTACCCTCTTCAACAAAGAACGACCCACCATAAATACTTGACTCGGAACTTTCTTGTCAAAGTTATCGTCTTTGTAAAGTCTGTGTCCCTTATCGAGTTTGTTTCTGGGTTTCCATCTTCTATCCTTACCAAGAAGAACATGGACATATTACTCTCCGAAGGTCGTGTAAGAAAAAACCAGTGGATTTCAAATCAGTGAAGTGACAAAGGATAAAGTCCCTCGGGGAACTGTGTCGCCTTTCATAGTCATGGGTCGACAACACATAGGAAACATTGTCGACTACTCGGTAGAGGACAGATGTGGGTTCACCAACTTTTGTGTCTAAGGGGGTAGACCTTAAAAGTTGTCGTCAGTTCCAAACATAAAATACTACATGGTAGTCGGAAGGTCTTAGACGAAAGATAAGGCTCTGTCTGAGTTTGGCTCCTTACATTGTCTGTGACGTTATGACTCGTCTGAACCTCTTACGAAAGGAATCGTTTGTTAATAAATTAGGATCACGAATACTTAAGTGTCGATCACCACCAAATTTCCAAAACAACACCATAAAAAATTGAGATGAGTCATGTTGAGTTTTTAATAAGTTACCTCAGGAGAATAAACGAGACGACACAAGAACCCGTCACCCTTAATTTCTGTCACCTAATTCTGTCAGGGACATCTGTGGAGTCGATTCACACTTTCTTACATATGTTCAATAGATTCACTTCTTTCACCTCTAGAGGTCTTTCCGACACCGAATACGTAGAAACCCTTTCTAAAGACCACGTCATCTTTCTCGGACCCGAAACTTTGATTTCTCTGAACCGGAGGTTGGGGTAGAGACAGTAAGTGATTGACACACTTGCTTGTTCAATGTATTGTAAAGACTCGGAGTCTAAGTAGTACACATTTCAACTCCATTAAAAATGTCTCAATAACACTCCAGGTTTAATGTACATTAAATCCTTATAATGGAGTACCATGTACCATTCATGTATTGTTTACAGTCTAGACTAAACTTTCGAGTTTTTGTCTCCTCCACCTCCTCAGGACAGTTGGTACACCGGACGTCGAGTCTCCGACCCCCGACCGTGTCTCCGGACGACGTGTCCCGAGAGGAGGGAAAAGACGACAATGGACAAAGTAGTAATAATTTTCACACTCAAGTCAATGATTAATAACAATTCTAATAGAAATGTGACGTAGTGAAAAACATTTTAAATTAAGAACAGGTGGTTGTAATCGGTGTGTGTACCATAGACTAGACGATAAAAGAGTGTCACAAATACATGGATCAACTCAGAGTCGTCAACGAGTGTACAAGTCACAAAAACTTTAAACTCTCCAACTGGACTCAGTCCTCGAGATTGACGTCACTGTCAAGTCATGACAGTCTTTAATGTCTTTAAGACCGGTATCACCGGTCATGAAATAGATTTTATGGTTTAGACGGAGGTTTCCATCCGCTAGTCTCCCGATTCGGGTCGCATCCACGAGTTATTTGTAAGAAAAGGAGAGAAGAGTGACGGAGGTGGATAGTGGTGCTCTGTACTTTTCTTAGGAATGGACAAGGTTATTTTGTCCCCGGTGCTCACAATCCCCTTTCTTATGGCGTAGGCCCAACGTACAAAAGTCAAGAACTGCTCAATGAGTAATGTAGTGGAGAGACTTGAAGGTAGGGGACGAAAATCTCCTATTTTTATATAGGATCTTCTACCAGTACTCGTACTTTCCTTTCACTAAACGTTTGAAATTCTATGGGAAGTTCAGACCCAAAGTATGATCTCTTCGAAGGATGCGTCAATTAAATACCACGAACAAAATGAATGATCCGAAAGCTTTCTCGAAGAAAACCTGGGTGTTGTTTGAGACCAGAAGTTTCAAACCGTATTTCCTCCATACTTGACAAAGAAACCAATATTTTATTCAGGTGTAGTATAATTAAATGGTTAGAAAAAGAAAAAAATTGGTTCATTTTGGTACTGTACCACGACCCTTGTGTACTCACACAATCTCCACTAGAGTATCTTACCGTACAGTAAGAGACCACCTTAAATTTAGGAATCTTTGGCATAGTAAAACAAACTGACGAACGAAACAAAAATAATCACTTACCGTCATACGAAAATATGCAAGTCTTTATAGAGATTAGAACATTCCATTTTTATGTCGATCAATCTAAAATATATATATTTTTGACTCCGGGTTCTTTCAAATCACCGAACTGATTCCAGTATATAGATAATTGACTACCTCGATCCTAAGTTTGAGTGAAAAAAAAAAAAAACCGGCGTGTGTTCCAAACGTCTTAGAATCAAGGGGTTAGTCCCTAATTGGGTCCAGGGCCGTCCTTTTCACGGTTGAGGATTGGTGACCTGTTTATCCCGTAAGAGGAGTTTGGGTCAAGACTGATCGACAAATCGGAAATGGCAAACATGAAGTGGTCTGATCATTCTAACTTATTAAGTCTTTTTATTCCACTAATCCTGTAAGTTGATAGAGTGTCGAAAATCTTTTAAAACAGAGTGATTTAGGGAGGAATGTTTGGATCGAGGAAATTCTAAGGACGACCTAGAACGAAAGGTCTGGAAGTCACTAAAACTCAATAGATATCGTAGTATCACAAACGAACGGGTATTACCCATTGGCATTTTGGATCATTTCTGGACTCCCATCAGACCCCCATTTCCTCTAGCTGAGTGGTCCGAGGGAAGAACACGAGGAGAAACCCTCACTACGGAGCCTAGACCAAAACTACTAACCAGGGTACGACGACGGTTCCTAAGGGTTGGGGCGGGTCGGAGTAATCACCCAGTCCTTGACTGGCATTAAGTCAGAAGAGACTTAGTAATGTTCCTTAAGGACGATATAAGTCGAGTCGTGTTGTGAGGAGAGATCACAAGATAAGGACAGAAGACAGCTTTCATAAGGTCTTTAATAGTTCGTCTGGTCTGAAACGGAGTTAAGTTGTCAATGAAGTCGTCCTTTTTTCTTATTTGAAGTCAGAATACGTCTAGACATAAGTTTAGAACCGAGACGATAAATGTCTGACACACTGGACTCTTTTAACAAGATGGACAAACTAAGAAACAAAGGGATAAATATTTTAATTCTGATTATCTTGGACGTTGCGTCCCAAAAACTACCTCTTCCTTTATCGTTGGGTGAGGTCATAATAACGGACTTTTGAGTTACTTGTCTCCTCGAACCGTCCGATGTCAGGTACCCCAACGATTCTCAACCTGTACTAAATCGTTGACTTGTTATTACTGTTGTCAAAAACATTCCCAATTTCTATTAATATATTTCATAAACCCTGTTTAACCGTGAATTATTTACCTCGATAAAAATAATAATACGGATGACACACATTTCATGTCACGATCCGGACAATCCATACCTCTACTTCTTTTATGTAAGGGACGGAAAGTCCTGGGGATCTGTTAGCACATCTTGGGGCCACACCCCCTGTCTCGAGTAGGTCGAGACAGAGAGTCACATACATCTGAATGAATTGAGGTAGGAAAAGAATTGAGGTAGGAAAGGTGTGTCTAACTTCCTTGGATAACATTTTCCATGAGTCTGGTCTGGTTCGACACAAGTTATTTATAAACTCAAGGATGAGATACGGTCCTTGACACGATTCACTACCCCTATGTTTTCATTTTGTTCTGTATATCCCACGAGACCATCGTCTGTAGATTGGGTCTGAATCCTACAATCTCTTCCGAAACTCCCCGTATGGAGACTACTCTTTACTTCCCTGAACTGTAACGTACCAGTCTTCCCTATCGTTTATGTTTTCGGATCTCATTTCTTTCTCATGTGTCCTTCAAGTCCTAGTGACCTTGCATTTTGACGTTTCCCTCTTACCCCCGAACCGACGATTTAGACTATGATTTAAATTAATGTCCCCTGAAGGGACCGCTAGGTCACAAATTCTGAAACGTGAATATGACGTCTCCCACACCTAAACTGGATCCTATTGGCGCACGAAACACCGTGTCGGTTTCTTTTTTAAAAAATTATTATTTATTTAAATTCAACGTCGAACACCCCAAAGTCAAGTGACTGGTCCCTAACTTGGACCCGGTGTCGTCACTTTCGGGTTTTAGGATCAGGAATTCGTTGGTCCCTTGAGGACTAAAAAAAAGAACTACTAGTTAAATCGGCCTAAAGAGGAGGTGATACAAATCCTACTTCACGAAAGTACAATCCGTCTTGGAAGTTCACCCTAACGGATTTCGATAATATATTGTTCTTGTCCAAGGTAGAAACTATTGGTTTCTCTCGTTCTAATCGAAAGAAACTTTTCGTTCTTATAGAAACCTCTCGTTTAGTTACCGAGAGGTAGTAAGAAGTGTGGGTCACCCATTCTTAATGTACTGGGGATGAGACCCTTTGTGCTGAAGTTCACAAGGATATTAGATTCTGACAGGTTCAATTTCTCTTAGAATGTAGACCAAGTCGTGAAGAGGATACATACTTTGAACTCCGGGTCCTTTAATCTTATTACACAAAAGTTCAGTTTCGGTGTAAACCTAAACGACAACATCACGTGACGAAGAATCAGAGTAAAATGTCACCGACCAAGTGCGTACGTGAGTCACCTACAGAATAGTTCAAGGGAATTCCATCCTTCTATAATACGGTCCATACCTTTCAAGTCCCTTGCATTTCACTCAATATGAACCAGAGTCGAAAATCCATCCAGGGTCAGATCTCTTCTCGTTTGACATTTGTTTACAATCTGTCACACACTACTCAGGTCACAGTTTCTTTAGCCTTTTGAGTACTGGTGAGCAGAACTTTTAAACGTAAGGAACTAAATAAGTCGTTTAACTTTTGACTCTTAACACAGGCACAACCCTTCTTAGTCAGGAACTAAGTCACATCCCTCACCTCGGATATGTTTTGTCCTCGTATATTTCCCTGTCCCCAGACAAACAGGAGTCGACGAAAGTACAGTCTTCACTCTTCGTCACTTAGACTTTTATTTCCAGTAACGTACCATCGAGCAGGTTGGTTATTCCCCAGAAGAGACAGTAATTCTCGTCGGACTCGGGTTTGAGTAAAACATGGGACATGACCAAAAAATCCCCCAACAAACAGCACACACACATACACAAGAATTAATTTATATTATGTACACATACAAAATCTTTTAAACTTTTTATGTCTGTTGATATTTATTCTTTTACGTTTAGTAAGTATTAAGATTCTCACTACCAGAAAGTTCACTAAAAAAAGTTCTGGGTGAAGGGATTCCTTTTAGTCACTCTGGACCACGGGATCCCTCTTCTTGTTCACAGAGAATACAAATTCCCCACAAAAGGTTAACGGATATAGTTCTCCTGTCTCGAGTTGGGACGGTCGAAAAGGGATGGTATGTTTTTTTATATGTCATCAAGTTTTTGTCCGACACCAACGGTCAGAGAATAGGAGTAATAGCCATAAGAGACAACTAACACCTTAGTGACTTGGGAGGGTAGGGGACTTAGTGGAGACACACGGTGGAGCTTCGGGTCACCGTTCTTCACGGGCCGGTGTGACGGGTCGAGAAGAAAGAGAGGGTGTCTACTCCTCTCCCACTAACCGAAACGGAGACACCTGGAGAGGGGTGAAGAGAGACCGAAGGTCAAACAAACACCGACCATGTTGTAATGTCTGAAGTCACCTCTCACGGTTCCCGTCTATTTTCAACGATAGAGGGGAAACCTCTCAAACTACGTAAAGTTTCTTCTTTCCGTTCGTTCTGCACTCCACCTCTTGGGTCCTAGTGACCATACATAGAAATAAGTGTAGGAATTGGTTATTCCAAGATGACTCGTTTTGGATACTTTTCTATTAAATGTACACAAACCATGAAAGGTAACATGTCTTACGTAAAGACAAAATATAACTGAAGTACTAGAAAACCTCACATTTTACAAGCCTTTAATGTACCACCACTACCTACGATAACTTTTTGGTGACTTAACTTGTGAATGAAAGTTTCCCACTTAAAATATTGTGTACTTAATTTAGAGTTAAAAAAATTATTTTATTCCAATCTATGTCACACCTTAGACTTTGGTGTAATCTATTTCAAATTTTTATTTTTCAATGTAATTGTAGAAACCAGAGAATTTTTTTTAATTCTCTTTTACCCTTCTCCCTTTAACTACTGTCATTCATATCTGTTGAGAAAGTCCCTCAAAATGACATTTCCTTTTCTCTTAAAAGGTCTGACAGGGTCTATCCCCTCGAGACAGTTCCCTTCTGACACAGTGCGTACGGACTAGGTCCCAAACCGTCTCACCCTAAGTCATTTATAGTCTACTCAATGACTCATTTATTTACGTACCTACTCTTTTACTATCAAATTTATTAGGGGAAACATCCTCCCGGAAAAGAAATGTAGTTGGACTCACTCATTAGTACTCTATTCTTGATAGTGTCGGTCTAATAGGAGTGTACATTTCTTTTACATTCTACAGGTTGGTCCCCAAGTGTTTGATCTACCTCCTTTGCTCGTATTTATTTTTATTTCGTTGAAAATTTTTCGTCAGACTGTAACATCAAACACTTTACCCCTACTACTATCATGGAGGGAATATTTTCACACTATAAATTTACTCTTTTATGTATATTTAACGAACCATGTCACAAGTTGTCTTTTATCATTCAAGATGTATATGTTATTTAAAATGTTTAAATAAATATGACGAAATAAGGTTTTCCTAAACATTGTTGTTCACACGGCAAAAGGAGTAACGAAGACGTCTAGGGTCATATGTCACGGAAGAGGAAGGGACGGAGACGACACATACGACGTAAGGGACCGGCGTGACACCCTGTCTGAGGTCTTGACGGACGAGTGGGGAGTAGTTTCCTCCGACTAAAGAGGAGAGGACCCTGCACTCACTAAAGAACTACTGTCCTTCTCTACCCCAGGCCTTGCCTTCACACGTTTGATCGAACAGTAAAGAGAAAGGAAATAATCTCCCTCTTTACTCTTTGTCCGTTTCTGATCACTGGAAGAAAGTATTCGGGTCCCTTAGGGTTCTAGTGTACTTTTGTTAAAAATATTTTAATTCATGATCTTCAAAATGACGATAATTTTTCCATCGAAGTCACGTTCCCTGAGCAAAGAGGAGTCTCCGGAACTTAGAAGTACGGATTTTAGTTAGTAGTCGATACACTCTTTGTATAGTACTGGAAAGGGGAGGGTT
Source organism: Capra ibex (assembly GCA_006410555.1). Taxonomy (NCBI): domain Eukaryota; kingdom Metazoa; phylum Chordata; class Mammalia; order Artiodactyla; family Bovidae; genus Capra; species Capra ibex. The sequence goes on from SJYO01032929.1 coordinate 1,902,076, forward strand.
TGGATGTACGGTCCAATAAAACATTTTTCGTGGACCGCAAGAGTAAAGTGGTTTGATTGACATATACGAATACCTATAATCCCGATCTCATGTAAGGTAGGACAGTTTCCTATCTTAGATTCTAAATTCTAACGAAGAAAGGTGGGGTGAGAGGAGTCCGGGATCGTCACCAAGAGTCTGTAAAGGTGAAGTTTTAGGAAAATATGAGGATTTTTAATGACCACTGGAGTCTCTCCAAACAAAGACATCCAAAATTGATAGTCAAAAATGGCATAATATTTAAATTTGACTCTTTGAAATTACAGAATGTTAAGAAAATTAAAAATAACTTTATATTAACTAAATGTCATATGTTAAAATAACTTTATGTCAACTAAATTTTATGGTACAGTCAAAGTCCACATGCCGTGTCACTAAGTCAATAAGGAAACGTCTAAGAAAAGAGATGATTAATAGTGTTTTACGACTCATGTCAAGGGACACGAGATGTCATCTAAGAGTGAAAAAAAAAATAAATAACCGACACTATTCAGAAGTAACGACGTGTACCCGAAAGACATCAACGGTACTTCATTTCACTTCACTTCAGCGAGTCAGCACAGGCTGAGAAACGCTGGGGTACCTGACATCGGGTGGTCCGAGGGGGCAGGTACCCTAAGAGGTCCGTTCTTGTGACCTCACCGAACGGTAAAGGAGGAGGTCCCCTAGGAGGGTTGGGTCCCTAGCTTGGGTCCAGAGGGCGTGACGTCCGTCCGTGGAATTGGAGACTCGGGGGCCCCTTCGGCATTCGCCCCGGACGAGAAACGACGCCATACATCCGACGGGCAGCTCCACCGACGAGAACAACGCTTCGTGTCCGAGGTTCACGGGACCGAGGTCACCAACACCACGTACCCGAGTCGACGAGGAGTCGTACACCCTAGGAGGACCGATGATCCCTAAGTTGACCACAGAATGTAACGTTCCACCTAAGAATTGGCGACCTAGTGGTCCCTCCGGGATAGAAAAAAAAAAATACAAAAATAATTGTAATTGTACATCGTGTACCCTAGAATCAAAGGGTCGTTCCCTAGTTCAGACAAGGGGGACGTAACTTCACGTCTCAGGATTGACGACCTGGTGGTCGCTTAAGGGTTAATAGATAAAATATATATCATCACACATATATATAATCATACGATCAAAATATATATATATATAATCAAAATATATATAATCATACGATTAGGGTTGGAAGATTAAATAGGAACGTCGTGGTGGGGTTTAACTCTTCGAAAATTTTGTGTCATATATTTTAGTCAACACAGAGATATGTAGTCGGTACTTACTAGGTTTTACTTTAACTTTTTTACTCATGTAAATGTTATGGTAGTTTTTCTTATTTTATGAATTCTTATTTAAATTGGTCTTTTTACGTCTTGCATAAGAGACTTTTGATATTTGGTAACAACTTTCTTTAATTTCAAGATTTATTTACCTTTCTATAGACACAAGTACCTAACCTTCTGAATTATAACATTTTTACCGTCATAAAGGGTTTAACTAGGTGTCTAAGTTGTATGAGGAATATAGTGTTCAGGGACGACCTAAGGAATACCTTTACCCGTTCGATCAGGAGATATTTATAACACCAATGACAATAAAGTCTAGACACATAAAATTTTTAGTGACTCCGATATTCCATCTCTTAAATAGTTTCCTCTTACTTATTTTGACATCCGTCTTAATGAGTCCTCCATTAACATTACGTTCGTGAACTCGGTCCCTTCGGTCCTGACACCACCACCCCTACGTAGTCGTCACGGTACAGTCCTCCCACTCAACAAACAACAGTGTTTAAATAACAAAAGAGTAGCCAACCCTTATATAAAACGAGGGTGAATAAGAGTTGTCTTCGCCAAGGTGTTCTTCGGTCCGTAGCGCGGTACTTCTCGTACACGTCTTGTAGGCGGCTAAGGTACTTAGGGACGTCGTCCGTCTCCGTCAGAACGGTCTGCGGCTGTCTGACCGGCGTAGCGGGAACAGGAGCGCGTGGAGGTAAGACTGAAGAGAGTCCACTCTGAGGTGACTCTTCCCTGCGTCTCTTGGTACCACCTCGTGGTCCACCTACCCGTCTCCGTCGGACGTCACACAAAAGGTAGTCGACGGCGACGAGACCCTACAAAACGTCCCCGAAAGCAACATACAATCACAGTTCCACCTGGACCTTGGAACGTCCTAAGAAGTGTCTACTTAGACAGAGTCGAACCACGGAAGGTAAGGAAGTCCCCCGATATCATGACCGGTTGGATATTTATGTCTTTGAAATCTACTCAGTGGTTTATTGGTGGGAGTGTAGATGAGATGTTAAATGTTTCGGAGCAGGACGGATGACAGAAATAGGAGTTGGTGACCCAAGAAGGTCTGGTCGTAGACGAGACAATTACGAAGGGACAGAGAAAGAATCGAGTCAGTCGTAGACTCGGTCTTTTCGTGACACTCTCAACTTTCCTAGAAATATCTAGTAGACCTGGTCGGGGACCTAATGGATCATTCTTGTCACCACGTCCCCCTTCCTAAACCGAAGTCTCAGTCTATCTGAACTAAAGGTTAGTACCGAGACGGTAAGGGTCTCCTCTGTCGGTACAACGGTAATATCAATATTGGTACATATATACTATTCTCAAGGTCTAAAGGACCGGTTCTCATGTACCTCCTTACTCATTGTAAGATCCAACCAGTACCTTTCTATATTTCTTCAGTGTAAACTTGACCAGAAATGTCCTTGTTCAGTTGTTTACTCTTCCCGTAAAACAAGTCCTTTTTTGACAACATTCCTCGTACTTTGTTATTCGGGTCAAACCCTTTCGTCACTCCAATCTCACTTCGACTCGTATTGTACATTCCTCGTCCCGTTCAAGACACCCTCCGTCTAGAACTTCCCGTAACTCGCAGTCCGACTCAAACCTGAACTAAGAGTTTACCTTTCCATACCCCGACCCTCCTTCTCTTACACACTTTAAACTGTTTTGTTTATATTTTTTCCTAAAAAAAAAATTTTTTTAATTATTGGATAACAAACTAAAGTATTTTGTTTTACTTTCTAATCGTCTTAGAAAAAACCACCCTGTACCCAATCTTACCTGACTCGTCAACGCGATATCTGACCCCTTGACGAGTTTGAATATTCCTTCGTTATACAAGTCAAAGAGTCCAATCATTCTACGACCTCTGACGTCCGGTTCATTTTGGTAGTTGTCAAACCGACGTACAATAATCTAGTAAGTGTACTGTGCGACCTTGGGTCACTTCTTTCTCTTTTTCCTTGAGACGAAACGGGATCTCGTCAAAGAGAGTCGGAGTCGTGGAAACTGTAGACTCGTACATAAAACAGACACCCCCGGACAGGACGCGTAACATCCTATAAATCGCCGTAGGGACCAGAGACAGGTGGTTTATGATCATCGTGAGGAGGGGGTAAACACTGTTGGTTTTTACAGAGGTCTACAGGGGAAACCTGATGTTGGTAGTCCGATATTCGGTGACGGGATCTCCTCACCAAGAGTTTTAAATCACACATAGTCTTAGTATACTTCCCGAACAATTTTGTTACTAACGACCTTGGGTGGGTATTCAAGGATTAAGTCATTCAGATCCTACCCCGGATTCTTAAACGTAGTGAGTCCACTGCGACGGCAATCAGGATATCGGTCCAAAACTCTTGGTGACGGTATCTGTCTAGGAGATGTTTTAGCTCTACTTTGTTCTATGACAGTTAAAACGTAATGAAGAAACCCAAGTGCTTCGGGATTTTGTTCACAAAGTGAACTCAGTGTCGTTAGGACACTCCGGACGTCCCACTCATAATGGTTTGAAAAAAGTGTCTACTCTTTTAACGTCGAACCACAGTTATCCAAGGCATGGGTCTTGGAGTTTGTTCCCGTCAACCCAACCGTAGAAAAGATTTCGAAGTGGTGCAAATGTACACCGACGTACGAGGATGACGTCCATAAATTAGACACACCGTATTTGGGTCTACATTTGTGGATTCATTTAGATGACACCAAACTATCTCAACACCGAAGATCACTATCTTCCTAGTCGAAACAGGAGAGTAAATTAAATCTAAGTTGAGATTCTATACGTCTGACAAGAATTGTTTTCCTATCTTTCTGAAAGACAAATGAAGTGTCCTCAAATTACAGACACAACACGGTCAACACGGTCCGTGTAACTCTTTGGATCTCTTTATTTTTTCAAACTATATGACAGAAGACAATCGTCTACGAGTACCGGATTAATCCCTTCGATTTGATTGTGTATTACTTTTTTGATTCCCTTTAAAATTCCGTCTTCCAATCTACGATTCTCACTTCCTCAACTTCCCTCTCCACCAGGTGACTAAACCCCGTCATCTGAGACTTTCCCTCTCTATACTGGATATGGAATTTTTTCACTTATCCTATCCCTGTCTCTACTCTCGTCGAACTTGAGTGCAAGACCGTACGTCTCCATTCTCCGTCTTTACTTGGTTCAACCTTGTCTCGGAAATGACATTACCTTTTTCGTATTCAGAACCTCAAGGTTAAAGACTCATTGACACACGATGACACACAGTTTAGTAAATTTAAGAGACTTGGAGTGCAAGGAATAAACATTTTGTCATTAACGACCGGAGTAGACCAACCTACTCATAATTTGTTCTATTACATAAACTTTCGTATTTTGTATTTTAGGATACGTTCACTTCCACTAGCACCAACCACACTAAAGAGTAACCTTGTCATTCTTACTTACCCCGGGGTAATTTCTGAAAACTTAATTTCTAAATTCAGTAAATAAGTACAGACAAATAGATAAGTCGTAAGTAAAAAACACGGTTCGTGACAGGATCTACGTCATCTATGGTTCCTCAGTCGTGTCAAGTGTAATCCCCTTTAACTACACTTTGCTTAATACACCAACTTCTCATGTCTTTCTTGACATCTCGTGTCTCCTTACCGGGAATTTGGTTGAATCTCCAGTCCCTTCCGATTCTCCAGTGAACGAACTTCCCAGTTCTTACCACCACCACCACCACCAAGTCAGCGATTCCGCACAGGTCGAGAAAGGTTGGGATACCTGACGGTCTTTACCAAAATTCTATCATGCCTAGTCACGATCGGGTCTCAATCCCTTTCACTCCTGACCTTGCTATTCTTACCAAGGGACATTCCTCCATCTGATAAACGATCTGTACTCTTCTCCTTAATGTAATCGGTCTGTCTTCCTTTTTTTACAGGAACCGTCACCCTAACATCAGTCACTTCCTACTTAACCACCTAACCTCTCTCTCCCCGGGACGACAATTATCTAGTTCACTCTCATTCAAGGATCGAGTTCGTTATCTTACAGTTCCCTTTTATTTTCTACGAGTGTCAGGATCATTTACTGGGAAAACAGAAGAGGGAGAGAAGAAAACGTCCTCCTTAGACTCACTCGATCTAGTCTACGTCGCCATGAAGTTGGTCTTCGAGTGGTTCGGAAACGAAGGGGAGTCGGGAGTCTACGTGTGACGGTAGAACGTCAGGGTCCTCTCAGTCTGCCTGGCAGAAGCCGGCCGTCGGTCGTCGGATCTGGGGCTCTCGGTCACGTAGGACCTCTTTAGGTTATTGGACCACAACGTTCAGTCGAGGAATTAGTGCCCATACCGAGAACAACTCAATGACAGTGACCCACGAATAAGTCTTTCGTAAATTTACACACTCTGTTCGGGAATGCTGTCTATGTCTGGTTGTTGACAGTGGTAGAATGAATGAACAGTAGAAGGAAAACCTTTCTCTTTTACACACGTTACCTTTCTCGTAACCTGATTCTCCGTACTCTGGGTTCAACTCAGGAACTACCCAAAGACCGTACCTGCATGATAAACTGAGACTCATATATGAAAGGGAAGAATTCGAAGTCAAAGGGGTTGGTCTTTTTCCCAACGACCCCTCACCCAATCTACTAAAGACGTCACCGTCAAAGACTTATGTACGGTGACATAAAAGACTTTTTGATTTGATGTTTATAACTTTTAAAATTAAGAGTTTCCGGTCTTCTGACGTAAAAATCGTTCGTAGGGTCTACTAAGATCTACAACCACCAGGTGTCAGGTGGGAAAGTTTTTGGGGAATTTTACCATTAAGAACGAATTGACGTAAATTTAATAACTCTCTTGAAATTTTTGAGGTCTAGGGTCCGACATGATGTCCAGTTCACCTCGTCTTAGAGGTACCCACCCCGGGCCCGTAGTCTTAAAAAGTTTTGAGAGACCCATTAAGAAAACACGTCGGGTTTGTCTGTGACGAGATCTTGCTCATAAAGGTTGAACGGACTCGTATTCTTAGTGGACCCTGTGAATAAAACTTTATCCTTTAGGGTCCAGGACGAGACGAGGAGACTTAGTCTTAGATCCCAACAATTCGAGACCTTTTGACATGCTTCGCGTGAGCTCCCTTATGACTCTTTAATTGATCTAGTCGTAGAAATCGGGAGTGAACCATAGTGAAAACGAGTTCGTTTTACACATCTAAGATGTCTCCCTACTCATTCAGGTCAAAAAAGGGAAATTCTCCCTTTTTCGGTGGTACCAACGATAATCTGTGTTTAGATTAGAAGAGGGTCTATATTGGACAACCATCGGTCCTGGTGTCTTCACATGAGACATAAACCGAAGGTGAACGAACCTTTATTAGTCAGTCGAGAAATAACTAGTGGTTGATACGGTCTGTAATAACACAAAGATCAAAGTCGTCATATGTCACCACCTGCTGTCCGTAACAGACACGAAAGTAGTTCGTATGTAAGATATCAGGGGTCTTTCGTTCGTATTCTTGTGTTGTCTCCCTCCGAACAAACTCCACCTCCACTCCCACCTAATCCCCTTAGGGAAATTTCCAATCGCCATTTCTCTCGTTCCTCTTAGTTTCCGAATTTAGGTTTCCCGGAATTTCTGTTCGAACCCCCAAATTAGAAATAAGACCTTCTTTTACCCCTCAAGATTTCGTTCCTTACTACTTCCTTTTGACTAAAAGTGTTCCTCTTTTACTTACAACTTTCCTCGATGACTGACGGATACATACCCGAGTAAATACAAGTAAGTAGAGTACATAAAAAAGTGGTATTGGGACACTGTTTCCACCACAAAATAGTGCAACATTTCTATTTGTCTGAGTACTATTAAACGAGCATTGGTGTTTCAACTGTTCACTGTCATCTCTAAACTTGGGTTCTAACCGAGGTTTCGGACACGAGGAAAGTGTGACGGAGGTAAGAGAGACACATAGAGGGAACGGAATGGTAAACCCACTACCCATAAAGGAACGAAAATAAAAGGTCCATTTATCAAGATCATTAACAGTAGTTTATCCATTTATTCACCTAAGAGTAAAACCAAAAACTATATCCATTAATGACTTCATTTACCTTCGAACTTGTACGGGTGGTCCTGAGGGTCGAGGGTTCTTAAGGACTCGTACTCGTCTATCAGAGACTTTCGCAAAGGTGTCTACATTGGTGTCGATATTTATCTAATCTAAAACCAGGAGGCCATAATCTTATTTCACGATCTTTAACATAACGGAACTTATATCAAAGTGACTAAGAACCCTCACTTAATAATAGAAACTCCAAACAAGCTTCAGACTAACGTTCTGAGGTAGACTTTGACCTTCGACCACACCCTCTCAACTCACCAGACACCGGTATGGAACATCATTCTCACTATAGACAATGACAAGTCTAGACGTCTGAGAGTGGTCTTTAAGAGTTCCTAGACACTCAAGAGTGGTTCGGTCCTCATCTTCGTCTCTTCAGTGGCGGGAGGGTCTACGAGTCCTATCTCCCTGGTACGTTCTTGCTTCGTGTTCGGGTCTGGACGGCAACCGTTCTCGAGGTCTACTCTCGTCCTCGAGGGGTGGAGGGAGACGAGAATTTCTCTGAAGTTCACCTTCTCCTTTCGAAGTACTCCGGGACCTCGTGTCCTATGGGTAGTGTTTTTACGTCTCGTGACTCCTGTGGCTCCGTCCGGACCGGAAGTCACTGCTCCTGATACTCCTTCTGTAGTAACTCGGGTCCTGGGAGTTACTCTAGTGGTGACGCTGTCTGTTTTGATCGGGCACCAGGTCAAAGTACAGTCTACGTTCACTCCCGTCCTCGGGAGTCGGACTACTCCGGGTCTCCCTTCCGAAGAGAACAGGAAGTCTCAGGAAGGGGTCTCTCCTCGAGTCCCAGTCTTCATCGAAAGACAGGTCGGGCCTTTCCTTACAGCTACGGGTGAAGGTATCCGTTCCAAGAGGCTCGGTTTCATGACACAGAACACTCCCACACCACAGATTCCGGTCCCAACCTCTCGGACGGAGTCGTCTGGGTGTCGAGTGGAGGGTGTACTGGGAGAATCCTCCGGTCGTCTCACTGTGAACACAACCCACCGTGAGTGGTTTCCGTTTGGTCCTGGTCCCGGGGTTCGGTGTCAGGGTCCGATTCTTCCTTCACCGGAGGCTACTCGATTCACTGAGACGACTATCGAGGCTCTTTGAGCGAGACGTCGGTCGTAGGGTTTCGTCTTCCCTTTTGGTATTCCTTGGTGGGTAGTGGACGGGACTGTAGTCCGTCTTCGTCTGTTGGAGACCCAGTCTCCACAGGTGCTCCGTTTCGGAGGAGGACATAGGAAACCACAAAGAGGGTTCATCGGGGAATTCGGTGGAAATCCGTAAAACCTACGACCATAAATCTGGTCGGTGAACTCACTGGTCACGGGGGGTAGCGTTAGTTTACGTGAGTCTCCGTATCCTTATAGGGGAAGGTTGAGTGGACGTGACTGGTCCACGACACTAAGATGGTAATAGTAGTCTGGAGACTTCGCATTACGAAACGTGACCCAAATCGACAACCGTCGTGTCAGTAACCCGAAGGGAGTACCGAGTCAGCCATTTCTTAGGCGGACGTCACGCCCTCTATCCCAAACTAAGGACCCAACCCTGCTAGGGGACCTTCTCTTGTACCGTTGGGTGAGGTCATAAGAACCGACCTTTTAGGACACCTGTCTCCTCGGACCACCCGATGTCAGGTATCCCAGTGTTTCTCAACCTCACTGATTCGTGTCGTGGAAGTAATCGGATAGGATCGGACTAAATAGACTAATTAAAGCCCATAAAATGTGGACTTCCGTCTCGAGACGTAGACTCCATACTCTGGTGATTAGAAAGTCAACTTCAAAGTCCCCTCCCATATCTCTTTCCCCTTCTTCTTAGGATGGTCACTAACTCGTAAATGGTACACGACCGACGAAATGTATGTAAGGTTCAAGTCAATGGTGTTCAGAAATTTCAGCCATAGCACAAAAAGAAAACAAACAAACAAAAATTATAAACAAATAAAACCGACGTGACCCAAAATCAACGTCGTACTTCCCAGAAATTAACACTGTACACCTTAGATCAAGGGACTGGCCCCTAACTTGGGTCCGGGGTACGTAACCCTCGAACTTCAGAATCGGTGACCTGGTGGTCCCTTCAGGAATTTCAGTCATAGCAAAGACAAAACGTACATTGCTTTGTTTCTGATTCTTAATATCACTGCAGATGATAAATTAAAAAAAAAATCCGTTCCCTACATCGTTCTATCTCCCCTTCACCTATGGAGACTTTACCAGAAACGGGTGAGGGGGGTCCTACCGTCACAAACAGTCCTCTTCACATAGATTGTGAGGGAGAGAAGGAGGAAACTTTACGTCTACCCGTACAATACCCCTTTCCTTTGGTGAATCCTGGTAGTCATTGGGAGAGTAGGTATCGGATTTGTCGACTAACTAGTCGAGTGTACTATAGTGTCACTGTCTGCCCAACAACGTACCGGTCACCCCTTCGTCCGACGGAAACACCACGAAACGTCACTAAAGAGATGATCTTCAGTCCCTGGACCGTAGCTGGGAAGCTCTGGGTCGAGAATGATGAAAATATTGAAATCCATATATCAAATTGGGAAGACTCGGAGTTAAAGAAGTGAATATTCTACCTCCATTATTAGGGAATAGTCTGACATACGAGGTCCCTTCAGTTCCCGGAATAAGAGATACAGGGATCTGTAACGTGTGTTTTTTCCAGTCACTATATCTGACTTCACTTGATGGTCAAAACGTCCTAAGAACTCTTTTAGTTTACCCACCCTTGTAAACCTGTATGGTGTGTCTATACTAAGACCTACGTTCTGTCTTTGGACTCCCAACCCCTTATACCCGAGTCCTCTCTGAATTCGTCCTTTACCGACCTCCGACTCGTGACTCTCTTAAGACGAGCTCCAAGAAAGGACGGAGTAAGTAGACCGAAGATTGTGAAGACGGAGACGTCAGTCAAAAACGAGTCTTAAACTCTAGTCACCTCCTCGTCAGTGTACACGGGTCCAGGATTCCCGGAAGGTTTGATGAGTAAGAAGGTTTTTCATTCCTATCGGTCCGGGACACGACACATTAACGTCCGGATTTTCGTGTTAACAATTTCACGACGTGAGTTATACGGTCGTTTAAACCTTTTGAGTCGTCACCGGTGCCCTGACCTTTTCCAGTCAAAAGTAACGTAAGGGTTTCTTTCCGTTACGGTTTCTTACGAGTTTGAGGACGTGTTGACGTGAGTGTGTGATCGTTTCATTACGACTTTTAAGAGGGTTCGGTCCGAAGTTGTCATATATTTGGTACTTTAAGGTCTACAAGTTTGACCTAGATCTTTTCCCTCTCCTTGGTCTCTAGTTTAACGGCTATAGGTAACCTAGTATCTTTTTCATTCTCTCAAGGTCTTTTTGTAGAGAAAGACGAAATAACTGATAAGGTTTCGGAAACTGACACACCTAGTGTTGTCTGACACCTTTTAAGAATTTCTCTACCCTTATGGTCTGGTGGACTGGACGGAAAACTCTTTGGATATAGGTCCAGTCCTTCGTTGTCAATTTTGACCTGTACCTTGTTGTCTGACCAAGGTTTATCCCTCTACTTATGTAGTTCCGACATATAACAGTGGGACGAATAAATTGAAATACGTCTCATGTAGTACTCTTTACGACCTGACCTACTTCTTCGTTTTCAACCTTAGTTCTAACGGCCCTCTTTATAGTTATTGGAGTCTATACGTCTATTTGGTGGGAATACCGTCTTTCGCTTCTTGACTTCTCTGAGAACTACGTTCACTATCTTCTCTCACCTTTTTCATCCGAATTTCGAGTTGTAAGTCTTTTGCTTCTAGTACCGTAGACCAGGGTAGTGAAGTACCGTTTATCTACCCCTTTGTTACCTTTGTCACTCTCTGAATAAACCCCCCTGAGGTCTTAGTGACGTCTACCACTGACGTCGGTACTTTAATTTTCTACGAACGAAGAACCTTCTTTTCGATACTGGTTGGATCTGTCGTATAACTTTTCGAACCGGTTGTTTCCAGGTAGATCAGTTTCGATACCAAAAAGGTCCTCAATACATACCTACACTCTCAACCTGATATTTCTTCCGACTCGCGGTTTCTTAACTACGAAAATTTGACACCACAACCTCTTCTGAGAACTCTCAGGGAACCTGACGTTCCTCTAGGTTGGTCAGTCAGGATTTCCTTAGTCAGGGTTTATAAGTAACCTTCCTAACTACGACTTCGACCTTGAGGTTATGAAACCGGTGGACTACGCTTCTTGACTGAGTAACCTTTTCTGGGACTATAACCCTTTCTAACTTCTGTCCTCCTCTTCCCCCTTCGAGACCCTCAACCACTACCTGTCCTTTCGGACCACACGACATCAGGTACCCCAACGTTTCTCAGTCTGTACTGACTCGTTGACTTGACTTGACTTGATATATTATTCCTGTCTCCAAACTGAGTTTGGGAGGGAGTTCTTTAAGGGTATACTCCATCCTCTGTCCATTACTGTCATCGTCTAATTTTGTCATGAAAGGAATACCCCCGAAACACTTTTAATTGTTACATTTGATGAATCATATCACGACTATCCGTTTGTCACAAGTCGTTTACAATCACCATTCGTTCACGTACCAACCAGTCTAAATGTGTAATCTCTTAAGAGGGCCACCGAACATCTCCCACGTCTTCCAGTCCTCTCTTGTCCATCCTTTGAACCCTCATTATCATTGTTTATTTCTTTCAGACTGGATTACGTATTTGACGAAATACTACTCCTTCTTCCCCTCCCTAAACTATCCTAATTTATCCCCGTCCCCTACTCTTTCTGTTTTTGTCTTTCTATACTGAATCTCTAAAGGCAGTGTTCATCCAGTAAATGGTCCATCCCTTGTCGCGTGTCAATTAGACCTCCCTTCTCCGTCTAAAGGTAAAACGTATAAACGTAAAACGGATACTCTTCTCCTGTACGGTCGAACCTTGAGACGATATTTCCAGTCACAGAGATCTTTGTCTGCTCCAACCGTCCCTCTCGGTGTACTCTGTCTCGGACCTCCTAGTGGTCGTGCACTCCCGTCCCCCTCGTCTCTGGTCGCGTCTCCTCCCGACCAGTTCTCTACTCCCGTCGTCAAAGTCCCTCACCACCAGTCGTGGGCCTACGCATTCCGCCTAGGTCGTCTTTCACCCGACTGCACATAAGAGACCGAAAACACAATCCTCCTGTCACGTCTCCACCCTTACCTTTCGTCCAAAGTCACCCCCTCCCTTGGTCACCATTGAAAAGGGAGAGTTGACTCCTCTGTCCGTGTCGACTGTAACTCATGTACGAGACATAGCCCGCGGTAAGATTCGTGAGACGTACATATTGTAGTAAATTAGGAAGTTTCCATATTAATAATATAGGTAGATTATCCACTTCCTTGTTCGGGTTTTACACTTGAACGGACTTCAATGGTCGATTACACTCTGTCTAATGACGATCTCATCCTGGGAATCTCCTCTTCCGTTACCGTGGGGTGAGGTCATGAGAACGGACCTCTTAGGGTACCTGTCTCCTCGGACCACCCGACGTCAGGTACCCCAACGATTCTCAGCCTGTGCTGACTCACTGAAGTGAAAGTGAAAAGTGAAAGTACGTGACTTCTTCCTTTACCGTTGGGTGAGGTCATGAGAACGGACCTCTTAGGGTACCTGCCCCCTCGGACCACCCGACGTCAGGTACCCCAGTGTGTCTCAGCCTATGCTGACTTCGCTGAGTCGTCGTCGTCGTCGTCCTGGGAATCTTTCCGTCCACCAACGGCCCGACTGTTCCCCTCGAACCACAAAGTCTGTGTGGGACTTGTGGAGTACTGTCTCGACAAGAGGGGTGTCATAGTTGGTTGAGAGTCCGTCTCAGGGGTTGTCACTCTCGTCGTTGTTGTCGATCCGGGATGGAGTGACTCCGGAGACTCCTACAGACTCAAATTTCCCAAGAAAAGAAGTACCAGAGGTTGAGGTGAGGGTGAGTAAGACATCTATAAATAATTTGTAAATAACACAGGGTCCATGATATGATCCACTGTCCTTACATCATACTTTTTCTCGAGTATAAACGGGAGGGGTCCAACTTTCAGATCGTAATCTTGTCGTAATCTGGTCGAACGTAGTCTTGGTATGAATCGAATGAATTGTCTTTGTTTTTACATCTGGTAGTTTTATCAGGGGAGGGGCCTTAAGGGACCGTCAGGTCACCGATCCGGAGTCATGAAAGTAAGGTACCGCGTCCAAGTTAGGGATCAGCCCCTCGACTCTAGGACGTTCGAAGCTCCTCCCCGGTTTTTTTATCAGGGGAGGGTTTGAGTTAGTCGTGAAACTTGGTTATCATGACCCATAGGGGTCTCGTATGTCTCTTCACGTTCATGTCATGGACGGAAGATCTCGAGTACAGCACTACCACCCAGTCGACACGGGTTAGTCTCGGTAAAGACCTACACTCGTGTCTTGTGAGGCATCTTGTCCGGGAGGAAGTCACGGGCCGTGGTGGAAGGTCGGAGTCCGTGACGGGACCTTGACGGAAGGGTGGGGCTGGGACAGACAGTCCAAGACTGGTCGTCCGGGAGCCGTTCTTACTGGGTCACGAACGATGGACAGTCGGAGTACGTCCGAGGTCCCTCAATCACTCCACTGACTTCCTTCATGTCACGGAGACGGAAACTCTTCGAATCATTTATAACTCCCTTTGTTCACCTCTTAGTATACTCTAATTTATTCGTAATCGAAAACAAAGTCTGAGACGAGACCTGATCCTTCCTCCCTAGTAACACCCGATATTAAATCTCTTCCGAAGGACCTCTTCCACTCTAAACTTGACTGGATATTTCACATTTGACTACATACAGATATGATATAGACATAGATATGAGGATTGCCTCAAGTGCCCCGGAAGAGTCGTCTCCCTTGGTGAACTCGTTTCCTCAGTACCTGTCCTCATTCAACCCACCCCGACCCCCTTATTTCCTCACCAACTCCAGTTTCCTATGACCAGTCCTCTGCCAAAGGTCCATAAATACAGGGAATTGATGGAAATGTCGGGTCTCGGGCAACACCAGGGGTTGAAGAAAGATGGAGGGGTCCTCAACCTCCGGAGGGACGCCTACGAGAGGTAAAGGCGTCGAAACGGTGGTGGGCGGTGTTGTCTAGTCCATTCTCCTATGGGTCGGCTGGACAAAGGACATCTCAGTAGAGAAGTCACTTTCACATGTCTTACGTCTCACCGGGGCCGGTGTGAAGACACACCACCAGTGCCACCAGTGAGAGAACGCGACTCGAATAGGACACCCGTGTTGTCACTTCCTCGAGTCCTTTTCACCCCTTCACGTGTACACATTTCTCGTTCCGTAACAAGCGATTCTACTGTCTATTCTCTTAATCGTGTCTTCGTATTTTTGTCCTGAGTCGATTCTATACGTATGACTCACGAAACCTTCGAAGTTCGTCCTCTACGTTTCTGTCTAATAAGTAGTACGTCGGTTCAATCCACGAATCTTGGAACCATGTTTAGGATCGACAGAAAAGACGGAACCGTGTCGTGGAGTGGAAAGAATATAGATGAAGAGCTTTAGTAAGTCGTACATAAATGACATGGACACGACATAGTCCGTAACACGGTCCACGACTCATATGTCATCATTTATTCCGTTTAAGGGACAGAATTACCTCATGTTTATCATTTCTTTTTCATAAATGGTTAACACTGCTCATGACCTACGAGACTCTTTCTTGTCGACAGACTTCTCCGTCACAAACTCGACTTTTACTAGCACCGTCACGACCGGTCCAAGGGGTGTGACAAACTTCGTGAAACAATCGAGAAATGAAGTCGTTGGAATAATACTTCATGTAGGAACATAGAGACAAAATTCTCCTCTTTTGGCTCCGTCTTTCTCCATTTTATTGAACGAAGTGTGTTCATCACTTCACCATCTTTGTCTTAGCCTCGGGTCCGTAAGACCAAAGTTTAGGACACAAAGGTTGATGATATGAGACGACTCCTCTGTGTTTTGGTGACGGAACCCGTCGAAAATAAAAATTAAGGGGAAAAATAATAAACCCGTGGGTTAAATATTTACTTTAAAACCTCATTTAAAGATAACCAATATATCAGTGTTACTAATTCCAGTAGAGTGGATATCAGGTCATTTCTGAAAAAATTAAAAATAAAATATAACCTCTTATTAACTAAATTTTACAAAGTCCATATGTCGTTTAACTAAGTCAATATATATATGTGTGTGTGTATGTGTAAGAAAAAGTCTAAGAAAAGGGTATATCCAATAATCTCTTGTAACTCATCTCAAGGGACACAATATGGCATCTAGCAACAACTAATAGACAAAATATAAATAATTGTCACCACAGATATACAATTAGGGTATGAACGTCAAATGGGGAGGGTGTGTGTGTGGAAAACAGAAACCCTTAGTATTCAAACTTCAGACACTTAGAAAGACAAACCATTTGTTCAAGTAAACATAGTAAAAAATCTAAGGTGTATATTCACTATAGTATACTATAAACAGAAACTGAATTAAGTGAATCATACTAGTCGAAATCCATGT
The DNA here is from genome assembly GCA_006410555.1 of Capra ibex. Taxonomy (NCBI): domain Eukaryota; kingdom Metazoa; phylum Chordata; class Mammalia; order Artiodactyla; family Bovidae; genus Capra; species Capra ibex. The sequence goes on from SJYO01032929.1 coordinate 1,918,064, forward strand.
GGGTACAACGACGTTTACCGTAATAAAGTAACAGAAGATACCGACTCATTATAAGGTAACATATACAGATGGCATAGAAGAAATAGGTAAAAAGACGGTAACCTGTAAATCCAACGAAGGTACAGAACAGATAAAATTCAGCACGACATCCCTTGTGACCCCACGTACATAGGAAAACCTAATACCAAAAAGGGAACTATATTCGGGTCCTCACCCTAACGACCTAGTAAACCATCGAGACAAAAATCAAAAACTCCTTGGAGGTATGACAAGAGGAATCACCAACATGGTTAAATGTAAGGGAAAAGAGGTGTGGGAGTGGTCATAATTAATAAACATATGAAAGACTCTAGGTTAGTCAGGTAGGATTTCCTTTAGTCAGGACTTATAAGTAACCTTCCTGACTACGACTTCGACTTTGAGGTTATGAAACCGGTGGACTACGCTTCTTGACTGAGTAAACTTTTCTGGGACTACGACCCTTTCTAACTTCCACCCTCCTCTGCCCCTATTGTTTCCTACTATACCAACCTACCGTAGTGGTTGAGCTACCTGTACTCAAACTCATTTGAGGCCCTCAACCACCACCTGTCCCTCCGGACCTCATGACGTCAGGTACCCCAACGTTTCTCAACCCGTACTGATTCGTTGACTTGACTTGACTACTACCTGTAAGACTGGTAACACTCCTCTATGGAGTAACACCTAAACTAAAAGTAAAGAGACCATTAATCATCACAACTCGGTAGAAAAGTGCATGCAAAACCGGAAGATATACATGGGAGACCTCTTTACAGACAAATCTAGGAGACGTAAAAAACTAACTCCAGAAACATACAAAACCTCTAATTAGGGAACAGTCAACGAAGTAGACGTTTATAAAAGAGGGTAAGACACCCAACAGAAAAGTGTAACAAATACCAAAAGAAACTACACGTTTTGAAAATTCGAGTTAATCCAGAGTAAACAAATATAAAATAAAAGCAATGAGATCCTCCACCTATCATCTCGAAACTTTTGGTAAAATCTCTTATTATGTACGACACTCGTTTTACATAATCGAATAAACAATTAATATTATCGATTGAGGATAAATTACGAATGATACGTGATCTGTAATAAGATTCGTGAAATGTATATATTTGGTTAAATTAAGAGGGTTCTTGGATTGTTCTCTCCATGATAACAATAGAGGTGAATTATCTACTCTCTTGATTCTGATTATGTCTTGAAGGGTATGTCTGAAGGTTTTTCAAAAATAAGACATCTTTGACTCTGTGTATATTTCACTTCATACAAGAGTGGACGGGTCCCAGAGGATTGGTCATTTCTTTTTGCATACTGAGGTTTGACACGAAAGGTAACGTGGTAAAATTTTAGTACTGTAAACCGAATGTCATATAAAAAGATCGATTAAATGGAAGAAAGACATCCAGAAGACAACGTCAATTGTAAACTTGTAAGAAACACGAGAAGGTCTCGGATGAAACTATTGTCTACCTTAGTCAGGTCTTCATAGGACCTTTGGACCCCACATCAGGATGTCTCTACAGACAAGAAAGTGACCAAAGGAAAGGGAGTAGATGGGGTCGTGGTAAAATTCCTGTGGAGTAAATAAACCGTGTACCTAGTCAGAATTCAAGGGTGTACAGAGTCAAAAATAGTCTATACATAAGGACAGGATCTCCTCCTCTCCACGGTCAGGGGTGGTCCTCGAGACGTGAAGACCCCGGAATAAAGATGGGACCGAGTCCAGTGACCAAGTAGAAGACGAGACGTAGGGGGGAACGTACAGGAAACATATGTGTAGTCGTGAATACGGTCGCATCGTCCCGGCACAGGTCGTGGTTCGTGTTCGAAATCTCGTTCTGGTGGACACTTCACTTTATTACAGTGCATCGAATCACTAGAACCCGTCCACTGAACCGGAAAGAGAGAGAGAGAGAGAAAAAAAAAAAAAAAAAACCTTCATTGTAGTCCGATTATACTAAGAATGGATTATTTTCTTACCATTCTTAATCGGATCTCTCTTTTTCGTCTGGGACAATCAAAGGAAAGGGAGAAGGGGAGGGTCGGTTCACCCACTTTACAGTCACTCAACACGGGACATCCTTCCCTTCGGAAGCTTAGTGACACAGGTTCGGTTTGTCTTGATGAGAAGGACGAAAACACAAAGACGGAAGTACTACACGGTCGAGGACCCACTGAATAACAGAAATTAGATAATTTCTATTTATGTTTCCTACCCTCCCTTTCTATATTCTTACAAATGAAGTCAATTTCCCGTGCAGATCAAGACTCTTTCTATTCAGAGTGTGTGAAAAGTCGGAACAAAGTAACAATAAATAAAACCCAACGCAACCCAGGGACAACGACACGCCAGAAAGAGACCAACGCCACGCGTCCAAAGAGTAACAACACCGAAGAGGACAACGTCTCTTTGAGATCACGTGTGCCCGAGTCATCAACACCGTGTTTCCGAATTCAACAGGGCTCCGTACACCTTAGAAGGGTCTGGTCCCTAGGGACTTAACCGTTCGTCTGAGAATTGGTGACCTACTGGTCCCTTCAGCCGGAAAAAAGAAAGAAAGGGTGTTGTTTTGAGGTAACAAACGACGAGAGTCTTGTGGGCAGAGGAGTCCTGGAGTAGAACCCAGGATCAATCCTATCGGTCAGCAGTGTCAAGTGGGTCTTAACAGAGTAAGTCGTAACTTTCAGGGGTCCTGGGTCCGTTGTAGTCCTACAACCGGTAGGAGGGACCAATACTCGGAGAGTGATGAACTACACAACCATCGCCATATAAAAGAGGCAGGATACGAGAACCGAAGTAAGGACGAAATGTGGGACCAGAGTCGGATAATGGCAAAGGGAAGTCGTACTTCTTGAAGGAAGTCTTAAAGTATATCACGTCTGGATACCCCTTGACTACGAAAGTCGAAGTCAACCGACTTTTATATAAAATGGAAGTAAGAAGTTTGTAAAAAAAGGTGACCTATATCTTAAGTTTGAACTTAACACAAACAAAATCGTAAAATGAATAAATAAAAACCGGTGAGCTTCCTAGAATCAAGGGACTGATCTCTAACTTGGGTCCGGGAGTCGTTACTTTCGAGACGTAGGATTGGTGCCCTAGTGGTCCATTAAGGTAAATCTTGACAGGGAGGTGTAAATCTTGATAGGGAGGTGTAAGATGACTGTAGGTTACAAAGACTACTCTTTGTTGATATTAAGAGTAACGACAACGGAGTTTACAATATACTGGAGACAAGAAACCGACGAAAATTATAAAAACAGAGACCAAAAATTGTCAAACTAATGTTGGCAAGTATCAAACATCTCCGTCCCCTAACCTACTCCTTCTTCTCGTGTATCAGATAAGTTGTTATAACTGCTACGAAATCAAGAATCCAACCCAACGCCTAAATATCTACAAGTAAAAATAATACGAAGTATTAAATGTATACAACGTATAAGAGACCATACAATGTGTCACTTTTATGTTTTAGTATACATTAAATTTAAAATTCTTACTAACTTACCACCGTTTTACCTCTGTGGTCGAAGAAGGTATCTAAACCGATACTGATACCTAGTCTTCACATCTCATCACCCACCTCATCGTAGACTCCACCCCTCAAACAAAAAACAAAAATATGTTTTCCGATGTCGAAAAAGAGTCACGGTTCATGTCACTAGTCATCTCTTTCTCTCTTCTCCTTCTACGACCTCTCCCTTTCTCTTATCTCTTTGATGCGGGACCCAACATCTCTAACGTACCCTAGGTCTCGTGCACATCCAATCGGAAAACTGTTCATCTTTTGAGTGGGACGTCGTAGGTACGTCCGTCTCTTCCACCCATGATTTCGTCTACCCCAATCTACACCATTATCTCAAAGGACAAACTACTTTCGAAGACAAAAGAACAGAAGACCAAAACCAATCCCAAGTTCGGGTCAGTTGTCGAGTTTCACTCTCCATCTGTCCCCTCCCGTCCTCGGAACAGTACACAGGGGTCGAACTCCTGAGGTAGATAAGACGGAGAAGGATTCCGGGACTTCCGACTTCTCCTCGGAAACTCTTCGACCTGAAAAGAGTTCGTCACAGGACCCTGTCGATATATCATCGAGTGGACCGAAGTGTTCTAGATTCCCTTCCGGATCAGGAAGGTGTGACTTTGGCTCGTGGACTTGGGTCCTCGAAGGGTCTGTCAGAGGTGAGGTCGCAAACACTCCGACCGCAAAGGGGAGGTAGGGGGTGTCATGTCACCTATGCTGAGACACACTGGAAACCGTCTAGAAGACTAGACTCAGCCACAGTAGACAGTCTACCCCAATATTCCGGACTTTCGGACCAACATGAGTTGTCTTGGTCCACAGTGTGTCTCTCCCATTCCCCTCGAGAGTCGGGAGGAAGGAGTACTGATAAACTAGAAGACCAAAAGTGGAGAAGTTCTTCGTTTTCTCCTCTTCCTACCGTCCAGACCGTCCCTTGTGAGGTCGCCATGTAATCTTTAATAACCCAACCGTTTTTTTCAAACCCAAAAAGGTATTGTAGTACGTCTTTTTTAGGTTTGTTTGGAAAAGCGGGTGGGCTATGAATCCTTAGTCAGTCCAAGACGATAAATACGAAAGAGAAGGAAGAAATACTATTTCATTGAGAAGTGGTCCTGTCGAGGACCCAAAATAAATATCAATGTAGACTAAGACAAACGAATCAACGGTCCCCGTTTGATTAAAATAGTTTAAGGGATTTTTCCTCCATCTCCCACGTTGTCGCAATTACATACACAACAAACGGGGTCCGAATGCAGAAGACGAGAACGTGTACAAAGAAATCCTTTCAGAGTTGGTGAAGTCAATAAAGTCAACAATAATGTCAAACTGAGAGATTAGGAATGAAAGTCGGATCTGAAGAGACGGTACGACATCTGTGTACACCCAGGTCGTCGTAGGACTTCAGAAAATCAACTACAATGTTTGTCAAGTTGTGTAGGTCTTGAACTCGGACAATAGAAGGAAACGTGTGGACGGGGATGACGCAAGTAGGGAATAGAGTCATCTACGCTGGTGGTAGGACATCAATGGGACGGTCTCATATACACAGTAGAAGGGCAGGGGGGGGGTGAGAAATAGGGGGTGTGGATGTCGACCAGATAGTGGCTCCGGACAATTAAGACAGGGGATTTATGGTAACTTAGGTGAGTGAAGAGTGGTAAGGTAATAGAGTACGGTCAGGAGAGGAGGTATCGACAAAAATCGATCAGATGAGTATGGGTGTGGGAGGGTGATGACACGGAGGGGTATGACGTAGAGGTGGCCCGAACGGGCGACATTAACTGAAAATGGTGTGAGATGGAGGTCTCCTACCTTCCTAAGAAGTTCCAACAGGTTTTTTTTTTGAAGACATAAGGATTTGGCCAATGAGTCAGGCTCACGGGTCAAATACACTGGAGAGTCGTCGTATGCTATGTGAACTAGAGAGAGGAAATTTGTCAGAGAAGTGAACAAAGATTCCGTAGTCACGAAGAACCAAGAAGAGGAGGGAACAACCGTCGAGGACGAGTCGGTGGAAACGACCAAAAGGAGTAAAGAAGATGAACACTTATGTCCCCACTGGGTCCTACACCAGAATTTGAAGAGATAAATGTGAATGAAAGATCTACTGGAACAGACTAGAGTTCCGAAACTTAGGGTAAATATGTAACTTCTGAGTATTACTGGTAGAATCGGGTCTGGATAGGAGACTGAGTTCCGAGTATACAGACTGACGGATACATCGTAGAGTTGAACCTATAGATTATCCATAGACTTCAAGTCGTATGGATTTTGAGTCGAGGTCTCATAAGGAGTTTAGACAAGAAGTCAGAAAAGGTAGAGTCAATTATCGACAAGAGAGAAAGACCAAATCAACAAGGACGGTTTTGGGTACCTTAGGAGGGACTACGGAACTAAAGATTAGGTGGTCCTTTAAGACCGACGAGACGGAAATTTAAGTCTGGATCGAGTGTGAGGGTCGTAATGGACCAGATTTGACGGCAGTAGAGGGTGGATCCTCGGAGGATTGAACGGAAAGACGAGGACGGGAACGGGGAACGTCGGGTGAGGCGTATATCATAGGACAGTTCAAAAATTCTACAATTCATTGAGTACCCTACTCAGTACACTGAGGAGGTGAGTCTTGGGAGGTCATTGAATGGTAACTACTGATCCTCTCGGGTTTCACTGGCCTCCTGTCCGTCCGGTCTCTCATCCTTTCATCAATCCCGGAGTTTGAACTTTACATGTAGAAAGTCGTTTAAAGTTTCAGGACTTGAGACATGTGTTCATCTCTTCCTCGACACCGGGGAAGGAGTGGGGGTGCGAAGGTGTGTGGGGGTGCGAAGGTGTGTGGGGGTGTGGGCGGTTTCGAATGTCAAGGGGTCCCCTGAATAGACATATACAATTCAAGGTGGTTGAGGTAGTTCAAGTAAATAGACTACATCTTTACCACCTGGACCACGGTACCTGGGACAGAAGTCCCTCCCGTGACCGGTGGTTTGATGAGTTGACTGAAAGAGTTTACGGTAAATCGGATATAATCACTTGTTTTGTTTCTCTTACTCATGTCCCTTTCCGACTGTCTCGGTACATCCCGCCGTACTCGTCTTCAGTCGTTTCTACTTCCTTTCCGAAACGTCCGACACCTATACCTCTTTTCTTTGGAGAGTCTCTTAGTTGTCTTCCACCATTGGCCCTCCATGTTTGTACACGATCTCTTCTCCGGTCTCTACCCCGCTCTAACCGGACCGGACCCAACTTCGTCAGTCCTCTCTTTTTCTCTTCTCGTTCTTAGTTCGACAGTAGACTCAGGGACCTCATGGCGTCCGGACCCCGGTCCACGACAACTAATACTCCCCAGGACATCCTCCGCCTTCTGTTCCGGTCCGTATTCACAGGGGAACTTTCGGAAGTCAACGGGTCGGGGGAGGGTGGGTCGTCAAAGTCTGTAGTGTCCCTAGCTCCACGAGGTCTGGTCGACCCCTCGACTCTCGAGGACCGAGACGACGACTGGAAGACTCCAGGGTGTGTGTCAGTCCCCCCGGTTATACCCGGATCAAACATCGGCACGGAGGGAGTTTCTGAGGGTGTGTCAAGACATAGCGCCAATTCACGTACCGGAGGTTCATTCTGTCGGAGTCAAGTCAGTCGAAACGGTGAAAGATCGACACAGTGGGTCGTGTTCGATGGATTGAAAAGACACGAAGTCACGGAAATAGACTCAGGACTCCGTCGACGAAAAGAGGGTCCTCGAGTTTATTAAAAAGACAGGGAACCGAAAGGAAGGGGTCGGATCTCGGTAAATTCTCTTTGTGTCAGAACGACCTCCTTGGGTCGGATAGTGTTCTAGTGGTCTGGCCTACCAACCTCAGGTTCCCTTGAAGGACCGACTGGACGGGGAGAACCCCTTTCTTCGGACTGGATAACGGAGGGAGAAAGTCGACGGCTCAGGGATCGGGAGACGTCTCGGGGTCCTCCTCTGGGTTTCCAGTTTCGTAAAGACTAATTCCGGCGTGTTTCGAAATCCCTCCTCTTCTCGAGAGACCGGTTCCCACATGTCTTCAGTCCCCTGTGTCGGTGTCAACCGACCACCGGCGGGACCGGGTGTCCGTAAATCGTCCGTGGTTCTCCCTCTCCCGGACGTCCCGACGTCTGTCCACGAGCCGAACTCAACGGACTCGTCGAGACGCCGGTCTCAGAAGGCCCTCACAGTGAAATGGTAAAGGACGGGTCCTTGGTCCTGAAAACTCCGGAGAGGGGTCCGTCCCGTACCCAAGTCTTCCGATTCCGCAGAACTAGATCGGGTCGAAGGAACAACACGTCTAATCCTCTGACTCCAGACCCGACTCCCCATTGAGTCCCGGACACCTCATCCAGACAAAAGTCCCTTCGGAAGAACCTCCTCCCCTCCCTCCGTAGTCCCGCACTCCTTTCCACCCTCACATATCCATCACTCTCGGTGTACTGGTCTCGAGATGTCGTCCTAATGTCCCCCGGGCACCCCGTACCTCGGGGCGGTACGACGTCGGTCCGGGTCAGTCTGAATCCTGAACGGATTCCCGACCCGGGGGCCGGACGCGTAGAACAGGATTGAATGGGGGACGAGGTTCAACGTCGACGACTCAGACGATGAAGGACGTCGTGTCCCTTCAGGATCAGAGTCGGAAGTCTGCCCCGAGACCCGCGGCGGGGTCCTCTCCGTCGGTCGGTTCCCCCACTTTCCACTTGTCCGCCGCCGTCACGACTCGGAGCGAGTCGAGAGTCGTCGCGGTAGGTTCGGTCTTGGCTCCCGACAAATGAAAGTCAAAAGTCGAGAAACCTTTCAAAATGAAGACCGAGGACTCAGTCACAAATACAGTATATTCCCTAGACGAGACCTCATTTTTCGCTGAAGTCGGGGTAACGGTCCGGGTCCTCGAGTGACCACCCCCCGCCATCCTCCTCTCACACCGGTCGCGGCCCGAGCGGAACCCTCCGCGGCGTCGGTGAGCGTGACGTGGAATTCACGTCACTCTCGTCGTTCAGAAACAAGACGAGAGGCGAGACCACGGTGAATCGGGAAGGGAACTCTCCTACCGTATAGCCTGGTCTCGGAACCAGTACAGATTTGACATAAAGTCGAAGTGTCATCTGCACCCCGTTCCTTTCCCTCAGGAGAACCATTACTTCCATGGTCCTGGGTCTCTCTCTCGCAAAACCGGAGTTCGTTCACTCCGTCAACTTGACCGACATCGGGTCACAGGGAAGGTGAGGTGGGGTGGTGGAGGGGAGACTCTTCCAGGTCCCTGTGGGACTTCGTCCCCATTTACCCCCGTGGACGTGGGTGGTGGGAGGTCCCTTGTACACCGGATAAATCCCTGTAGGTAGACCCCTGACCTACCTCCCTTGGGTCTGGTGTCCCCGAAGCTAGTCTAGTGTAAAGTCTGGTTTCTTCTCCCGATCTCGTAAGACTCTTCCGTAACGTAGTGTCCCTCAACCGGCTTGTCCTTCGGTGCCTGGCTCTCTTCAGGGACCCAATGTCCCGTCGAGGAGAACATAATAGACGAGTAGAACTAGACAAGAGTCTACTCCTTTGGTTCCGGGTCTCTTCACTGAACGGGTTTCGGTGAACCGATTCTTCACCATCTCGGTCCTGATCTTGGTCGAGGGACCGGTTCCAACCTCTTGGGGTCGAGGAGTGAAACTCCTCGGGGTCCTCCGGGGTACAAAAGGACGGTGGTGACAAGGAATGAACAAGGGACTACGAAATAAAAGAGGGCCACCTTAAGACGGATGTGACTTTGAGGAAACTCTGAAACCAGAGTTTGTTGTCTGACTTTCCGGATAGGTACAAGTACCGGACCCACAGCTCCACGGGTCTTTTCTCGTCCAGAGGTATAAACCTTCACCTTCTTCAATTACCGTCCGAGCGTATCTGACCCACCCTGTCAGTGTGGGGACTACATCACGGTCCGAATTGTGTGTCTGGTGACCCTTCAGGTTCCCGTCATACCAGTCAACGAGGGGTCTGTAAGTCCTTGACATCGGGGGCGAGACCCGAACAGAAGACGGGAGGTAAAGACGTCAGTCGGTCCGGGCAGGGGTGACAAAAGGGTTGTTTCTGTAAGGTGTGGAAACGAGTTCAACTCGGAGGTGGACCTTGTAGAAAAGAGTGTCCGAAACAAGTCTAAGGTGGAAGTACAACAAAATTCAGGAAGAAGACCTTTCCTGGGAACGTCCCTGAAGTGGGGGGTATAATGTAGGAGTCAGACTACTAGGACGAAGGTACACCCGAGGAGGACGGAGGGATCCTTCCGACTCTGAGGAGTTTCGTGTCGGTATCACTGTTAAAGGGTCACGGGGGTCTCGAGGTCACTCCTTATCAATCCCCACAGGATGAGACGACGATTCAACGAAGTCAGCACAGACTGAGACACGCTAGGGTACCTGTCGTCGGGTGGTCCGAGGGGGCAGGGACCCTACGAGGTCCGTTCTTGTGACCTCATCCAACGGTCAAGGAAGAGGTTACGTACTTTCACTCTTCACTTTCACTTCAGTGAGTCAACACAGGCTGAGAAGCGCTGGGGTACCTGACGTCGGAAAGTCCGAGGAGGCAGGTACCCTAAAAGGTCCGTTCTCATGACCTCACCCCACGGTAACGGAAGAGGCCAGGATGAGATCCGTCGAAGGTTAATAGACCTCTCCTCTGACGGAGAACGCCGTTTATGGAGTAAGTAAAAAAGTAAGTAAGGTCTTGGTTACTACCGAGTTCGACCTCCCCTCTGTCTACGACTACATGGGCTGTCGGTGTCTCTACTTCGAGTCTCGGATCCTCGAACGGGTCAGGGAGATTGTAACATACAGGACCCCATCGTCGGGACTATTTCTTCCTTTGAAATGACAATCCTGCTAAAATCTGGGAAACCTCTAGTTGTATTCGGTTTACGACGACTGGAAGGTATCGAGACGAGACGGGTCCTGTGTCTCGGTTCGGGGCAGGACAGGCAGGGACCCAGACCCGGAACGTCTATTCGGGGGGGCGGGGACGTCCAATGACCCGGGCCCACACTCATGACCCTCCAACGGACACCGACCAAGTGTCTACACCCGGGTCGACCGTCCATGTCCGGGGCGAGTGCGACGAGGGGAGGTTACCGTACTGGAGTGGGGGTGGGGTCGACCCGACTTTGGGACACACAGAGCCCATGGTGGAGACAGACTTCGACGGGGCAGGAAGGGTGACAGTACTTAAAGAGAGACACGAGGGTCCGAGACTCGAAGTAGAGACACCGACTCCCCACGTAGTCGTAGACAGAGGGGAGGTCGAACTCGGTAGTGATCGAGACCTTACTTGTTTACTTCCTCTAAGCGACGTTCTCCGTCAGAGGAGGGGTCCATTGCCTTCAGAGACCGGTGGCACCGACCTGGGTAAGTGGCCAGGCCAGGGTCACCCTCTGTGTCGTGGTCTGAGACCGGTACGGGACGTCCTCGTGAGTCAGACCTCCCTCTCCCGGAGTCCGTCACCGACCCACCGACCAGAGGGGCCGGACTCCGTAGTCCCCAACGTCCATGGTGGTCGTGTCCCACCCAAAGGAAAAAGGGGAAAATCGGAGCCGGATAGACCCTCTAACCCTCGCCATACGAGAGTGGAGACAACTCGTACGGGTCGGTGTGCGAGGCAAGACGAGAACAAGAGGTCGTCTCTTGGATGGACACCGGAGAGCCACGACTCTCGAACAGTCCCACACACGGGAGGGAACCATAGATCTTAAGATCTAACCACCTCTGGGAGTCCTAACGGACTGACGGTAAGGGGGATAGGATAGGTTCGACGACAAAATTGAGGACTTTATCAAGAGACAGAAGGGTCGAGTTGAGACTCGACACCTCCAGTCCTTGCCAACCAGAGAGGGAGAGTGTCATCTGTTGTTCCACCCCTTTACTTCCTTTCTTCCCGGTGAGTCATATGACTAGGGTCTTCGTCGACCTCGACCCGGAGTCGAAGGGTAGTCGTCTCGATGATTCCTCGTCCCTTTCAGAGGTGGAGATCCTAGAGGTGGTTCGACCAAGATCCACGGACCCCTCACCATCACACGCAGGTCGTACACCCCCGTCCCTCCTCTATGGGTAGGTGCCCTATCTGACGTACGACACTCCAGTCGGTTCAAGTGGACGGAGAAGGAGACGGTCCGGAGGTGGAGGCGGGCTACCGGAACGAGAGGTGGTGGTCGGACCCCACCGAAAGGACATAGGAAGTTCGAGGAAGTCCCGTCCTTGGGTCGTGTCTTTATTTCCTAACCAATTTGTTTACCTACTTCGTATTTTCTTAGGTTTCCTGGTGTTACGGTATTCGGTTTTCGTGAGTAGAATTTCCTCCTTAATTACCCTGAAGGAACCACCAGGTCGCCGATTCTGACACGAGGTCACGTCCCCCGGGTCCAAGTTAGGGACCAGCCCCTTGATCTGGGGTGTACGACGTTGATTTTTTTTTTTTTTTCTAGGACGTACGACGTCGTTTCTTTTAACTTCTAGGGTGTACGACGTTGATTCTGGGTCAAATCGGTTTATTTATTTATAATCTCCACTCCCCTAATCACTATCGGTAGTCGGGCTCTGTCCCTTTACAAACCATCGTCCCGACACCCATACACGAAGTGCAATGGACCGTCCAGTGTGTGTCCTGTGGGTGTAAAGTCTCCTGTTTACTGAACGGATCTGAGTACGTCGTTCTCTCTCTGGTGGGGACACGACCTCCTCTGGTGGGGAGGAGGTCTCCGTGTCCTCCTCAGACTCGTCGCCAAGTGTAGAATCGAGACGATGAGACACTTCCACACATATAGGACTCAAATAGAGTGGACTTGACAAAGGAGTAGGTAGGTACTTGGTGTATGGTCGGACGTCCCAGCTCCACTCCGAATTTGTGTGAGTCCACACATTCCACGGAACACTTAGTCAGTCGAGATATGGTCATAATCGGCTTCCTCACTTTCTGCTCTCCTCAGTTTCAGTAGAGATCCGACACGGTACACGCGTCACGATTGGAACGACTGGAGAAGGAGAGGTCCTGTTCTCGTTCCGGTGGTCTCCTAGGGACAGGGTTTCCGGAACAGCGGGGTCTGGGTCGAGCGACGGCGGGTGGGACGGACTCCTTCTTTGAGTGTCCTAACGTGCCTATAAAAGAAGGGTTAAGAGCGTCTTCCTGATTATGTCGGGTTTTCTGACTCCCTTCCTGCTGGGCGGGTGAGTGGGAGTCGGAACAGGCCGAAGGAAGTCCCGACACTCTCGGGATTCTGGTGGTGGTCGGACCAGGGACCTGTGGTCAGTGGGGTCTGATCTCCTCGTAGGGTTTGGCCCCGGCACAGGTGGACGGTCCTGAATTCGAAGGAGGCTACCACTCCGTTTCCGCCCTGTGTCACCTAAGGTTACGGGTTCACCGGGTGGTAGAAAACTGCTCCCCTGGGTTCGTCTGTAGGAAGTCGACCCTTCGAGGAGGGTCACAGGAGGTGTCTCGGACGACGACTGTGTTCGGATGGGAGAGGGACTTATACTACCCGGGAAAACGGAAATTCCCAACCCCTTCCACCCACCTCTCAAACCCGTAGTCTGTATCGGTCCCTTTAGGTTCCTGGTGAAGGTCAAATAAACGAACCCTTATTCCCATAAAATATCTATTTTAATAAAAATACGACACAACTTAATTAGTCATCCTTTCCTCCCCCTTTAATGGAGGAAGCTTGAAAAATAGACTAACAGACTTTAAGATTGGTACGAAAATTGAATAACAAAAATGGGTCGAGACTTCCAGTAACGAGGACGGACACAAACTTATTTTACTATGACCATAAACATAAGACACGTGTTCACAAATGACCCAACCGGAGATCTCACAATCCTTAAACACGAGATGGTCGGTGTCCCTTTCGAACTGTTGGTATGGCCGGGAACCTCATCGAGTAGACCTTGGTCCCCCGATCCCAGTGGTACTCTGAAGACTGAGGGGGTTTCTAATCCAACCAGATCTAACCTCACTGTGGATCATAAAGGAGACGACCAAGGAGTTCAGACAGTCGGTTTATTTCCCCAGCGTACGATGTCCGGACGAACTTAGGGGGTAGAGAGACCCTACTCATGTACCAAGACCGAATCTGACAGTCTAAGGTGTGTAAACTCGTCGATGGTGTCTGTCCGGGACACACCTCTCCTAATCTTTCCCCGTCTCTCCTCCCCTCTCCTCCCTTGTACTTCCCGGGCGAAAGGTGGGGTTCGTGTCCAGTAGAGTTAGGAGTCTCGTCGAGATGTTGGGTGTATGACACCAAGCGTAGAATATTAGACTTCAAGTTGTCTCAATGCACTGAACGGAGACAAGTACATGGATCCTTCATTCAGTGGTGTACTCTGTGGAGGTCTGTGTAGTCTTCCGAAGACACGGGTCCCATGCCAGTCAATTCACAACACTTAAGTCTCTCAAACCCCTCCAACACCCCCCCTTGGTACACCTGACCTTGTCACTCTCTTCCGAAGGACTTTCAGCTCCCCCATTCGGTCGTCCCGTAGACCCCGGTGTACGACACCTCCCCGCTCGTCTCTCGGCGACCAAGACGACGAAGGACTATCCGCGGGAATCCGGACTGATGCGGAGACAGACTCGGAGACAGTGGAGTAGACATTTCGTTCTATTGTTCGGGGTGAAGTCACCCAACGACGATTCGAACCTACTACTGTAAACACTTTCACGAAGCGGACGTGAACCGGGAACCGCCTTCGAGTCCTTTACGGTCGGGGTGGGTGAGGAGGGGGTGACTCGTCTCGTTCAGTCATCTGTCCGCTTAAGTGGTGATTGGGACTCTGTCCGTCCTGTCCGGGGTCTCCCCTGGGTCTCCTTTGTGTCCGACGGAAGGAGCAGCCAGTTCACGGCAGTCTGGTCGCACAGGGGAAGTAGACAAGTAGACCCGGGGATTGGAAGTCCGACGGTCGAGTGGGGGAGGGGTCGCAGAGGGAGAGTCGAGTGGTCGACGGACGGACGGTCCTCTAAAGTTCCGGGTCCAGAGGTGGACGGAACTTCGATGTGTGTTGGGTGTCTCCCCGGTAGTCTTCAGGTCCGGACTCCCGAAATCGGAGTCCACTGCTTATAAATATTTAGGACGAGGTTGAGGACATTTATTGAGGTACCCAAGCTCAATCCTATTCTTGAGGATGGGTCCGCCTCCCGTCGGAGATCATTGTGTCTCCGTGGGACTCCCAGACTTGGGGGGAGATGAGGATGTCTATGAGATGGTCGTAGAAGAGGGGTCTTCCACCAACAGAAAGGGTCGTTGTCGAGTCTTCGTGGGACGGCTCGTACGTCGTGTCCCACTCCGACCTTCCTCGTACGAACAAGGGTGGTGTCGGTCATCTTGGTCGGCGACAGAGGGGTGACGGGAGTCGTGGGGGTGGTGTCTCGGGGCGTTTACCCACGACGACTAGAGGGTCTCCGACCAACTAAAGTTGGGTATCGTCGGTTGAAACCTTGAAGATCGTGTCCGACCTAAGACCCCTTTGCCTCGGTTTCGTCTGTCCCGACCGGGACGGGAGTCTCTCGTGGGTCCGGGTGCACTCGAGTCGACGGGTGCGAGGCCCAAAGAGGTCCCGGGTGACGGGGATAAATGGGGAGGTGTGGAGGACCGACGTTAAGGGGGTGGTGGAGGTCTGACGGTAAGAGTCCACCTCGGTTTTTGGAGGAAGGTCTCGGGAGGAGTGGAGCCGCTGGACTCGTCGAGGGGAATATCCTGATTGGGTCGACGGACAAGACAACTGTAATCTCGTCCCGGACCGGGCTCCTCCTCCTGGAACCATGAACTAGACCTGGGTATTGGTGAACAAGACACCGGTGCCGAGATGCGGGTTCAGATCTTCACCGGAGACGGGGTGGTTTAATTGAGGGTAGGGAGAGGTGGAGAAGGAGAGAGGAGGGGAAGGGGAAGGGGAGGGAGAACCAGTGGTCCAAGGGTCCAAGTCTGAACGGGTTGGAAATGGGAGTCACGGATAGTGACCGACGACGTTCCCTGGGAGGGGTCTAGGGAAATCGAGGTCACCACAGGTACGACTTCGGAGGTTCACAGTACAGTGTCTCTCATCATAAGTGTCGTCTATCCAGGTTTCATGTAATAGTAAATGTCCGACCTTCAGTCCGGGACGGTGTATTGACATACTGGACCCGTGCACGGACAGGGAGGGATAGTCAAGAGAGGAGACATTTGATTCGTAATTTTACGTACTTAGGAGTCAGTATTTTTCCGTACTTCACGACTGTGTACTAGGTTGTTCCTACTTGAACCTTTAGTGATACCATTCATTTTCTTCGGTCAGTGTTTTCCAGTGTATAACACACTAAGATAAACATACTTTACAAGTCCTATTCGTTTAGATAACTCTGTTTCATCTGATTACTAACGGACCCACCGAAACCTCCCTTCCCTTTTGTCTTTACTGTGACAACACATGCCTCTACATACCCCTCCCTCCATTGCTTTTACAAGATTTTAACACTACTGACTACCAACACATTGACACTTATACCATTTTTGGTGACTTGACATGGTCAATTTGTCCATTTAACGTGCCCTTAATATAGAATTATTTCGAAACCCTTTTTTCTGAGGATTAGTATGGATGGAGTATTCTCAACACTTTCTTTATTACATACATTTCAAAGATCGTGCACCATCCGTGGTTCTTTACTCAATCGTAGGTAACAATGATAATTCTCTTCCGGGTCCCTTCGGGACTGTTCTGGTAGCACCGTCGGAACCGGAAACCTGAGAGTTTTCACTGTTCAGGTTGGGGGTGGTGGGGTATATGTGGGAGTAGTGGGTTTCCTCGAGAAGAGAGTAGTTGACGTTACCCCACAAAATTTCTTCGGGTTCAGTTCCCTTGACTTCGTCCAGACCTTGAGACTGGAGGGCGGAGCGTAGGGACGGGACGTGGTCGGCGGAGACCAGTTCACTGGTCCGACAGTTCATCGATGAGGTCCCATTCCAAAGTCCAGTCGGTCTCACATATTTCTGTCCACGGTTCGGTCTCCGACGCCTCTGTGGTTGTTTACCGTTTCCCCGTAAGTCTAGGGACGACGGCGGAGGACCCTACCTCGGGACTCCTCGGAATTTCTCCGGGGTACGAAGGCGGTGGGACCGACGGGGATGTCCATTCTGGGGTGGGAGGTCGGGTAGAAGGAGGAGGTACAAGAGGGTTTCCGTCGACCGTCGGTCTCGACCATCGTGTGTCGTCCATCTCGGACTCAGTTCTCCTCCCTTTCTCGGGACTACTCCCGCGACGACCGCGGTCCTGAGGTGGGGGTGAGGACAGAGGGTGGTCCCTGAGCGAAGGGAAAACGAGACGACCGCCGGAGACGACACTGAAACGTTTAGGGGTTTCTCTTCTACACCAAAAGAGGAATCAGACCGGGTCTCATGGGCGTTAAGGAGGTCTCGTATTTCGGGAAAGGGGTCCTCCGGGAGGAGGGACTGAGTCGTCCGCACGTCCTCTCCGAAACGGCCCTTCCACCCCAGTTCCCGTAGAGTCTTGTCCTTGAGACTAGGGACGAGGTCTCGGTGGTGCCTTTTGAACAAAGATTACGTCTAAAGGTCCCGGGACCGAGTCTGGACTTAGAGGCCGACTCCCGGTTCTTAGACCAGACATTTATTCGCCGAGGTCCAGGGGACTCGAACGAGACTTCAGACTCTGACCCTCCACCCGGACCTCGTCCACGGTATGTGACCCGAGCTTAGGGAGAGGTAGGGAGATCGGAACACTGATCGACTTCGGGAGTTTCGGAGCCCCGGGAACCTGGGTCTGTCAGTGTCGTTGATAGAGCATCGAAACATTTCCCCAACTTAATCAGTGACGAAGATTTCGGGAGTCGCGTCACAGACCACGTTTTTCACGAGTCGTCTACAATTGCCCCGTGGTGATGAGACCCACACGTTCCGACCTTACTGAGCAAGGAGTGCGAGATCGTCTCGTGTCTCTCTTTGAAGACGAGATGGGAAGTGGATACAGTCACCCTATCCAGACGACCGGCGACGACGGCAACGACGACGATTCAGCGAAGTCAGCACAGACTGAGACACGTTGGGGTATCTTCCGTCGGGTGATCCGAGGGGACAGTCAACGGTAAAGGAAGAGGTTACGTACTTTCACTTTTCACTTTCACTTTAGCGAGTCAGTACAGGCTGAGACGTTGGGGTACCTGACATCGGATGGTCCGACGACCGGCGATCCCGAAGGGTTCATGGGAAAGTCCTCCGACCTTATTTCCTTCTCCAACCCCTCGTGGTCGGAGTCCTGGGCATGGAGACGGGTGGGACCACCGGAGGGGGACAGGACGGGGGTGCACTGGTCACTTTCAGATCTCGGGTGGGGCGGACCCAGGTACGGGTAGGTGAGGCGGGGGTACCCCCCGAGTTCTGTCGGAGACCTTGTTCAAGACCGAACGGAGGACCAGCGACGAGAACTGGTTCCGGTCCGAGGTTGTGGAGACCACGTGGTAGGGAAGTTGGAGTGACCAGAGCCTCGGAGGTGACCGAGGGAGGGACAGGTCGGGGCTGCGGATGTGGTCGGACTGGATTTGTGTCCAGACTACCACAGTAGGGAGTTGAACTTTTGTGGTCGGTCAGGGGTAAGAACGATCTAATTCATGTCGATCCCGTAAACTCCGGGAGGTAGTTTCTTGTGACACCCGTAGACAGAGTCGAAGAAGGGGTAAAGGGGTGCAGCCGGGTACCCCAGGGAACCAGTTGACCAGGAGGGACCCGGGGAGACCGGGACCCGGTAGACCTATGGTCCGACGTGACTCTTCGCCCTATTTATCGAGGACAGGAACGAAACCCCGGGGGTAGATCCCTTTTGAGTGCCGTCAATTACTCGATTAAGATCCCTGAAGGGACTGACAGGTCACCAATTCTAAGGTACGAAGGTGACGTCCCCGGTGTCCAAGCTAGGGACCAGTCCCTTGATTCTAGGGTGTACGACACGTCGGTTCCTCCCCCTTTTTTTTCACTCGGTTAAGATTTCTTCCAGACCCTGTCTCCGTCGGTTCCTGTTTCCTCCAAGTCTTCCCTTCGGTATAGACTACCAAGTCGGGGGACCGACCGCTGTGTCCGAGGGGTCCCTCTGTCTGGGTCGGGTCTTCCGTGTCAAGTACTTCGCGAGTTTCGGTGGGTCACCCCGGACCGGGTAGTGTTTGTGAGGTATGGTCCCCGGTTCCCGTTCCTTGCACGTCAGTGTGCCGAGATCCCCGGGGTGGAGACGTGGAGTCAAGGATTGAGAACTCTCACCTCACTTTTATGGATTGAACCGTCTTAAGAAGATAATCTCGGACCCACCGGTGGTTTGTAAAACCTTTTCCCTGTGAGCATGTTGGTTATTCTCTGTGATCTCTTGTGTCGCGGGGCCCCGGAGAGGACGGGACCCTCAGTCCGAGAGTCTAAAGACTTCGACTCCTAGAGCCGTCGGGACGAGGACAGTCTCCTCCTCGACCTGACCCCTTTCCGGTCCCGGACTCCCTTCTCTCCGACTCCCTACACCTGTGACCCTCGACGAGGACGTGAGGGAGTCTGTGTACGTAAGGTTGGGGTTTTCTCCTCGGTCTCGGAGGGGTGGTCCCTGGTTCGGAGGACCGTCAACGACCCGAAGACAGTCCGCTTACCCTTCCTCCTGCCACAAGGGAGCCGACCGGGTGGTACGACAGGGGACTTGGTCTGAGTCGAGGCGTAGTCGGGAGTCCCTCGTTGCGTCTTTCCGTCCGTCTATCCGACACCCCGCTCGTGACGGCCCCCTCGGGTTCGGGACTGACACTGTCCGCGGCCAGAGCCGGAGGGGTCCTCGCAACAGAAGGAGACGGTCGGACCTGTCGGCACGGGTGGTCTGGAGGAGTGGTTCGACGACAACGTGTACGAATCGTGAATTCAGGGGTCTCTCCCCCTAAGTACATTAAGTTTCCCGAAACTTATAGGCGTTGGTTTTCCGTTCTACCACCTGTAGGTAAGATGGTGTAGGTAACCCCGGCGACTCACCTTACTTGTCACTTTCCCCAGAATAACGGTGGTGTTCTGGGACCGACGTCAAGACACTTAAACTCCTTCAGAGAGAGGTAGAATTCGGAGAGAAAAGGGTGGACATTTTATCTAAATTTACGGTAGGACGGGAGAAAGGTCGTGACAAAGTTCGGATTGTCTCGTCTCGTTGGGTGCGAGACTGTGACCACTGAGACGCGTCCGGTTGTAGAGACTCGGGGGTGACTTAGTCGGGTTTCACCCCTCTCCTCTCTTCGATGGGGTGTCGGTTCGACACTCTTAAGTCACTCTGCCACACATCTCCAGGCGGGGGTCTCGGGGTACGGGGTCGGTAAGGGAGGAGGAGCAGATTTGGACGGGACCTGACTGAGTGTCTCGTTGGACCTCGGGGGAGGGTGAAGAGGTCGACGACGTCAGAACGGGTGGAAGGGTCCGAGAGGAGGGTGGGGATGGTACAACTAAACCCTACCGTCCTGGATTTCACTATTCCGACCCATTCGAGAGGTATATGGTCGTATAATTTTTTTATTTTGTAGTGAAACGAATGTTTCCAGGTATATCAGTTTCGATATCAACAAGGTCCTCGGTACATGTCTACACACTCAACTTGATATTTCTTCCGACTCGAGACTTCTTAACTACAAAAACTTGACACCACGACCTCTGTTGAGAACTCTCAGGGAACCTGTTGTTCCTCTAGTTTGGTCAGGTAGGATTTCCTTTAGTTGGGACTTCTAAGTAACCTCCCTGACTACGACTTCGACTTTGAGGTTATGAAAGCGGTGGGCTACACTTCTCGACTGAGTAACCTTTTCTGGGACTACGACCCTTTCTAACTTCCGTCCTCCTCTTCCCCTGCTGTCTCCTACTCTACAATCCTACCGTAGTGGCTGAACTACCTGTACTCAAACTTGTTTAAGACCCTCTATCACTTCTTGTCTCTTCGGACCGCACGACGTCAGGTACCCCAGTGTTTCTCACCCTGTACTGACTAGTTGGTCTGTTGTTGGTATGGGGTCCCTCGTCCGGAAGGGGTCCTTCGTCGAACTCCGATCCCTTCCTCTTCTCCCAACACCACACCTCAGTCTTGGTCCAGACAGAGACGGACTCGGAAATACGTTATTCCTGGTGAAGGTTGCCCCTTGCCTTTCCCATCCCACTCCTACCGTTCTCTAATCCCTCCTTTCCCCGGACAAGAATATTCAGTTTAGGTGTGTCGATTCTGTCGAGACGAGTCCGAAAAGTGAATCTTTGGGTGAGGACCATGGCTCCCCTTAGACCCCTACCCGGACCTCCCGTGTGTAGGGTAGGGGAGGGGACCGGACAGGGGACGTCGGAAGAGGTACGTGACTTCGGGTTCCGACCCGACGTCGGAGAGAGGAACCTGGAGGTGACCCGGGACCTCCCTGCCTCGTCTCGGAGACCCTGGTACCAACCTGACGTTGGAAGTCTCTCCGGGGGGTGTTGCCGACACTTCAAGGACCCCCGCCCGTGCCGCCGGACGAAACGACTGGAGGAGTGGAAAGGTGACCTGTGTCGGTTCCAGGCGGACGTCCATCCACGGGAAACCGGTTCCCAGTAACAAGGGTTGTTACCTCCCCGACTCAAGAGGTGGTCCCGTGGATGCCGCAGACGGGTGGACGGGAAGGAGTGTCTCTTGGGACTCGTCCAGTGAGTGATAGGTACTGGGATGGAGTGGTAGGAGAGTAGTGGTAGTGGGTTCTAGAATTAAGGAACCTTCCTGTACGGTCCCAGGAATATACCGGAACGGGATGAAACATTCGGTATTTCACTCTTCATTCCTTAATGGCACATTCGAACCCGTTCAGTGTCTGTTGAACATTACTCTTTTTAGTAGTGGGAGGCAAAGTGGTGTGATACATGTTGTCAAACACTCGACCGTTGACGATGTATCTTGACAGTAAAAATGACTCTGCACTGTGACACTGGTCCGAACAAGGCTCCAGGTCGGGGTCCGTCCCGGGGGACGTGTGTCGGGGTGGGTTCAGGAGTATGAGACGCCCCACAGGGAGTCTAGGTCCCCCTCTTGGTCCACCGGGTCCGCAGGGCCTCACGGGTCATGGCGCCCCACGACCCGTGGTAGGACTGGTACCACGCGTGACTCCCGGGGACGTCGGAGATGTCGCCCGACCAGCGGCCGGACGTCGCGGTCTACTCGAAGCGGAGGTAGGCGTAGCCGGAGATGCTGAGACAGTTCGTCAAGATGTGGGGGTTCCCTAGCCTGGCACTCACGATTCCCCACCCAGTTTCGTCCTAGATCCGACACCCAGTCCTCTAGTCCCGTCACGTGTGAGTCTCCGTCTCGACTCCGAACCCTTCGACCATTGTCCCCGAGCGCTCCTCTGACTCGGAGACAGCACCTAGGTCTTGGGACCGGACCCTCTCCACCCGAACCCCTTCCCCGTCCCCGTCGGGGGTCTCTGGTCGTAGTCCGGGCGTCTCCACGCCCCATCATGTTGCGACCGGGCGAACGAGAGGAGGAGAGGTCTGAGGTCGTAGCAATGGGCCTAAAACCGCCCGACGTGGTGCCCCCGGTACCGTCACTGGACACGGGTCGGGTGCCTGCACCATTTCTAGGCGAAAGTCCGGTCGTACGTGTGACCCGGCCCCTCGTTGTCCTTCATGTCACCCTGTTACCTACGGATGTCCTGGTAGCGGTCCCTCCTTCCCCAAGCCCCGGACACCTTTCCATCCAGACCTGAGGTCCGAACCCCCCGAACCCGTCGTAGAAGAGGTGGGATCCCGACCCTGTCCCTTGACTCGTTCGTCCCTCGAGGGTAGTGCTGATAAGGTCGTCAAGATTTCCTTATAGGATTGTATAGGGTTACACGGTCGACTGGTCGGTATGACGGGGTTTAAGTCAAGTCAAATGGTTGGGAAGTGGTGCCCGTCCCGACACTCCCTCTATCTTTACTTGTCTCCTATGGGAGTCCCGAGTGTCAGTGTCTCCTCCCCCGGTACAGTTCCTCGTCGGTAAGGTGTCCCGTCCTACACGACTCAAGTGTATCTCCACGTCCGGTGCTCCCGAATCCCCAAACCCCCCGTCTCCGTTACACTTTCAACCCGGAGTTTCAAGGTCACTCGAGGGCCACACAAATTTCCCTTCCTTCCCGGAGGGGATACTCCCCACTGACGACACGTACCTCTTCTTTGTCACCGGTGACTCCCTTCGTCAGTACTCCTTCCCCGAAGGAACCCTTGTTTTGAAATTCCAAGGGACACACAAATTCACCACTGGTGGAACTGTTTATTGCAACAGAGAGGGTGTACGCCGGTCCCGAGTGTACTTAGAACGTCTTCTTTTGTTACCGGGTCACTGCCAATTTCCGTCCTGCGGACTCAGTATCGGAACGAACGACTCACGGAAGGACCTCGGGTCGGGAGTAGACACTTTGGTCGCCCGCCAGAGCTGGGAGAAGTTCCCGGGACGGTACCGACGTTGGACAGTGACAAAGTTTTCGGATATTAAGGAGAGGGTTCTTTCCGAAGGAAAAGACCCAGATCGGTCCAGAGTCCCTCCGTATAAAATTAAAACTACCCATAACGTCAAATAGGAGACTTTGCACCGGGTTTGTGTGTGTTCTCCCAGAGAGACGAAAAACAGAGATTTTACCTGTACCCATTAGTCTCGAAAATTGTAGCCTTTCCTCTCACACCTTAGACGGGCAGATCCCACCCGAGGAGATCTGGTGACCTTGCTCCGTGGTATAGGGGCGTGATCCGGACACCGGAACGTCGGTCCCCCAGACGAAGAAGATAAAGTGTGAGTAGTCGGGGTGGGGGAAGGACTGTCCTCAAGACGGGTTGTAGTGCTCCTTACGGTAACAGTTGACACCACTCTACCACTGGATACTGTAGTAGTTCCTTTTCGACGATCTGATGGTGGACGAGTGGCCACTCCGGGACCCGAGGTCCGTCTATCGGGAGGGTCAGACCTCCCCTGACCCTGAGGTGTCTCACCCATGGTGGGTGTCCGTTGGCCCGAAATCTTCCTCACCTCCCTCCGTGCCACGGGTCGTAACAATCCTACTCATTCCTTCTTGGGATCTGCCCTCCGGTCTCTGGACCCGAGGTCGGGTCGTGGTAAAGAGGGACACGTGGAAGTTCGTTCCCAGTGGAAGAGACTGGTCAAAGGAGATTACTCCACTAACCCGGCCTAATCGAAGGTTGAGACCCTGTCGGGTCGAAACACTCAGGAATAGTTCTCGGGGTGGAACCGTGACGTTCTCTAAACCTTTTGTGATAGGAGTATGAACCCGAAGGGACCACTGAGTCTGCCATTTCTTAGACGGACGTTACGTCCTCTACGTCCAAGATAGGGACCCAGTCCTTCTAGGGAACCTTCTCCTTTACCTTGGGTGAGGTCATAAGAACGGAGCCCTTCAGGGTACCCGTCTCCTCCGACCACCCGATGACAGGTCCCCGAACGTCTCTCAGTCTATACGGACTCGTGTCCTTGATCTGATACGGTTGGAGTACGAGTTCCTCGAGTCGAAGTAATCCCTGTTTGCTGCTTGTGTGTACTTTGTCTTTTGTTCCCGGGAGAAGTAGAGTGTCGGGTTATAGACGAGAAGGGGTGGGACGCTGTCTGTTGAAGGGGACGGTGAAACAGAGACGGAAACCTCGACCGAAGACACGGTGGGACCACCGGAGGGGTCACCTGCACCACTTCTGCGCCATATACTTGAGCGGGGGTCCGGTCATGGCGTCGGGGAAGCTGACATACGACTTCTACCACTGGGTCCTCCCGGGGTGTCGGAAGATGTTCCCCACTCGAGGGGAGGACGGTGGTCGTGGGGAAGGATCTCTTGGTCCGGAGGGAGGGGCAGAGGGAAGGAGGGGAGGTACATGTCGTACAGACGGTACCCTAGTGGATCTTTGCGTCACAACTTGTCGTGTCTACATTTACAGTGTTTCCTTTTAGTGTTATATTTCTGGATTCCTTTACAAAGAAACTTTTCTCCCCTGGTTTAGACTTAACTTCTAGTCCCTCCGGATAGACTCTTTTTTTTTTTTTTCCTCAGATCCGTATCTAGGTTCACGTAGGGGGTTTGTGTGTCCTTCCCCTCCTCCTCCCTTTCCACGAACCATTAGGACTCCGAAAAGGGACTGGGTGGCGGTAGTGATGCCTAGTGGTGACGGCTGTCGGGTACACGAAGTGCACAAGGACCGTAAATGGTAAGGGAGACGTGCCTTCGGTAAGGACGCGGCAGGTGCACGAGATGCGGAATTGACAGGAAGTTCTGATCAAGTTTATGGTGGAAGAGGGATTGTGAGCGTCTATGTTTAAGAGGGGGAGACACTTGAAGTCGTTATGAAGGGACTATGGTAAAAATACCATGGGTGGTGAAGGATGAAACATCCTATCATAAACATTCAAATTTACTAGGGCGTACGATCTCACGTTCGAGGAACGTCGATCCCTGACACCGAATATGTCGACTGGGAACTTGTTTACGGTCCCAATGTCTGTGCGTGGGGTACGTCAATGTTGAATATCAGTCGGGAGGTATGTGCACCAAGGAGACAACGGTACCAAAGACGTGTAGGGAGCAGGGTGTGGGTGTCTAACTCGGTTAGAGTCTAGTAGTCATAAATTATAATTTCTTTGAGATATTCACCTGGGTGTGTCAAGTTTGGACACAACAAGTTCCCAGTTGACATATGTAGAAGGTGAAGGGTCTCAGGGGTCGTGTTTTAGTCGAGAGATATTAATTCAATACTTGTCAGTGGCACTGGTGGTTCAGTGACTCGTACTCCTGAACCCAATTGCGCAGTGTATATAATAGAGGTGTGAGGGGGACTTGACCCGGTCAAGAGGTGTAAATGACTCTTCCTCTTACTTTTGTCTTTCCAGTGCCTTGAACAAGGTCGAGTGTTTCAAATTTACCTTCTCGGTGCCGAGTTTGGGACTGGAAATCTGTGGTGGGTGAGGTAGGGTGTGACTCGAGAAACGAACCGGGAGCATGGAGGTGGTGACTCCTACCAAAAGACCGTGGGTGGCAACCTAATCCGGGTTGTTCGTGTGTACAGGAGCTGGGGCCCTACTACAGTACTTTGACTCAAAGTCGACTGTCAAGAAAAGGGCATTCACGGCGGTAGTCTTCCGAGAAGTAGGGTGAACGGAGTCAAACATGAAAGTGGACCCTTTGTAAGGGACTCGTGAAGTACCCACGACCCGGGACACGACACGAAGAAAACTTCTCGTCGATTTGTTCGTCCCCTGTAAATAACTCCTAAATGATTATGGCTTGGGACAGGTAATAGTGACTTAGGAGAGCTGTTACAGGAGGTCAATGTCCATTCATTTGACTCCGACTCTTTCTAATTCTTCGACCAGTTCGACCTTAAACTTGAGTCCTGATAGGGGTCTCAAGTGTAAACGACGGGGGCACGGTAGAAGGGACACTCTCCGGGTCCGACTCCCAAGTCCTCTTCGGGACCACACTCTAAGACCACGGGTTCGGTTCAGGGTGTCTCTGTTCTTGTTGGTCGGGTCGTTCCTCTTCTCGTTCGTCTTCCTGATCGCACCCGTTTCCACACCCTCCTTCCCAGACTGTTCTCGACTCTCTTGGTCCTCCCCTAATCGTCTCTCTGTCCGACTTCTCCTCTCGTCCTCGGTCCGAGGAGGGCCTCAGCCACTTGGTATCGACTCCACTCCACCAGTGTCCTGTCCGACCGAGAACCCTCTAATCGATTTAAACCGTAGTTCAACAAAAACGGAACGCTACGGAGGTCGATCCCCGTCCCCGGAGGAGTCCCCACCGACGAGTCCAACATTTGCTCGGGTCTTTGTGAGTCGCCACCTCGCCTCAGTCCCCAAAGTTGACTCGATAGAGTGGGCCCAGAGATTTCTCTTTGACCGTCGTTAGTATCGATGGACTATTTTGCCACTCTTAATTGACGGATTGCGTCATTGAGACGAGTTTCACGATCAAAAGAAAGGAACGGACTGAGGCTGAAGACGGATTTGAGGAAGTCATCCTTCCTTTACTGTCTTGTTAGAGTCTTCACGAGGACTGATTACCTTCAAGTCGTCGTCGTGGCTCACCCCTCCCGTGTGTCTAGATACGCCCTGAGGTCAGGTGGGTGGACTGGTTACCAACAGAGAGAGTAGTCTAAATGTGGGAGAAAAGACGCAAACCCTAGGACCTTACACCACTACAAGCAGTGGATGCTCGTCTACTTTGCCCAGAACTACTTTCAGGTCTACGATGCTCTGAGAGGTAAAACTGATTCTGTTCCGATGAATCATAAATTGATCCTGTTTTGGTCAAGTCCAACCTTATTTCGTCACCCAGGTGCGGTGTCCCTGTGTCTGGGCATGTACAAACAAATGTCTTGACAAATGAACTACGACTGAGTTCTCTGTCTTCTTATCCTTCCTAACACCAGAAGTCACGAAACAGAATTCTTGTGGAAACAAAACGTGACTGTTCCACCTTTTATTTAATATAATTAAACACTTTAGGTAGTCCAACCTACGGATTGTAAATCCGTTCCTTTTTATTTGGTTTTGTCTAGATAAACCCATTTTGTCTTCAAACGTATGAATATAGGGGACCTTCTAGACTAATCTGCTACTTAATATTTGTCCTTACTGACGTTCGTACCTTGTTCTCACAGGGCGTGAAGGGAACCTTTAGTCGATTCCTTAGATCACTCTGTGGTGGTTTCGTTGTGTTTCTGAAAACTGACGTCGGAAGCCAATCGGTGTCTACTAGTCGACATAAACAATACACAGACGCACATCTTAGGTGACCCTAACACCCTTTACACTGTCTCCTTTTTTTCTCTTTTGGATCTTTGACACAGTTTCCTCGTGTCGACCCGGTCACACTCCGACTCTGGGCATTTACAAGCGACTGTTGTGACCTCTTGGTTTTCCCGTCGGAGTCAAAGGAAAGGACATTTTACCCTCATTATTAGGAAAAGGAGGATAGAGTGAACCCCACAAATACTCCTAGTTCACTCTTCGACCCGTCTTTTCGTGTAATATTTTCGTTTTCGAGACCTGTTCACACGTATTTTCCTGTTACGGAACCTTTTCTAAAACAGCTAATCACTCCTTCACGGTCCCTTCTTCAAAAACTTTCTGTGTCAACGGATCTCCACTCTGGTGTCCTTGGTCCTTGAGCCCCCGGTCCCCACTGTCTCTTACCACATGTCGACGGCCTCGGGGTGAGGGTCCGTCGGGGGTGACGGGGTGACCTGACACTCCGTGGAACTTCCCACACCTCAGACCCCTGTTTCTCCATTTTCGACCCGATTACATAGTCCTGAGTCTTAAAAACTTTTAATAGTACTGAGTTATTTCCTTAAGTGTGGAACTCACACCCTTACTTTTCTCGGTGAAAAGGCGGAAGAGAAAGAATCTACCTTAAAGGGAAAGAGTAAAGTCCGTAGGACAAGTAGTCGCGTCCCGGTACGGACCGGGGAGTGTGTATGTGACGGAAGACGCGAAGACGTCGGGCCGACGAGTCGTAAAATTCCCAAACTGAGGAGGTAAATATTTTCCGTCCGAACTTGGTCTACTGGAAGAGGATTTGAATTGACTTATATAAAGTACAACTATTAACCCTAGGTCTTCTAGTCAGAAAAAGACCAAGAATCGTCGAATACACCGAGACTACAGTCTTGACCCAAGGTTGGGGTGAGTGGGTGTGTGTGTCAATGATCGTTGTATTGGTACCCCTTAGGAACGTAGTATCTCAGGATGTCTCTTCACCCTTCCTGTTAGATGTGGAGTGTCCCTCCCGAGTCACTACAGTGGGAAGGAGGGGTGAGACTGAGGAGACGTAGGACCCCTTTTTACTTGTAGGTGAATGGGACTCGTGAAAAGATTTAGATATAGTATTAAACTCTAGTAAATGTATATGTTTGACCTTTCAGGTTCGTTTTCATTTTTTCATTTTTAATAAAACTAAATTACAGACCAAACCGAAAGTTTATTTTTGGTGTAAATTTTGAAAAAGAAAAGTGAACTGTCGTTCATGTTTAGTAAAGATTTGTGAACGAGAACTAAACATTCAACGATCTCTGGTTCCTGATACGGAAGGTACTTAAAGATAGACCGTTATAATTGGGTAGTAGATGGTCTCGTATGATAAATCTACTACGACGACTTTGTCCTATTTACGAAGACTCACTGCAAAACTAACTCTAGTCTTTGGGTCACTGAAAGTCTAAAGACCCTTTCCCTTTTGTTCTGATTCCTCCAGTAGGTTCCAAAAGACCCGTTTTATGATCTAAAGAAAGGGGTAAAGAATTTCCGTCTTCACCTTGGTTCACTGGAGTCTTATTTCAAGGCACTAAAATTCTTGTTTTTCTGTCGAAGGCGGTTCGGTGACAGGCGACAGAGACGGTGGTCCTTCGGTACCTACGTCTGAGTGTTCCAGTCTAGTAGTCGACTCCGGGTGTGAGTAAGGGGAGTGACGTGTGAGTGTTTGTGGACGGAGGTAGTTCAGTAAGCTTTCCAATGACTTGAACCTGAAGGGACCACCGGGTCGCCAATTCTTAGGAGAACGGTTACGTCTCCTGTACCCAAGTTAGGGACCAGGTACTTCTAAGGTGTACGAAGTCCCGTTGATTCGGTGCACGGTGTTGACGACTCGGACGTTCGTGGGATCTCGGGCACGAGGCCCGTTGTTCTTTTTGGTGACGTTACTCTTCGGGTGCGCGACGTTGATCTGTCGTCAGGGAGAGTTGTGTTGATCTCTTTCGACCGTACGTCCTTACTTCTGGATCCCGTCGGTTTTTATTCATTTATTGTAATTGTTGTTAAAAAATATTTTTCCAAATGGCTTGGCTTACCCAGGAGAACGGACTCGTTATTTCGACTATATGACTGTAGTCCTACACCACTCCCTTTCGCGTCGTGAACGAACGTCCATGGTAGTTGCTCAGGTTTTGTCGATCACGAGTTTTTCGAGTTTGAGGGGTTACCTGAAGTCGTCTCGTAAAACTTTCCGTTACACTCCCTCCCCGTAGGGTCCCAGGCACTAGTCGAACACGCGTTAAGAGACCGACTACTACTCCTTGTCCCGACACAGAGACCACAATTGTAATAGTTAGGAATCCGTGGTCCTCCGGACCCCCATCGTACGAGTAGTTCATATAAGGAAGGTAAACCACCCCCCAAAGGTGTAGATATTTTGTTGAGTTCTTTACACGTAGTCTATGATAATGATCCATTATAATAGATCCATGAAGTCTCTCCTAACTTTCGTCTAACATATCCCCTCTCCAGACAGGGTCTTTTCGGGGTACCCCAGAGTGACCCAATTTTTTTTTTTTAGACGAAAGAGTGTTTGAGAAGATCATATAATCCTTTTTACTCTATCAGACCGGGGACTGAGTCAGTGTAATCACTGTATCACCTAATGACTGAAGTATCTTTCTTCAGAATAGTCATTTTCATTATAAAAATTTCCTTATAAAATAAGTCCTTCTTACCTACAATTCATGTCTTTATATTAATATGGAGATATCTACTCAAGTAGACACAGTCCTGTGAAACTTTTGATGTCTCACGATATGTTACTTTCATAAGTAGCACGGATGTAACAATCGGTGTGTAACCTGATCCACAACTCCACTTGCTCCGGTCGCGACGGAAGTCCCTCAAGTGACCCCACCACCTACTAGTTCGTCTTCTCTGTTTGCTATGTCGTCCTACTTTCGGAGACATGTCTTTACGTGTTCCGTGAGTTCTCGTCCTTGTGTGTACTTCCTATGGATTGGGCCAAATCCTCGGTCCTTCGAAGAAACCTCTTCTACGGATTTCCTGTTTATCCTCAATAGGTTCATTTCCTCCCCATTCAGTACGATCCTTCTCCCTTACTGAGTATGTATGTCTCCGGGTCTTTCTTCGTTCTTGATCCCCGTCAGTTCTTAACGGTCGACGGTCATACCGATCAAACGTCTTGATTTCCCTTCGTCACTCTCTCTACTCGCACTTCTCTTTTTGACCCCGGGACTTTCAGATCTCTTCGGTGCATAATACCTGACTTATAAACATGGGGGTTTTAAGTGTACAACTTCGGGATTGTGGGTTACACTCTCTTAAACCTCAAACCCGGAAACCTTCCATTAATCCAAGTCTACTCCAGTACTCCCACCCCGGGGGTACTACCCTAATCCCAGGAACATGCTTCTCCTTCTCTCTAGTCTCAAACGAGAGAGAGACGGTGTACTCCTGTACCATTCGGCTGACAGACGTTCAGTCCTTTTCCTGGGGGGGGGGGGGGTGGTCCCTCGGATTTCCTGCCCATGGAACTAGAGTCTGAAGGGTCGAAGGTCTGGTTACTCTTTATTTGTGGACAACAACTTCGGTGGTCCAGACCCCATAAAACGATACCATCGGACTCGATTCTGTGGTGTAATTCTTCAGACCAAATAAAACTCCCATCACACCTTGGTGATTTCACAAAATCCATCCTTACTGTCTGACGTCCCGTCTCTCACTTAGTCGTCTCACCTGAGACCAGTATCCTTCTACTTTGACAACATTGGGTTCGTTCTCATGACCTTCACCATTAATTCACTTGTCTTATCATTATTTTAGTTATTTTCTAAGGTAAACCTTCCCCATCACTCTAGGACGAAAGGTATGAAAACCCATATTTAGGTCTTCACCTTAAAGACCTAGTTAACGATTTCGCAAGATGAAAAGCTAAAAACTCCCTGAAGGTATGACGAAAGGTACCGTCGACATGGTAAGATGTAAGGGTGGTTGTCAAGTGTCACAAGTTTAAACAGGGTAGGAGTGGTTGTGAAGGGTAAAAATTTTTATTGGTAGGATTACTCACACTTCACCATAGAGTAACACCAAAACTAAACGTAAAGGGACACTAATCACCATAACTCGTAGAAAAGTACACGAATAAACGATAGACATATAGAAGAAACCTCTTTACAGCTAAGTTCAAAAAACGGGTAGAAACTTGACCTATAAACACCCAAAACTCAAAATCAAGAGATGTATAAGACCTGTAATTGGAAAGTACTCTATACACTAAACGTCTATAAAAGATGGTAAGACATCCAACAGAAAAATGAGACACTAACATAGGAAACTAACTGTTTTCAAAAATTAAAAGTACTCGGGGTTAAACAGATACAAAAGAAAATAAAGGACGTGGAAACCATAGTATAAATTCTTTAATAACTGTTTACATTACACTTCGAAAATAGGAAACAAAAGAAGATTCTCAACAACAACCAAAAAAAAAAATTTCGCTCTCTCAGGTCTTTTTGTAGATGAAGACGAAATAATTGATACGGTTTCGGAAACTGACACACCTAGTGTTATTTGACACCTTTTAAGAATTTCTCTACCCTTATGGTCTGGTGGACTGGACGGAGAACTCTTTGGACATACGTCCAGTCCTTCGTTGTCAATCTTGACCTGTACCTTGTTGTCTGACCAAGGTTTATCCCTTTCCTCATACAGCTCCGACGTATAACAGTGGGACGAATAAATTGAATATACGTCTCTTGTAGTACTCTTTGCGACCCGACCTACTTCGTGTTCGACTTTAGTTCTAACGGTCCTCTTTATAGTTATTGGAGTCTATACGTCTACTATGGTAGGAACATCGTCTTTCGTTTCTTGATTTCTCGGAGAATTACTTTCACTTTCGACGACGACGGTTCAGCGTAATCAGTACAGGCTGAGACACGTTGGGGTATCTGTCGTCGGGTGGTCCGAGGGGGCAGGGACCCTAAGAGGTCCGTTCTTATGACCTCACCCAACGGTAAAGGAAGAGGTTACGTACTTTCACTTTTCACTTTCTCCTCTCACTTTTTCAACCGAATTTCGAGTTGTAAGTCTTTTGATTCTAGTACCGTAAACCAAGGTAGTACAGTACCGTTTATCTACCCTTTTGTTACCTTTGTCATTCTCTGAAATAAAACCCCCCGGGGTTTTAGTGACGTCTACCACTGACGTCGGTACTTTAATTTTCTGTGAACGAGGAACCTTCTTTTCAATACTGGTTGGATCTATCATATAATTTTTCATCTCTGTAATGAAACGGTTGTTTCCAGACAGACCAGTTTCGATACCAAAAAGGTCAGCAGTACATACCTACACTCTCAACCTGATATTTCTTTTGACTTGTGGTTTCTTAACTACGAAAACTTGACACCACAACCTCTTCTGAGAACTATCAGAGAACCTGTTATTCCTCTAGTTTGGTCAGGTAGGATTTCCTTTAGTCAGGACTTATAAGTAACCCTCCTGACTCCGACTTCGACTTTGAGGTTATGAAACCGGTAGACTACCCTTCTTGACTGAGTAACCTTTTCTGGGACTACGACCCTTTCTAACTTCCGTCCTCCTCTTCCCCTGCTGTCTCCCACTCTACCAACCTACCATAGTGGATGAGTTGCCTGTACTCAGACTCATTCGAGACCCACAACCATTACCTGTCCCTCCGGACCGTACGACATCAGGTACCCCAACGTTTCTCAGCCTGTGCTGCTTCGTTCACTTGACTTGACTTGACTTGATTGTCCGTTTTGTTTATAAACCACAATCTTTAATAATATCATCAATGAGAAACCCATTTATCACTGACTCTTTCTTATACTCAAACAAAGACCCGATAATTATTACAAAGACAAATTTCATAAAATTAAAACAACTTCATATTAACTGTATAATATATTAATTTATTACAATTAATATGTAATTTATTACAATTATTACGAAGAACTACACACGTTTAATATATCTCTGTAAGTGAAAGACTTTCACATAGATCTGATACGTGACAAATTATGTATACAATGTGAAGATATTTTTTTTAATGAATTTTAACGTGAATTGAACCCTAGGGACCACTAGAGATTTCACATACACACACACAGACACACTGACACACACATAGACACACACACATCCCTACTACTCTCCACGATCGGTCCATTTCTAGACTCCGTTTCACAAGGTCCTCTTACCTTGTTCGTCAGGTGTCCGGGATGTCCTTCCTCGAACCGTACAAGTTTGTCTTTATTTCTGGACACACCGACCGTATGTCACTTACTTCTCTACTTACACTCTAGTAAGTAAATAAGTAGGTAGTCTATACATTCTCAACACGGTCTTCGATTCGGTCTCCTGTCGGTTAACAAGTCTTTCAAACCGTCTCTTTTTTTCCTCTTTTTTATCGGTGACATTTCCCAATCCTTTCAGGATTCTTATAGAAAATGTGTGTTTGTGTGTGTCATCTTCTTTCCTTTCTGACTTCTATCCCCCTTTTAAGGATCTTTTGTCTCTTCGTATCTTATTGCCCATACCCACACTCCCTAGTGAGACCTTTCCGATACCATTTGGATTTTATTTTATCTCAGTGTATCCGTTCCTAAAACTTTACCTCTCTTCGTTTTACTTTCGTAAGAGGTACGAAAGTGACTTTAAACTCCTTATCAGTGTGCACTCTCATCACTTGGACGTCTTAATAAATGTTCTTACTACTAAAAATTTTGAGAAAAAAGGAAGTTCATATTAAATTACTTCTTTGACTCTAGAGCCTACGTAGGGACTGTGACAGGGGACGGTACGACTCGACAGGTCTCGGGAGTGGCACACCGTCGGGTCCCTTGAGATTTGACATTCCGTGGTCCGGAGGTCGTCCGAGGGGTGGTCGACAGGGTCCCGGAAGGATCTGTCGTTCAACGTGTAGTTCGTGTCGGTGAGTGTCTCGGTCGACGGGCGGTTGTGCACTATCCCTTGAAGTGTCTCCTTTATACGTTTCGACTAACAGGAGACGTATGGGTGCCAGTCAATACTATGTCTTTCTATTGAAGTTGTACAGTTATTTCTACTTACGTTTACGAGACTCCTTGATAAATTGTCAGTTCTACTAAAGTCCGACACGTAAAATGGTAAATAACTCATAATCCCATTTCCCAGACTCCAATTGTGGTAGTAGTATCATATGACTCTAATATTTCCTGTAATACTTGTTACACTTTTCAATACGAAATCCTCAAGGGACCACCGGATCACCGATCTTAAGGCCCACAAGTGACGACTCCGGGTCCAAGTTAGAGACCAGTGTCTTGACTCTAGGGTGTTCAGTTCACCACACTGGGGGGTTTTTGTCAATATGAAGTAACGGGTAAAATTGATCCTGACTGTCAAACAAAAGAACCGTATTTTTCTATCGTCAAGTAACCATAAGACTTAGTTACATCTAGTAATGAAGCAAAACTTTGGCCTCCTTATCAGTGTAGAAGATGGTTATTTCAGTCACACAAGTACTCACGAGTCGGCGAAGTCAGGACAGGTCGAGAAACGTTGGGATACCTGACATCGGGCGGTCCAAGGAGACAGGTATCTTAAGAGGTCCGTTCTTATGACCTCACCCAACGATACGGGAGAAGGTTTCCTAGAAGGGTTAGGTCCCTACTTGGACACAGAGGACGTAACGTCCGACTAAGAAATGACGACTCTGTGACCCCTTCAGGTTATTTTGGTCACCTTTGACGGTTTTTCAGTAGCACCTCACCATATTCGGTCAGTCTAGAGTTCTTACTGTATTTCTATACGTAAAACGGACTCTGTATGTGAGTTGAGAGAGTTCGTGATATACTGTTATACGGTGTGTCAAATATATTGTTCCTTACATAAAATTACACGATTATATAAAATAATTATAAAATAATAGAACTACCAAAATATTACTTAACTCAAGTTCTACTGATCCACTATTGAAACTTTGAGATATAAAGAAAGTTATTTACTCGTATACTTACAACGTCTCGAACGTATGTAGGAACTCTATCTGTATAGGGACCGATTCTTACAAAAGTATAACAAAGTATAACAACGAACCTGAAACGGGTATTCTTTTCTGTATTCGTTATTTACACGTAGTTAATATAAGTAGTACCACGTTACAAGATAGACGTTTTTCTAAATTTTCATGAAAGATAGAAGTTTTCTATGAGGAAAATATTCTACTGTGTCTTTCATTCTTAGGATTTTTTCTTCAAAGTAGTCGAGACTATGACTATTTTTATCAGTTCTAGGTCGACTGTGTCGGTTATATTCGTTGAACCAACCTAGACATATGTCCTGAGTGTTTCGTATAATGACGAAAGTATAAACTGAGTTGTGAAAAGGAAACATTACTACTCTGTAGAACATGGTTTTCAACCGTCTGAAAGTGTATTCAGAGACCTGTCGAAGGAAGACAAGTCAAGTCAAGTCAGCGAGTCAGCACAGGTTGAGAAACACTGGGGTACTTAGTGTCGTACGGTCCGGAGGGACAGGTAGTGGTCGAGGACCTCAAGTGAGTTTGAGTACAGGTAACTCAGTCACTGTGGTAGGTCGGTAGAGTAGGAGACAGTAGGGGAAGAGGAGGACGGGGGTTAGGGAGGGTCGTAGTCTCACAAAAGGTTACTCAGTTGAGAAGTGTGCTCCACCGGTTTCATAACCTCAAGTTGTAGGTTACTTGTGGGTCCTGACTAGAGGAAATCCTACCTGACCAACCTAGAGGAACGTCAGGTTCCCTGAGAGTTCTCAGAAGAGGTTGTGGTGTCAAGTTTTCGTAGTTAAGAAGTCGTGAGTCGGAAGAAGTGTCAGGTTGAGAGTGTAGGTATGTACTGGTGTACTTTTTGGTATCGGAACTGATCTACCTGGAAACAACCGTTTCATTACAGAGACGAAAACTTATACGATAGATCCAACCAGTATTGAAAGGAAGGTTCCTCATTCGCAGAAAATTAAAGTACTTACGTTAGTGGTAGACGTCACTAAAACCTCGGGTCTTTTTATTTCAGTCGGTGACAAAGATGACAAAGGGGTAGATAAAGGGTACTTTACTACCCTGGTCTACGGTACTATAAGTAAAAGACTTACAACTCGAAATTCGGTTGAAAAAGTGAGAGAAGAAAATGAAAGTAGTTCTTCGAAAAATCAAGGAGAAGTGAAAGACGGTATTCCCACCATAGTAGACGTATAGACTCCAATAACTGTTAAGAGGACCGTTAGAACTAAGGTTGAACACGAAGAAGGTCGAGTCGTAAAGAGTACTACATGAGACATATATTCAATTTATTCGTGCCACTGTTATATATCGGAACTGCATGTTCTGATTTTTTATGACCTGAAGTTTTATGACTACTACTTCTTCACCTTTGAACTTCTCTATAAAATTAGTCCGTTAGTGAGACTCTTTGTAGTATGACAGAGACGTAGTATTATTGTTATATCAGTGTGTTGATGTATCAGTCCTTTTAGTTAATACCAAAAGAAGACTTAAAGAATTTTTCATACTTTCGGAAGAACTAAACCTGGGACACTGAACATAGTCTCAAGAAAATTACTTTAAAATAATTAAATAAATAAAAACCGACGTGACCCAGAGACAACGTCCGAAGAGTAACGTCACTGAAGAGAACAACGTCTCGTACCTGACATCCACACACCCGGAGTCATCAACATCGTGTGCCCAAATCAACGAGGTGTCGTACACCCGAGAAGGGTCTGGTCCCTAACTTGGGTACAGGGGACGTAAGAATTGGTAACCTGGTGTATCCTTTAGGTACGTCGTCTCGAGACTTGCTTTAGTGTGTTACGAACAAAGATACCGAGAAGAGTGATTAGTTATGTCTGGTAGTCCTTGTCATGAGGAGGCTTATGATCTGGCCAAATAGGTCTTCGGTGACGAGTCTTCAGTCTAGGGGTAAAGAAAATGAAACCAGTTTTCATTTTCTGAAGTTTTTGATAGTCTATATAAACTCTCGATTATGATTCGTAATTACTATAAAACCTAAGTATTAGGACTTCATTAAGGATGAAGTGTAATCGAGTCTACAATTTACTATCCTACTCTTTTTGTAAAAGGTAAACTAATTTTGTCTTGATGTTCCCTTCAAACGAACGTAGTTATACTTGCAAGTAGTTTGTGATGTTTATAATTCCTTCTTTCACCCGAACGTTCCTAAAGATACTTATACAGTGATGTAGATTCGAAGATCAGTTGTACATTTGTCCTTTGTACCTCTACGAAGACTACTCTTTCCTCTTGGACTAAATTGAATAAATTGAAGACCGAGTCTCGTTTACTTCTTAGGACACTTTACCAGTAACTCCTTCGGTGTTGTCTATTGTTGTTGTTTTGTGCTGAGACTACAACGGTGTTGTTTTTACTGACCGAAGGAGAACGCGACGCGAAACTTTGAAGGGATAAACCGAGACGTAATTTATTCAAACGTCTTTTTGACGATGTATGTTGGTTACGTCTTTTCTTTCGAAAATTTCTGGGACTGTAACGTCGTTTTTTAAGAGAGATGAACAGGAATTGACACAAGTAAGTAAGTTCCATCCACAAAGTTGTGACCTATAAGTGTGCCTTCAGTCGAAAGAGTTCTGACGAAATGGTAGAATACGACTATACCCTCAAGGTGAAGAACCTTTCTAACATTACAGTCTTTACGGTAGAATCGTCTTATCAAATCTCCCAGTAGAGGGAGTACAGAGTGACGATCAGAAGTGACCGATATTAAATCAATGGGGTAAACAAACAACGTGAACCACAGAAAAAAAAAAAAAAGAATCTCACGGTCAACGTTTTTGGTAAGACGACCACGTCATATTGAATGGTAATTTACTACGGTTTTCACACAACATAACGTCAAACCGTTGGTAAATTAAACGGTCCTCAGAACGAGTAATGTCGTATAGGATTACGTTGTTTCTCGAGGAAAAAAAAAAACAAATTTAACTATGGATCCAACAACCAAAGAAAAATTGTGTCTTGAAAAATCGTTAGTCGTGACATAAAAATAAAAGTCCATTTGGATGAAAAAAAGGGGGAGTCGTTCGTCGTGTTTCCTAGAAACAAGGGTCCAGTCCCTCCCCTGGGTTCAGGGGACGTTACTTTCGTGTCAGAATTGGTGATCTGGTGGTCCCTTCAGGGATGTAAAGAAATCCTATTTGGAACATCCGAAATACTATTGACATTTGTAAATATTTGTCAGTGACTTATAACATCACCTCTAAAATATATTGAGATTCTTTGGAACAAATGAAAATATAAAATAATAGATGCGAAAACCCTTATTACCTTTCCCTAAACTGAGAAGGATACTTGTCTGAAAAACCATAAATCTGATATTTCTCATATTTTGTTATTTGTGGGTAATGACGGTCTTCTAAACTACTGTGTAATTCTTAAGGATACCTCCCTTAAGGGACCACAAGGTCACCAATCTGAGACTCGAAAGTGACGAGGAACCAGTCTCTTATTTATAGGGTGTTCGGTACGTCGACACGTAGCTCCGCTTTTTTTTCTTAAGGACACCTATGGATTATTCAATACATATAGTCGACTTGAAACAGCTTCCATACGTTTAGTCATATTAAATTGAAACAAACTTTATAACTTCCATACGTTTAGTCATTTTAATACATATTAAACTGGAACGACATATTCCGGAATTAAGTCTGATATTTTCAATTCTGTAAAGTACTCTTCAAAACCTTTTGTAAGAGAAAAAAAAATTACGTAAATTTCTTAGACGGACGATTCGTCCTCTGTACCCAAACTAGGGACCCAATCCTTCTGAGGGACCTCTTCCTTTGTCGTTGGGTAAAGTCATAAGAACGGACCCTTTAGGGTGTCTGTCTCATCGGATCACCCGATATCGAGTGTCCGAGCGTTCTGAGTCTGTGTTGACTGGTTGAATGGTTGATTTGTTGTAGGAATTTTCCTACAATTGTACCAAACTAAACGTAAACCAAAACAAAGAGAGAGAAGGAGAAAAAAACCCCCCCATCGTCGTCGTCCTAATAACTTTACATTAAGTGTATAGTGTGTTAAGTAGGTTAATTTCTCATTTTAAGTTACGAAAAATCATTCAGTCTCTACATTTTGATAGTGATGTTAGTTAAAATGTTGTAAAAGTAGTGGGGTTTTGTTGGTGTAGGGGAATTGTACAATCGACAGTACGGGTTTAGGAGGGTAGGGGGGTCGAGATGAAAGACGAAAGAGATATCTAAACGGATATATTTACCCTTGTATGTAATACACCAGAAAACACTGACAAAAAAAACGAGTCATACAAAAGTTCTGAATAGGTATAGTATCGTCCATAGTCATGAAGTGGGAAAAAATAACGACCTCTCATAGGGTAACAAACCCATTGCTGTAAAATAAATAGATGAGTTGTTAACCACCTGTAAACCAAATAAAAGATAAAAACCGTTTGTAGGATCAAAATTCATTTTAAATATACGTGTGAAAAAGTGTAACCCAAAAAGAAAAGTATCTGACGGATTCCTTTTTATCTTGAAAAAGTAAAACCATCGTCACCAACGATTTACTATAGTAGAACTAAATTCTTCAAAAGAAATCAAAGATATGCTTGATTGTATTTCAACTTAAACTACAAACGTTTGGTTCCTGATACTAAACTCCAATTTTAGTGTGTAATCTTCGTAACTCCGATAGATACAGAAGTCCAATTTTATGAGATCACTATTTAGGTGATACTTCTGTAATAAAATCCGTTAGATCTATAATTTGACCCCAAAGGACTCACCAAGGTGTCAATGTTTAGACGGATGGTTACGTCCTCAAGTCAAGTCAACGAGTCAACACAGACTGAGACGCTGGGGTATCTGATGTCGTGTGGTCCGGAGGGACAGGTAATGGTTGAGAGCCTCGAATGAGTTTACATACAGGTAACTCAGCCACTATGGTAGATTGGTAGAGTGGACAGCAGGGGAAGAGGAGGACGGAAGTTAGAAAGGGTCGTAGTCCCAGAAAAGTTTTCTCAGTCAAGAAGCGTAGTCCACCGGTTTCATAACCTCAAAGTCGAAATCGTAGTCAGGAAGGTTACTGATAAGTCCTGACTAAAGGAAATCCTACCTGACCAAACTAGAACGTCAGGTTCCCTGAGAGTTTTCAAAAGAGGTTGTGGCGGCTTAAGAAACCGTGAGTCGAAAGAAATATCAGGTTGAGAGTGTAGGTATGTACTGATGACCTTTTTGGTTTCGAAACTGATCTGTCTGGAAACAACCGTTTCATTATAGAGACGAAAAATTATACGATAGACCCAACCAGTATCGAAAAGAAGGTTTCTCGTTTGTAGAAAATTAAAGTACCGACGTCAGTGGTAGACGTCACTAAAACCCCGGGTTTTTTATTTTAGAGAGTGACAAAGGTAACAAAGGAGTATATAAACGGTACTTCACTACCTTGGTTTACGGTACTAGAATCAAAAGACTTACAACTCGAAATTCGGTTGAAAAAGTGAGAGGAGAAAGTGAAAGTAGTTCTCCAAGAAATAAGAAGGAGTGAAAGACGGTATTCCTACCACAGTAGACGTATAGACTCCAATACCTATATAGAGGACCGTTAGAACTAAGGGTGAACACGAAGTTGGTTGGGTCCCAAAGTGTACTACATGAAACGTATATTCAATTTATTCGTCCCACTGTTATATGTCGGAACTGTATGAGGAAAGGGGTAAACCTTGGTCAGACAACAAGATACAGGTTAAGATTGACAACGCAGAACCTGGACTTATGTCTATAGACTTCTCCGTCCAGTCCACCAGACCATGAGGGTAGAGAAAGTCTTAAAAGGTGTCAAACAACACTAGGTGTGTCAGTTTCCGAAACCGTATCAGTTATTTCGTCTTTATCTACAAAAAGACCTTGAGATAACGAAAAAGGTACTAGGTCACCTACAACTGTTAAACTAGAGACCAAGGAGACAGAAA
Organism: Capra ibex; assembly: GCA_006410555.1. NCBI lineage: Eukaryota > Metazoa > Chordata > Mammalia > Artiodactyla > Bovidae > Capra > Capra ibex. The sequence goes on from SJYO01032929.1 coordinate 1,959,393, forward strand.
AGATTTAGGTCGAACTTGTAGTCCTTCAAGTGCCAAGTGCATAACGATTTCGGACCGAACCTCTTAAAACTCGTAATGAAATGATCGTACACTCTACTCACGTTAACACGTCATCAAACTCGTAAGAAACCGTAACGGAAAGAAACCCTAATCTTACTGGTGACTGGAAAAGGTCAGGACACCGGTGACGACTCAAAAGGTTTAAACGACCGTATAACTCACGTCGTGAAAGTGTCGTAGTAGAAAGTCCTAAACTTTATCGAGTTGACCTTAAGGTAGTGGAGGTGATCGAAACAAGCATCACTACGAAGGATTCCGGGTGAGCTGAAGGGTAAGGTCCACAGACTGAGATTCAACCACTAGTGTGGTAGCACTAATAGACCCAGTACTTCTAGAAAAAACATGTCAAGACACATAAGAACGGTGGAGAAGAATTATAGAAGACGAAGACAATCCAGGTATGGGAAAGACAGGAAATAACACGGGTAGAACGTCTGTTACACAAGTTAGGGACCAGACCCTCCTAGGGTGTATGACACCCTAGTGATTCAGTGACGTGCTGTTGATGACTCGGACACACGACGTTGATGACTTTGGGTTTTAAAGATCTTGGAGATGGGACGTTGTTCTCTTCAGTGACGTTACTCTTAGGGGACGTAACGTCGATGTCTCATTGGGGACGAGAGGTGTTAATCTCTTTCGGATGTGTCGTTGTTCCTGGGTTGTGTTGGTTTATTCATTTAATCAAAGATTTTATTAGTTTTTTTAATAAAATTTTTTACTGTTAAAAAACTTTCCTGCAATTTTTTTACATACCTAGTTAAAGTAGAGAATTTACAAAAATTTCTATAAGTCGAAAATATAGTAAAAAATTTCATACTAGTAGTTTAAAGGAACTAAAGAAAAATTTTTTACGTTAGCCTATTAAAACATGAACGAAACCCTCCCCTCAATTATACCGATTGTTATAAGAACCGTTTTTTTATGGTCTCTGTAAACTCTAGAAAAAAAGAGTACAATCAAAAGTAATGGATTACAAAGTCGAAAGAGACAGTAAGAACGAAAAAAGAGTAAAAGTCACAAAGTTAAACAAAAATTTTGAAATTTAAAGGTTTTAACATTCATGTCACCTAACGAAAGGTCGTACTATAATTGTAATATTTGACACAGTTTAACTAATGACCGTATATATTGTACGCCGAAAGGTCCACTACGATCGCCATTTCTTAGTCGGATGGTTACGTCCTCTACGTTTTCTTTACTCCCAAACTAGGGAACCAACTCTTCTAAGGGGACCTTTTCCTTTACCGTTGGGTGAGGTCAAAAGAGTGGACCCTTTAAGATACCTGTCTCCTTGGACCACCCGATGTCAGGATCCCAACGTTTGTCAGTCTGTGTGTACATTTTGTGCAAATGTTTATTTGACCCTAAAGAAAAAAGTTATTTGATCTACACGTTTTCCAAACATTTTACTTGAATAGACATGAGTAACATGTAGGATTTTCTACTACGACACTTTCACGACGTGAGTTATACGGTCGTTTAAACCTTTTGAGTTGTCACCGGTGTCCTGACCTTTTCCAGTCAGAAGTAAGGTTAAGGTTTCTTTCCATTACGGTTTCTTACGAGTTTGATAGCGTGTTAACGTGAGTAGAGTGTGCCCTCGTTTCATTACGAGTTTTAAGAGGTTCGGTCCGAAGCTGTCATACACTTGACACTTGAATTTCTACAAGTTTGACCAAAATCTTTTCCGTCTCCTTGGTCTATTGTTTAACGGTTGTAGGTGACCTCATAGTTTTATTACTCTCAAGGTCTTTTTGTAGATAAAGACGAAATAACTGATACGGTTTCGGAAACTGAAACACCTAGTGGTGTCTGACTTCTCTACCCTTATGGTCTGGTGGACTGGACGGAGAACTCTTTACGCATACTCCAGTTTTTCGTTGTCAATCTTGACCTGTTCCTTGTGTCTGACCAAGGTTTATCCCTTTCCTCATCCAGTTCCGACATATGACAGTGGGACGAATAAATTGAATATACGTCTCATGTAGTACTCTTTACGACCCGACCTACTTCGTGTTCGACCTTAGTTCTGACGGTCCTCTTTATAGTTATTGGAGTCTATACGTCTGCTGTGGTGGGAATACTGTCTTTCGGAGAATTACTTTCACTTTCTCCTCTCACTTTTTCATCCGAATTTCGAGTTGTAAGTCTTTTGTTTATAGTACCGTAGACCAGGGTAGTGAAGTACCGTATATCTACCCTTTGCCACCATTGTCACTCTCTAAAATAAAACCCCCCGGGGGTTTAGTGACGTCTACCACTGAAGTCGGTACTTCAATTTTTCTGTGAATGAGGAACCTTCTTTTCAATACTGGATGGATTTGTCTTATAATTTTTCGTCTCTGTAATGAAACGGTTATTTCCAGGTAGATCAGTTCCGACACCAAAAAGGTCATCAGTATATACCCATACTCACAACCTGATATTTCTTTCGACTCGCGGCTTCTTAACTACGAAAACTTGACACCACAACCTCTTCTGAGCACTCTCAGGGAACCTGTTGTTCCTCTAGGTTGGTCAGGTAGGATTTCCTTTAGTCAGGACTTATAAGTAACCTTCCTGACTACGACTTCGACTTTGAGGTTATAAAACCGGTGCACTACGTTCTTGACTGAGTAAACTTTTCTGGGACTACGACCCTTTCTAACTTCCGTCCTCCTCTTCCCCTGCTGTCTCCCACTCTACCAACCTACCGTAGTAGCTGAGTTACCTGTACTCAAACCCATTTGAAGTCCTCAACCACTACCTATCCCTCCGGACCGTATGACGTCAGGTGACTCGCTGACTTGACTTGACTTGACATGGGTGACACCTATTTCTTCAGACGGACGGTCTCCTCATTTGTCTCTACAATTATGGTAGTTCGGTGGACGGTGGCACGAGGGACTCCCCTAAGTTCTACCGTTTTTTGTCCTATGACAGGGATCTATCAATTCCACGTATAGTTTTCTTATTAAAGTAATTCAGGTCTGACGACGTGAAAGGGTATGTATCTTTTCACGATTTAAGTAATTGAACTCTACAGACAAAAAAGAAATTAATCGACATTAGAAAACTACAAGTTGATGGACCCAAACAAAACAACAACAAATTCTTGAGGACATATGGGTCCACCGTGTCACCATTTCTTAGGCGGACGGTTACGTCCTCTGCGTTCTCTGAGTCCAAGTCAGAGACCCAACCCTTCTAGGGGACCTCTTCCTTTACCGATGGGTGAGGTCATAAGAACGGACCTTTTGACGTACCTGTCTCCTCGGACCGCACGATATCAGGTACCCCAACGTTTCTCGACCTGTACTGACTCGTGACTCGTGTCGGACATATGGGACCGAGGAGGAGATGAAGAAGTCTTATCAAGGAGTCTCCATAGACTCTCCGACATAGGGACCGAATGTAGAAGTCATTACGGGGTTCATTTGTAGTAAGAGTTGAAAATCCAACGAGTAAAAAATGTCAATTATGATGCGTAAGAAGAGATATTCTGTAGAATACTGAACCTATTCGACGAACGATTTTCAGGTCTCCATGTCACAGACATCGTAACAAGAGTAGACGGATCGGGTAAGGTTGCTTTTCTCTTAAATTGTCCTGAAGAATTCTTTAGGTATAACTTAGTACCACTATGGATGAAGGGAAAAATTTACAGGTGTATAGTAGGAAGATTGTCAGGGAACTTAAAACAATCCCTACTTGTTTATAGAGTGTCCATACCTCGGAAACTTTATGTCTGAGAAGGGATAAAGCCGTTAGTCCCATCGTGAAAATAAAGGTCCAAAAACCAAGATGAGATAAAAAGTACAGAGGAGTTTCTAGTGGTTGGGCAAGTCATCAGAGGGGTGTTTAAACGTGTCGTAGGACCCTTAAACAAGTAGTGTCGGTTTCTGTCTTCGAGTACATGTTTTGGATCCGGTCGTCACCTACCCTCTGAGGTCACGGTCTTTATTTAAAACCCGAACTAAGGAGGTCCTTGTATACGAGTGACACAAAAAAGAAAGACGACATTAATAGGTCAGGACAAGGTCGATACCAGAGGACCGACTGTTAAGAGAGACGAATGTTCTTTATAGGTTTACCTCGACTGACTCAACCCGAATTTAGTACCAAGTGGTAAAGGATTGTAACACTGCGTACACCGAGTCACCATTTAATTGGACGGTCCCGAAGGGACCACCGAGTCTATCGTTACTTAGGTGGACGTTACGTCCTCTATACCCAAACTGGGGACCCAGTCTTTCTAGGGGACTTCCTCCTTTACCGTTGGGTGAGGTCATAAGAACGGACCCCTTTAGGGTACCTCCTCGGACCACTCGATGTAAGGCACCCGACCGTTACTCAGCCTGTGCTGACTCGTGTTCATGATCTGAATCTGTTCACACTATAGTCCGTCTACTAAATTGGAGAGACCGTGAGTAAATATCTAGTCTCCAATTATGGTCGGAGTGTCCTAATGCGTCTTCCCTTCATAGGTGTTACTTAGACTTGTATCATTAACGTGTGTGAATTACAAGTAGAAGAGTCTAGAAGGGTAATGTGAAAGGTTCCCGCGAAAGTTGTCGTCCGGTTTGTCGACGTTGACTTCTTTTTGTGTGTTGGACTTTCACTGGTCAATTTGAAATGAGCCCTTAGAATGACTTCTTCTATCGGGCACTCTCCCGGAGAGTCTATGGAAACTCCTCTACAAAGTTTCTCCAATTCTCTTTTCGGTCCTATTTATAAAACGACCCTTTTTTTTTTACATCAACTTATATTTTTTTAATGACAGTTGGTATTTCTTGTCTGTAGAGTTTAATTACTAAAATCACCAAAAGACATATCTCCTTTTACATTCTTCGACCTAAGTAAATTTAATAAGGAATCCATGCGTAGAATTTATGTCTTCCGGTCATCATGGGTTTCGTGTCTTACGAAGGACAAAAGGAGGTAGGACTTAAGGAGAGTCCCGAGTGGTACCAACCCACCAATGTCACCGACTACCGGTCTCGTAATGTCTTGACTCTACCACCCGTTGAAACAAGTGATCTTACCTTCTGTTGCAGGTGTTAAAGAGTGTTGTCAGGGTCTGTCGGATATTCCGACTTTTCTCTGTCACCCCCTGTCTTCCATGTGTTTTCATCCCTGTGTTCTCAGGTTCCCGCTTGTATCTCACGAAGGTGTGACTTATACGTGCAAACAGACCGGTGTCCTGTGTCAATGGCGAATAAATGCACAGACAGTGGGGGTTTTCTGGTGGACTCCCTGGTCCAAGGAGCGGATGGTAGGGAAAGAGTACGACCCCGGATTCGTACGCCGTTTAGGTCCGAACAAGCCGGAAGAGTGAACCCGGGCAACCGAGCTGACATTAACCCCCGCTCTCGCGGTGCGAGCCATGGGGCCGGGGCAGGTCTTCAGGGGCCCGTGGGTCCTATCTCGGGAGTCCGCCGTCCTTTGGGTCGACGCGGGTTGCCGGCCGCTGCCGGCAACCGCCACTGTCCGGTGGACGACGACGCTCCGGCCAGCCCTCCGGGGCGGGGCCTCTCGGGCGCGACCGCGGACCCCTCTCGCCCGCCGACCGCCTTTGTGCCCACCGGCTCGACCCCCATCGCTTGACCCGGGCACTTTCGTGCCTCACGAGAAGATGGGCTCGGAGACGACCGACAATCTTTCTCGGGGCCGATCCCCGGTCTCCGCACATACTGGGACCCGTCGGAGACGAAAACGGGCGCGCAGTCAGAGCGGTAGGAGTGTTACTCCAACCGCCCCGCTCCCCCTTGGGATACCCCATGTTTTCCCGACTGCGCCCCTGGCTTCGGGCCTTTACCCTCACTTTCTTCCGCGCTTCTGCTGGGACCCCGCACCGCCGGAGACGCCGATTGCCCAGCGGCGGGTCAGGCGCCTCGGGCGTCCGGTGCGGGGGCGGGTCGTCCGGGGCGGGGCTCTGGAATTCAGAGTGCCGTGGGAGGAGGGTGGAGAGACCTTCGGATCGGCCGGCGCGGAAGCCTAGCTCATGACAGACGCGAGGCACCTGCGCGGGAGGTGGACGGCTGGCTGTCTTGACGGACATGGGCGAACAAGAGGAACGCCGGGCCACTCGGGCCGGGGCCGGGCGGGGTCGGGACGTGGGAGTTGTGGACGGGAGGAGGGCGATGAGGCCGGCTCCCCTGGGTGCGCGGTGGAAATTAAAGGGAGGAGCGGAGGGTCGGATAAAACATAAAATGGTAAAACAGAAAAAAAAAATTGGAGAGAAGGAAGTGAGAAAAGGACAAAACGGAAACAAGAAATGGAGAGCGCGAGTTTTCCGACATTATATTCGGGAGAGGAGACGGTCCCACCCCCCGGAAGTCGCTACTAGTGGAGAGGGTAAGGTCCGCCGATGTCCGGAAGGATCCCGAGAAAGACGACCCTCCTCGAAACTTGACGAACTACGCCGGAGGTGACCCGGGTAAGGTTGGAGAGATTGGAGTTCGGGACGAGACCCGGGATCAGAGACTTGGTAGGACTACGGGGGGGGGTGGAGTGAAGGTCGTGGGGGTGAGTGGTCTCAGACGACACAACACCCTACGAAGGGGTCTCATGACTTAATGTGATTTCGTCTTTAGACTTTCTCGTCGCACACTATGATTCTCCAGTCTGGACCCTCTCTCCTGAAGACCCAAGTGGGGCAGGAGGCGACACAGACAGGGAGAGGAGGTGACACACCTGAATTAATCGGGGGTCGACGGACACCCTTTACCTGGGACAAGGGATGGGAGTGTAGGGGGTCCGTTCCTGACTTATGCGATTACACGGAACGCGGAAAAGGAAAACGACCCAAACATCAGGAAAATTCCGGGTAAAGGGAAAGATTTGAGAGGAGGAAACGAGATGTCCTGTGTATCATACTGGTAATCTATAAAACAGATGGTTGGTAAAAGATACCTTTTGGTTTCCCTGGTCCGGTACTATCGGTGACCGTCGAAACTTCTTGCCCTGTAGAAATCTCTTCGAACTGGAACTTCCGGAGTCGCACCCTGGATTGTTTCGGCCCATTCTCAGGTCAGATTCCCTCCTCAGAAGATGACGGAGTCGGGACACCAGACCCCCGCCCCAGTCGTCCTATAATTGTTTTTGTTGACCGTGGTGGTAGGGTCTTCCCAGTGAGAATCTCAAGTGTTTCGTGAAAGGATATAGGAACCAGAAGAAGACCGGGAATTTAACTGGGACTGTTCGGTTCCTACCATTAGGGGTACAATGTCTCCTCCTTGTCACTCCGGAGTCACCCTGTCACTAATCGAAGTCCTTTAGTCGTCGTCTCCTCTTGGATCACAAGATTTATGTATAACAACTGAGTTCGAAAACTGAAGGGAACTCTAAAGCTAATCCTTAGTCTACATACAAAACCTGACAGGGACTCTGACACTATTAGTCCACTTTGACTAATGAACGACCACTCATTATATACTAATTAAGAAAGGTCAATCTGGAATCAAATCAAATTAGAAGAATCATCCCAGAAATCGTGTCCCTGGAAACGAAGGGTATGGATACGGAGACTTCCTGGACTGAATACCGTTTGGGTTCCGTGATAAGTTTTACCGTTGAATCGGAAACGTGAACAGAGGTTCTACCCGACCCAGAATATAAAGAGACTGGAAGTGTTGTGTCACGTTGGATCTAGTTCCAGTCCTGTACTAACTGAGTACAACAATAGTACAGAGGTCACGGGTCTTCCCTACGGTAAAAACGGACTTGGAAGAGTCTTGACAGTATAACAGTGTTCTCTTGACCCTACAACCTGAAGGAGTACTTTCCGGGACGGACCCGGACCCCGACTCTTTTGTCCTTACTTCACTGGACCCGTGGTCACATTTCGTTTAACATATTCGAAACCTCGGACGTCTGTCCTGAGAATGATTCAAGGGAGTGTCCCGACGAGACTCTTCATTCACTCGATTATCTTGCACGGTCTCCCCACTCCTTTCCACACCTCGTGAAGGACCCTTTACTCTTACAGTCCCGTCCCTGAGACGCCCAAGCCCTTGTGGAAGTAGTTGGGGAAGACGACGGACTCACGTCGGAAGCGACTCGGAGTACACCCGGTCCGAGGTCCCTTTGTACTTATTCCTGTCGTCGGCTCACGACTCATCGGAAACCTAAAGGGCAAACGGGTCGGTGGACCCTACTCTCCGGGTCTTCCTCCTTCGGACCACTTGTAGAACGAAGGTAGGCAGACACACAAGTGATGACAGTGGTGCAGTAAGGAGACAACCGGTCGAGAAAGGAGTGTCGGGGTCGTTGTCCCTATCGGTTAATCCACCCCGAGTCTCATCGGTGAGGAGCAGTTTCATTTGAGTCCCCTCTCTTCGTCCAGTGGGAGGGGGTGACCCCACGACCCGAGTGAAGGAGGGTTCCGTCCCCTCCTCCCACAAAAAGGTCAAGACTCTTGTTTTACCCCCAAAACCAAAGGAAGCAGTAAGAAATATCGAGACTGGACGTGATGAAGGGGTAGGGGTGGAGAGTACCTCTGTACCGAAGGGGACATAATATCCTACTCTCCTTTGACCGGTCTCTCCCTTATCAAAAGGACACAATGTGTCGTCCGACCCTCTCCTTCCTTCTATGAGAATCGGGATTCTTGACGTGTCATAGGAAGTTCAGGGTCGGTTTACAATGGAAAGGATTCAGAAAAGACTGATGGGTGGGAAAGAAGAGAGTGTCACCCCCACCTACAAGGGAGGAAACTTAAAACTCTTATGCTAACTAAGACGTTCGGGACTTACGTCGAACTTTGTGGACGGGTGGGGGTCACGGTCTATTATTCGGAGGGAGATCCCATCTATAACAGAGTCACTTGGTCGCGGGGCGCTTCGTTTCGCTTGAGTGACTTTCTCACTGAGATCTCTCAGGTTCGACACACACCCGACCACCCCTTCTCACTCCGGCTTGACTTTCCCGACTTATCCAGAACAAGTGAGGAAAAGAAGATCTGAATCTGTCAAGGTCTGAGTATCCTTGGAGACGACGAATTCTGTAAGTCCCGCATTGTGGATACCCAAACATGGACAGTCCAGAATCAGACCGACTTTGGAAGGGGGGAGCAAACGGACGGGAGATCTGTCTCGACGTCTTAGTCCTTGTGCCCCTAGTCACTTTAGAGACATCGGGCGTCTGTTTCCCGACCCGGTTACGGACAAACGCTCCGTCATGATCCTGTCGACACTAGGCCTATGAGGTGCACCACTTCCTCTGCTGAAGAGTCCGTCTTCAATGAAGAGGTCGGGGACAAAGTCATGGACACCTCGAGTGAGGATAAACGGAAGTTCCCCGTCGAGACTCGGGAACGAATCCTCCCCCACTACGATAGTCTCTTCCATCCCCGCCCTATCATTCTCTTCAAGACTTCCAAACCGACGACTACCTGGAATAGAGAGGAACCGAATCAGAGGCCGTCTCAAGGAGACAGAGCAGAACAACGACTGTCTTCCACGGGGGAAGAGGTCAAGAACAAGTAGAGGACCCTCCAACGTCCTTAGCAGTAATACCAACCCAAGTTCCGGTGTCTACACGGGGGATGTCGGTGACACTTCAAGGACCCCCGTCCGTGTCGACGGACGTAACGACTGGAGTAGTGGAAAGGGGACCTATGACGATTTCAGGCCGATGTCCACTCACCTACTTCGGACGTAAAGACTCCCACCGATCAGGCGAGGGAGGGGCTCTGTGTTTGAGGAGTTCCCGGTCACCCCAAAACCCTTGACATTCAAAATCTCGTGTCCCTACCGTCCTCTACCCCTCCCGTTGGTCGACGGAACCGGAACGTCTAGGTTCCTCTTTCCGTCCCCGGTTACGTCCGACGCCGGTCACGGGTCATGGCGCCCCACGACCCGTGGTAGGACTGGTACCACGCGTGGCTCCCGGGGGCGTCGGAGATGTCGCCCGACCAGCGGCCGGACGTCGCGGTCTACTCGAAGCGGAGGCAGGCGTAGCCGGAGATGCTGAGGCAGTTCGTCAAGATGTGGTTCCCGAGACTCGCACTCACACCTCGACCCGGTATCCGGAGAACCGGAGAAGAGTCACTACCAACTAGGATCAAGAAGGTCGGCGTGTCAAGGAAATCCGGGGTTCTGGAGATCCTCCTTAAAGTCTAGTCTCCAGGGACTAATAAGACTACTAAGGGTCCGACTCAATCCGAGACTCGTCCCGTAGTCGAGTACTGTCAAAAGTATCGGTGAAGCCCTCGTCCACCATAGTAGGGGCACAAGGTCGACCTCTCCGACTCCGAATGGACCCCACCTCCTCCCCTGAGTCGGTTTCCGAGTGTCACTTCTCGGTCCTTTGAGCGTCCTGAAGTCGAAAGTTCCGGTCACGAAAAGGTAAAGCGGAAGAGTCGTACGGTGTAGGTGGGAGGTCAAATGTGAACACCTTTGACTCTTGGGTCTAGGTTTCCAAAGGAAAAGGGTTCTAGTGTACAGTCCCTTTTCATCTACTCCCTACTCTTGGGTTCAGGACACTTAGGGTCAGACTCTTTCGGAAAGTACAAAAAGTTTACCTTTACTAAGAGCCCTTAAGGGACCACCAGGTCACCAATCCCGAAAGTGACGACCCCGGACCAAAGTCAGGGATCAGCCCCTTGATTCTAACGTGTTCGATACGTTGCGTCGGTTTTTTTTCAAAGAGTAAAGAGTCCCGGTAAATCCTCCACTTTACTTCACTTATCTTTACGAAATACTTTCTTTTATCGTAATTCAGAGTAAAACAGGACAAGGAACGAGACAGGGTCACGGGCCGTGTATTATCTGTGACATATTACGTTCTGTAAGAATCTCGTCTCGACCTGACCCAGAATAATTGTCCCCTGTGACTTCTGTCCAAAGTCACTACACCAAGACCACTCCTTTCGACCTGTGATCGCCCTAGGGTCGACCGGTGACTGGGGGTACCGAAAGGCTGTCTACGGCCGTAGCCCTCAGCGGAGGACCGTCCGTCGTGGTGGCCACGGAACCGGCACCGGCACCGGGTCGGTTGCCTACACCACTTCCAGGCCAAGGTTCGCGTCCGGGCCCGACCTCGACGGGCCTCCATGGTCTCGTGACAACTCCGGATGTTTTGGTAACGGGCTCTCCTCCCCAAAGCCCCTGAGACCTTTCCACACATGGTCGACAAAAGAGAAGGGGCAGAAGGGGAGGGGGATGAGGGACCGGAGTGTATCTGTGGGAAAGGAGGGTATCCCTGTAGAGGGTTACAGCGAGCGTTACGGTAACAGTTGACACGACTCGACCACTGGATGCTGGAGTAGTTCCTGTGAGAGGACTTCCGGGTGGATTACTGTCCACTTAATCCCCTCTACTACGACCCAGAGTGGGAAGGGGGTTTCGTCCTCGGTCACACCTAGACGGATCTCTGGTGTAGGAAGTAGGGTAAAGGGGAAACGAATACGTCACTCACAGAGAGTGACTTAACTTCGGTCGACCCCACTTCAACGGTGGTACGTGGAACTCCGGGACTCCGATGTACCCGTTTTGCTGAGTCTCCGTGACCCTCTCAAAGGGTGACCTCAGGGACCCAGATTTTGGTGCTCTGGTATCAATGAAGTTAGTAGAGGAAGACCTTAATAACCCCCTCCTCAGGACTACGGGGGATGAGGAGGAACTGTCTGCTGGAGGGAACGGTGAAATGAAGACGGAAGCCCCGCCCGAAGACGTGGTGGCAGTAGCGGAGGGGACAGCTGCACCAGTTCTGCTCTATGTACTTGAGACGGGACCCGGTCATGTCGTCGCGACCGGTGACACGGGAGTGGTACGAGGCCTTCCTCCCTGGGGTTCGGAAGATGTTTCCCACTCGGAGACTGGACAGGGGGGTTCAAGGTCCGGAGGACGGGGGGGCATGGACAGTGTGTTTACTCTTGGTGACCCGGACTCACCGTTGGTGTACAGTTGTCAAAGACTAGGACCAGGACCGTAAGAGTACGAGAATTGAGGAGGGAGGACCTCGACGACAGTACGGACAAAATACCCACAATCTTGCCTCTGAGGGTCCTCTGACAACGGGTGTCGAGGTAAAGAACCCGGTAGGACTGAAGGACCCTCCGTCTCGTAGACAGTCCTACGGTCCCACGTGATCTCTACTGGACACAAAAGAGGGGGAGATCCAAGTACGGGAGGAAAGAGGCGAACCCTAGGACCTTGCACCACTACAAGCAGTGGATGCTCGTCGACTTCGCCCGGGAGTACCGACGGGCGCGAAGGGCCCTCCGAGGGAAGACTCGTCGACGACTGGGCTAGTCGTAACCGAGGTCGACGTCGGACCGGGACGAAGGAAAAAGAAGGAGGGGAAGAGGGGAAGGGAGAGAAGGGTAGGGAGAGAAGACGAGGGAGAGGATGGTGGAGGGAAGGGGGAGGGGTGTAAGAGTGGGGAGTCGAGGGGTATCGGAGAGTGTCAGGTCCACCTCAACTGGGGTCGACTGTGACACCTTTCGGACCGTAATAGGTCCTAGAGTTCGGGGGTCAGGGGATCTTTCGGGAGTCGGACTGAGAAGTAGGACGAAGGACGGGGGCTCGGGTTGATCGTGCAGTGGGTATTTTGTTCGAGTTGGAACCGCAGAGGAGGGAGAGATAGTGGTGTCCAGAACCAGATGACCCGGGAAAACCGTGGACCACCCGTCCCCTCCTCGGTGGACTGAACTTTTCCCCCCGTCCGGACAGAAAGAGGTCGTCAGGCGAGACCAACCTCTGGTAGACCAGGTGGAGGCAGAGGTCTGGTCCGGTCCCGACTCTACCCTTCACTTCCTCGCCGGACCTCAGGTGTCAACGGACCGAGAGAGCGGTCTGGTGAACTCGAAAGTGAGTGGTCGAGGACCATGAGGTCGTGGACGGAGGTTGGGGAGTCATCCGGGACCCGCACAATAAGACGTCTTACTCACAAGGACAAACGGGAGGTAGAGGACACGACGAACCTTCTAAATCTCCTTGAACCCCTAGAACCTACGACACTGATTAAAATAAGGTGAAATGTTCACCCTTTGGGTGGAGGGGGTTCAGGGTCCGGATCACTCCCGTTCAGGTAGGAGGTGTCAGTGTGGGAATCCCCCGTCGTACCGGATGTCGTCCGACGTCTCGTCTGTGGGTCGGAGTCGGACTCCTCAGAAAGGTAAATCAAAGTGGGAGTGGGGTCCGATCTCTAGGGTCCGTCCCTCCACTACTGTTCGTTCCCACAGTCGGAGGGACGGGGAGAAGGACGATGGACCGGAGTCAGTCCTTTTGTCTACCCGTCTCGATAAGACAAAGTTCCCAAACCCCTGAGACTCCAAGGGGAATAGAGTTCCGTAGAGTACGTGTCGACCCGGGAACCTTAATTCGGTAGGTCCGGGTAAAATATCTACAGACTTCTTCGACTTCCGACCCTGTCCAGTGCGTCGGTTCCTGTGTATCCTCTAGACGTCGACTTGACTCAGACCCTTGGTCTAAGGAGGGAGGGAGACACATGGTCACGACCCCTCGACCACGACCCCAGGAAGTCCTCAGGACAATCCACCGACACCTAGGTCCGGGTCTCTGGAAGGACGAAGTCGGTCGACCACGATGGTCCGGAAGGGGTGATCAGTCTCAACCTCCGACCCGGGAAGTCACGAGTCCGTTCCCCAGGGTGTACAATCCCAACACCTCTTCCTTTCTCCCGGGTCCTAAGGAGTGAACTCGACTCCACAGTCAGGGGTCCTCCCTGTTCCAACCCACAGTACTTAGTTCGGTCCCACCGTTCCCCAGTCGGATTTGTCCCCTAGGTCAGTCACACGAATTACGTGGGATTAAGAGTGTAATTAGGACACTTTGTCCGATAAGTGACAAAACGTGGTCTCCTTTGGCTCCCCGTCAAACAACGGGGTCCGCACAAACAGTCGACCGAGTACCTTGTCAGAACAAAGTCTGTGAGCGAACCCGTACTCTGGTGGTCTGAAGTAACAAGATCCTTACTAGGACTCTGTCCTTGACCCTCTCCAACATCCTCGTGACTGGTCGTATGGTCATCCGGCGTCATTGAGGAGGGAGTGACGGACATCTTATGGTCTGTGCGTCGTGACTTCTGGTGTGACTGGATTATTGCTAGAGGATTTACCGAGAGTAGTCCGGACTTTGGTCCGAAGGAACTCTTAGTGGTGCTCCGTCTCCAATCCTCGTCCGGGATGACGACCGGATCTCCTCTCGATCTGACGGTCTCAAAATGGTCCGTCCAGGAGTGGGTGAGCGACAGTTTGGTCCCGTGGATCATGGTGGAGAGGTGGATCCAGGACGGAGTGCCGTCTCAGACGAGGTGAGGAGACCAAAGATGAGTATTGGATTGGGACAGGAACCCCTGATATTCTGAAGTCGAGTCTTCATTCCACACCTTAGGAACCGGACGTTCTATCCCTAGTATTTGTCGAAGTTTCTCCACTTCACTAAACGAGTTTCCGTGTGTCGACCGTTCTTGAGGACCCCCACATGGATTGAGGTTTCGGGTGTAGTAAATCACTTGGCACCCAGTCTAAGATGTAGAGTTCCAGACGCCGAAAGAGGGACTACCGAACTTTACCGAATTCGATTATACTATAAAACTTACCACCTTAGCTTCGTTATAGATAAGATACCCCGGGAGAAAACCGGGTGGAGCAAAAAAAACTCCGCCCCTTCCCCGACGTGACGCTCCGAATACCCTAGAATCAGGAGGTTGGTCCCTAACTTGGGAGTGAGAAAAAAAAAAAAAAAAAAAACTTGGGAGTGAGAACTGTCTCTTTCGCCTCTCAGGATTGGTGACCTGGTGGTCCCTTAAGGGAGACCACAGAGAATTCAGTAAGGTACATTCACCGGTGGGAGAGACAGTATTCGAACTTAGAGAGGATCGGGTTCGGGTCTGAAGTCACTCCCCACGGAGGGGCCCGTGTCTTCCGTCTGACCCCTTCGTCCACACCAGACGTGTTCGGGTCCACCCGGACCTCCGACCGTGAGGGTATCCGGTATAACCGTCGTTACGACATTGGGACTATGGATACGGTACTCAAGTGGTTCGTGAAAGTGTAGTCACTCGTCGGACTCCTCCCAATACCCAAGACGAAATGGTCGTTCTACCTGTTATTACAGGTTTCCCCGTCCCCGTCCTAATCTTCGTCTCGGGTCAAGATTCTTGGACGGATCAAGATCGAGTCCTGGGTGACGTGTCTTGGTCGTTACCTCTGACCGTTCCGTCTTTGGATTCGGTAAAGACCGTGACACAGGAAACGTGACGGAGATTCGTCTCACTTCACTCTTCACCGGAAGTTCCAAGACTACATCGAAACGGTGACTCGGGACACACTGGACCCTGTTCACAAAACGAGAGACACGAAGTCAAAAGGACTCATGTGACACTGACAATAGTGTGATCCCTGACGAGAAGGTTTCTCGAACACAGTACTCTTTATCTAGACCCCTGGGAGTTTCTACTACGGAGTACGTGGAGTGATAGTTCCACCCTCGTGTCTCCGAGACTTGGGATTCTCTGGACCGGTCCGAGTGTATCCTACCCCAGGGTCGAGGAGTTAAAGAACCCGGGGCGGGAACGGAGACGAGGTGCTCTTCCCGACATATTTCGAGAAGAGGTAGATTGTGTATTGAGAGGACCCACATCGACCTCCTATCCTTTATTTTGAAATAACACAGTCAAGTTTTCAGGGTACGGTAGGTCAGGAGTACAGGACAGACACGTCACCCGTCCGAGGGGACGTGTGGGACTCCGACCCATCCCCACCCCAGTCCGGGGCGAGTGAAAGGGGAGGGGGACGAGTCGGAGGTCGGGTGGGCTCAATGCTTAATGCAATACAGTCGTTGCGAACCGCGTCGTAGACGAAGAAGACCCCACACTCCGCCCACCCCTTGACCTACAGCTTCATTTACTTCTCCAGGGGGAAGAACCACCCCAGGAGGCCGTCACCGTAGGGGAGGGGACCGTGGAAGAACTTCATGAACCCCGACTCTATCCCCTTCTACTTTCTTCCCTTGAGTCTCCCGTGCTCTCGGTCTGTAGACGGGGACGAGTGTATTGGAGTCCGTACGTCGTCAGTGGTCGAAGATCTTGGTCACCGTCCCCTCTCCTCTGACCGAACAAGGTCTGTCGAACGAGGGACCTTTAGGTAAATGTGACTCAGAGACTAAGGTCTCCTAAGGTCCTTAGGGTAAATCTACCTTTGGTCCTGTTCCTCCCTTCCTTTCACTCGTCTGGGACCCAACCTCACCCCTCACGAACCAACGGTTCGAAGGGTGTGTCTCCTGACCCCTTCCCCGAACCCCCTACGTCGAATCTCAAGACCTTTAAGATCTCCTACTCCTGTTGTCCCTAAAGGATTGTTACCCCCGGAGATCGGAGGTGCTACTGAAGTATGTTCATTTTTTCCGTGAGGTAAACAGTTTACTTACGTCGGGTGTCGAACCGGTCTTACCCCCGACCTAAAGCTAGGGAGAGTGGGGGAACTTGACCCACGGTGGACTTGTTGACATGGTCCGTTCGGAGATTCCTGGTCCTTCGGGAAGAGGGCAGATAACCCCGGGTTCATTTACCTGAGTGACCTGATACAGTAACTACCCCTACAACTCGTCTGCCAGTAGATCCCAGAAGTGGAGATGTCACGTCGTCCAGTCTCGGATCCCCTGTACTTCCGGTTTTCACCCTCACCAGGGATACAGGTAAAACAAACCTTCCATGAAATACTCTGATAGACTACGGTCCGAGATTCGACCTGGAGTTCCTCTGTTTTCCTACAAGTTCCTGATTGTCCACTCACTCGACTCGTTAATGGATGGAAGTCCTCCAGTGTCAGACCCTCTTTTCTCACTGTAACTATATACAATACTATCTCCCTCCATTTCCCCAACCACCTCGGGTCCACTAGACGGGTGGGAAACGAGGAGGTGACACGGGTGAGTGGAACGGGTTCCCCTACCTCAAGTGTTTTTTGTCCAACAGTAAGAGGGACGCCTTCGCTCCCACATCGAAGAGAAAATGTTACTTCTACTACAGCCGACCCTACTACAACCCTGGGACCCGTCCCCTCCGGTTCCCCACTGTTCCTGATTAACCGATACCTGGAACCGGTTCAAGGAAAGAGATAACAGAGGTTTAGAAGTAGACTTGTTGTTCCTCTAATCTGGTCAAAAAAGACCTTCCCGGAAAGGTAAAACCGGAATCTTTCTTTGGATGGGGTTACTGACGTGTGTGGGTGAGGGACGGGTAGTGGGAGGGGAACGGTAATGAAACGTCGGGTTCATCTAGTTGTGTCGACCTCCCGTCGTATGACCCAACCCCAGTCTCATGACGGACGTTCTGACAGGACGGTTCGAAGTAATTCGGGGTCTTGAGACGACCTTGAGGACACCCTCAAGCTGTCTCCTTGTCTCCTTAGTCTGACCGGGGATGGGTGGTCCCGAAGGTCAGACCCCCTTCGTCCCTGTGTCACTTAGGAGTTCTGACTCTATTTCCCTTGGGTCGCCACCGTCGAGTCTCTCTCCAGTCCCTGCCGACGGACGTCTCCCCTCGAAATCTTGACCCACCCAAAAATTTAAATTAAATTAAATTAAATTAAATTAAATTAAATTAAATTAAATAAACCGACACTACCCAGAACCAAAACACTGTACACCTTAGATCAAGGGACTGGTCCCTACCTTGGACCTGGGGGACGTGACCCTTACGTCTCATGATCGGTGATCTGGTGATCCCTTCAGAATCTCCATCCAGAACTTCACCCAAAAGTCTTCATCCACAAAGTATTCACTCTTTCTCCGTTCTCTATACCCGTCTCCTTAAGTAGAGAGACCGAGGTTTCTATGGTAGTAAGGAAGAGAAAAGTCTTAAACTCCTTAGTCGTGCGAAACCTGTTATTAAAATATATAAAAAAATTTATTCATTAAATTTTCATAATATTTATTTACCGAAGACTCATCTAGGATGTCAACCCGAAATGAGTCTCTTTGTGTGTTCTTTTAGTCCTTCCCATGAAGGGTTGCCAGGTTACAGGTTCTAAGGTGTAAGGGTCACGTCCCAGTACCCAAACTAAGAACGAGTCCCTTGATCTAGGGTGTACGACGTTGATTCTGGACCGTGTCGGTTTATTCATTTAGTAAAAAACTTTTCTTTTAGTCTCGTAACTACAATCCTGACCCTAGAAGAAATTCGAGACCACGAGAACGGGACTCGTTCAGGGAAGAGAGAGACCCGGACAAAGAGTGAGACGTTTTACTCCTCTTCAAGACCCACTGGGTGAGTGGCTCCGTGACACCCTCCGAGACAGGGAGTCTTCCCCGTTATCCCTAGTCGAGTAGAGGGGACGTCTGACCAGAGGGAAGGTCTTTCCCAAGGGTCCCCAGAGGAAGGAGGAGTCAGAAGGGTAGTGTGCTTGGGTCCATTGACTGGAATCTGTCGAAAGGGTTGGGAATGGACCAGGGGAAGGAAGAGTTTCCACTATGCACACGGGACGGAGGTTGGTCCGAAATGTAGCTATCACTCCTAGAACAGAAACTACCATCTCCTCATGGGTAGGAGCAAGTCGTGGACATCGCTCTACTACCCCTTCCTCCATCCGAGTCCTAAAGGGTCGACCGAAATTGTGTGCACTTTCTACGAGGTACCCTAGACACGCGTGGAGTCAGGAGGTCGTGACCCTCTTGGACAGACTCGGTAGGGATGAGGGTAGCATAAGGTGACCTTAGTTCTTGAATACTAAGGTCCTACCGTCCTATACAGTATCCCAACCCCGGACTCCACGGTTCGTAAGGGGTACTCAACTAGTTCCAGTGTTGAGGTCCGGATCTTTAATGTACCAGAATCACTGACCGTCTGTGTACCACTTGTGCGTGAGTGAACGAGAGGGTGGGGTCTCCGAGACTGGACCTCGGAGACCGTCTAGAGAATTAGGGTTTCCCTTTTTTTTTGCCTCCCGTTGTACAGAACCGGAGACGGTTTCGTAAGGAGATAGTAGGTAGATAAAGGGTCAGTGTACGGGTCAACCACGGGAGGGACGTACCTTTCGTACCGACGCCGACCGTAGAGGAGACGACCCGTCTACACACTCCCCAGAACGAACCCACGGATCGTGTCCCGACCTGGTTCCCTGTCCCCGGTCCTACCCCAGACCCTGGACTCCGTGACTCCCAGAAGAAGTTGGTCAGGGGAAACCTTTGTACGGTACCGGGTGGGAGGTACGGGTGTACCGAGGAAGAATGAGGACTCCGCTTGTGGGTCTTCTTTGGACGTCCCCTGACAGTCCTTTGTGGGTCTCCCGTCTTAAGTGTCCTCTGAGGAGGGTAGGTCTCGGAAGGGTGAAGGGAGTCCCTACCCCGACTCGACTCTTCCCTTTCTCAACCAGGGGTAATCCTTTCGTGTGTCTCCCCTAAGGATGTCCTCCTTTCTCGGTACGATTTTGGGAGTTGACAGGGAAGGTTTGCAGTCTAAGATATTAAGCTGGTAGGATCCCGAGGTTTAGATTCTAAGATACGAAGACATTCTGGTATCGACTCCAGAGGTGAATCCTAGTCCCTCCTCCACTGGTCATCCCAACCTCCCCTATCTTCTACCGAGGGTTCATGAGTGGGAAGCCCTCTAGAATTAAAAGAACCACGTCGGTTTTTTATCCAGGAGGTCCCTGTCCATCTCCAGAGCAAGCTAACCTCCTAGGACAAAGAACTGGGGAGCCGGGGCCTCGGGGGGTTTAAAGTTCAGATGGAGCAAAGGAAGACCTAGTTTTTTGAGACGTCCTCCACCCCTCTCCACTCCTCATTCTCTTTAATACAGGTCTTTGAGTCTAAGTGTCTGATAGGGAGTGGAGAAGTCAGGGGTTCACATTGTGGATCGGGGGGTAAGGGTGGAGTGTCTGAACTCCGGACAAACCGGTCCGGTCACACGACGGGAACATTATCCCTTCGTGGAAACATAAGATAATGTTCCATTAGTGATTTACCTATAACGAATATTCGAATTTAATATGTATTTCCGGGTAGAGACCCTTTTCCTTTACCGATGGGTGAAATCATAAGAACGGACCCTTTAGGGTGTCTGTCTCCTCGGACCACCCGATGTCAGGTACCCCAACGTTCCTCAGTCTATGTTGAATCGTTGATTTGTTGACCCTTGGGGTGGAGGGTCCACTACTTGTAATTCGATTTTACGGAAACGAGGTGAGTGTCCTCTGTACGACTGGTCCGAGTGGATACTTACTGACTTCCCTCCTTCTTTACTTATGTAGGAGAGGATTCCGACTCACTTTGATCCTCTACAAACTGAAAGTCAAGTCAAGTCAGCGAGTCAGTACAGACTGAGAAACGGTGGGGTACTTGACGTCGTGCGGTCCGGAGGGACGGGTAGTGGTTGAGGGTCTCAAATGGGTCTGAGTACAGGTGACTCAGTCACTACGGTAGGTTGGTAGAGTAGGAGACAACAGGGGAAGAGGAGGACGGGGGTCAGAAAGGGTCGTAGTCGAGAAGAGTAGTCCACCCGTTCCATAACATCAAAGTCGAAGTTGTAGTCAGGAAGGTTACTTGTGGGTCCTGACTAGAGGAAATCCTACCTGACCAACCTAGAGGAACGTCAGGTTCCCTGAGAGTTCTCAGAAGAGGTTGTGGTGTCAAGGTTTCGTAGTTAAGAAGTCGCGAGTCGAAAGAAATATCAGGTTGAGAGTGTAGGTATGTACTGGTCACCTTTTTGGTATGGAAACTGATCTACCTTGAAACAACTGTTTCATTACAGAGACGAAAAATTATACGATTCAACCAGTATTGAAAGGAAGGTTCCTCATTCGCAGAAAATTAAAGTACCCACGTCAGTGGTAGACGTCACTAAAACCTCGGGTCTTTTTATTTCAGTCGGTGACAAAGGTGACAAAGGGGTGGATACTGTCCCTCCGGACCGCACGACGTCAAGCACCCCACCGTTTCTCAGTCTGTACTGACTCGTTGACTTGACCCTAACCTACGGTACTAGAATCAAAAAACTTACAACTCGAAATCCGGTTGAAAAAGTGAGAGGAGAAAGTGAAAGTAGTTCTCCGAGAAATCAAGAAGAAATGAAAGACGGTATTCCCACCACAGTAGACGTATAGACTCCAATAACTATAAAGAGGACCGTCAGAACTAAGGTCGAACACGAAGAAGGTCGGGTCGCAAAGAGTACTACATAAGACGTATGTTCAATTTATTCGTCCCACTGTTATATGTCGGAACTGCATGAGGAAAAGTATAAATCTTGGTCAGACAACAAGGTACAGGTCAAGATTGACAACGAAGGACTGGGCGTATTTCCAAAGAGTTCTCCGTCCAGTCCACCAGACCATAAGGGTAGACGAAGTCTTAAAAGGTGTCAAACAAACTAGGTGTGTCAGTTTCCGAAACTGTCTCAGTACAAACTGAAATGAGGAGGGGAAAATCAAATTTCCTTCCGACTTAAGATTGAGTCCGTTCTACCAAGAAACCGTGTTACCCAGGGTGGTAGAAGAACCAGAGGACTGAAACGTTTATTTCAACGATAAGGAACTGGATTGTTGGGTAGACAATTAAATTACCGGACAGGACGTCACTCGTCATGTTCGAACCTGAGTCATTTAGGAGTTAACGTCTAGGTTTCTATTGGTAGAGAACTCCGAGAGGTGGCGAAGTAGGAGGAGAAATCTGAGGGAAGTGGGTGTGGAGGGATGGAGGGTAGGGGGGGAGGGGAGGGGGTTGAGACCCGTTCACGAGTAGTTGAGACCGACGGAGTCCTCACTCTCCTCATAGGAGACCACCGTCACCAACCATCACGGTCTTTACTGCACAATCGAAAACACCTTCTACCCAGTATCGTACGTCAGGAGGGATGGGAGGGGGTCTGAAGTAAAGAGGAGTGACAAGTCGGGTCGAGTTCTGGTGATGTCTAGAGTCTGAGTTCAAGGATATTTCAGTCGTCGACTCTGGCCCCTCTCCGTCCCAATTAGTGATTGGTCAATCTCTCCAACGGTTATACAGGGGTTTGAGGAGAAAGGAGTCGAAGAAGATGGGGACGGGTCGAGATACGACATGTTACCTTAGAATGTACGTTGATAATTTTATTCCATCTAGACATACATTATATTACATATTATTCTCTTAGAGATTCTATATTCACTTTTTTTAGTCACGTTTGTCACACCAGGGTAAAGGAATTGTTCTACTTTCCGATACACTTTTATTTAGATTTGAGTATTTACGTGTCTTATAAAGATCTTCCTATGTATTTGACATTGTCACTCACTGATGAAGAACCCCTTCCTTACCTCCCGACTTTAAATAAAGAAAAAGTTATTTATCCCAAAAATTTTTTATATATATACCCCGAAAGGTCCACCGAGTCACTATTTCACCTCTTCCGTTACCGTGGGGTGAGGTCATGAGAACGGACCTTTTAGGGTACCTACCTCCTCGGACCATCCGACGTCAGATACCCCAGCGATTCTCAACCTGTGCTGACTCGCAGAAGTGAAAGTGAAAAGTGAAAGTACGTAACCCCTTCCTTTACCGTTGGGTGAGGTCACAAGAACGGACCTCTTAGGGTCCCTGTCCCCTCGGACCACCCGACGACAGATACCCCAGCGTGTCTCAGCCTGTACTGACTTCGCTGAATCGTCGTCGTCGTCACTATTTCTTAGGTGGACGGTTATGTCCTCTGTTGTCCTCCACACTCAAACTAGGGACCTAGTCTTTCTAGGGGACCTCTTCCTTTACCGTTGGGTGCGGTCATAAGAACGGACCCTTTAGGACACCTGCATCTTCGGACCACCCGATGTCAGGTGTCCCAGCGCCAACCTGTGCTGAATCGCTGACTCGTACCTACTCGTGCGTGTGTGTGATATATATATAAAGAATTTCATTTGTTTTGATGAGTTTCTTTTCGTAGAAGATGTCGATATAGGAAGGGATCATTCCGTCTCCCCGTCCGTCCCGGAGAATGGCAATTTCCCCAATAGAGGAGGTTTCTTGAGTACCTTTTGGAAAAGACCCAACGGTACCTTCTGCATTGGTCAACAGGTACCCCAGACGCTAGGTTTGAGGTCTCCTTAAGGCGGGAAGTCTGGGAGGAGAGGTTTGAACAGTATCTACGGAGAAAAGTGTCGACACCTATACGCAGTGGAACTGTTCCCCGGTCGTACCCCCGATTCTCTCGACCTCCCGACCCTTCGGTCTCCTATACCCCGTCTCTCCTTCTTCGTCCCACTTTTGTCGGAATAAAGATTTCACCGGTACCAGACCTTCAGAAATCTCCCTCCGTGATCTTCAATCCCTAAATTAAAGTGGGACCCATCTGGATGCATACCGGGGTATCGGGTCTCCTCTCTACTCTTTTTGATTTTGAACGACCCCTCCCAACCCCTAACCTCTTCTTTGGTCCTCTGACTCCCAACCCGATAACTCGACCGCAAACCAAATTGAGTCAGTAATGTCGATGACAGAATACACCCATTTATGTCAGGATCACGGAACTCGGACATCCTATATTCTTCAGTTCTCGACGGTTTACGATCTCGAACCTTTAGGATTCTCAGGTTTCAGGACTTTTAGACCCCGACCCCTTTGAAATCACTAGAAGACCGGTGAGAGGACGTGTTATAGGTGTGTCGGAGGTCCTGTCACAAATCCCTTGGGTGCACCCGTGACGTGGGGTGTCTCCGCTCCTAGAGAAAGGGGTCCAAAGTCCAACGGTATCGTCTCTCTCTAAAGGGTTAGTGTCTGGAGAGAGACAGGGAACCATGAATACGACAGGAGTCCCTCTCTCTCTAAACCGAAGAACCGTGAGACCCTTATTGACCCACACAGATGGAGTCGGAATCGGAAGAAGGGACCCGTCGTTCCTAGAGTGAAACGTAGGGACGTCCCCTGTCCACTCCGGACCCCCCACAACCCCTCGGGGACGGGGCCCGGGACGTGACGACTCTGAGTCCTTCGTCCAGTCGGATTAGACCCCCGAGAGGTGTGGTACAGGAGGTGGAATCGAACACAGACGAAACGAATCTAAGACGCAGCCCTTCTCCTTACGAACGAGAGGTAACCCGGGGGAGTCTTTCGGACTGTGAGAAGACTCACTCCTTACTGTAACTTCCTTACTGTAACTTCGCCCCCCCCCCCCCCCCCCCNCCCCCCACCCCTCGCCAAACGTCTCCTCGGTGGGAGTGCGAGTCGGGGTCAGTGAGTGCCAGTGAGTCGTGTAGCATCCGGAGACGATAAACGGACTTACAGAGGTGACGTGGACCGAGTTACCTAGAGTCGCCCACCAAGAATTCCCGTTCAAAGGCCATGGATCTCTTCTTCCTAATTATGGAACTCCGTGTCAGGTTCCGAGTCTCGACCGAGACGACAGTCGACGGACGGTAAACATGTCTTGGACTTCACCTTTTCGACTCATAGAAACCGAGGTTCAAAAGGAAACTGGGAATGTGGGGACAAGGTCACTTTTGAGTGTGACCGAAAAGCAAGATCTATTACAAAAGAAAAACGGAGAAGTAAAGGCGTTGATAACGTCTTGGTACAGAAGGATAAAGGTCAGGGGGGGTGGGGGTGGGCGGGGGCTGAGGTCAAATAAGACACACGACGACGGTCAAACTAAAGAGAGAAAAAACAATTGAACGGGAAAATTCTACGAGGGACTGGTTCAGTGAGAGGACGGACTTGGGAAGTGACCAAGGAGGAAACAGAGAGAAAAAAAAAAAAAAAAAGAAGTTCCTCAGTCCTAAGTTTAGAGTACGTCGAGGTCTCAAAGAGAGAAAAATTTTGTTGTTTTTGTAAAATTTTTTATAAATAGACCGACATGACCGTACTCTTTAGAAATTAGAAGTAAAGCCGTAAACTCTAGAAAATTTACTACGAAAGTTTGAGAGTCAACGTTATACATCCTAGATCAAGGGACTGGTCCCTAGTTTGGACCCGGGGGACGTAATTTTCACACCTCAGAATCGGTGACCTGGTGATCTCTTCAGGGTATTTTTGAGTTTTTTTTAAAAAAACCGGTATGACGTGTCTGGTCCCTAATTTGGGTCCGGTACCGTCACTTTCACGACTTAGGATTAGTGATCCGGTGGTTCCTTTAGGGGCGGGAAACTTAAATCACATTTTGGGCTTGCAGAGAATTCTAAGCTGAGGAGGAAGAGTGAGGCGGGAAGAGTGAGTGAGGGGAAGGAACGACGGTGTCGGAGAGACCAAGAAGAGAGGTCTGAGACGTGAGACGTGCGACGTGACGAGTACGGAAGTTGTGAGAGGACGAAAATGGACCTTACTAGTTGGGAGAGGTCGGGGGAAGTAGAGGAGGACCGTTTATAAATAAGTAGAAAGGTGTAAGTTGAGTCCCCAGGCGAGGAGTTCCTACGGAAGGGACTGGCGTCGGAGGTAAGATCTAATCTAAAGGAAAGGTCGTCGCCGTCACGGAAACTACAACCATAAATCGTGTGTCACGAGGGCGACAAACTACCCGGACACTCACTCAGGGAGGTCGACGACACAGGTCAAGACGCAGGAGTCACGGAGAGTGGTTCACGTTACTCACTTACTCGCTGTACTTGAGTGGTAAGGTGTTCCGTCGGGGAAAACGACACCCTGGCGAGACTGAGAACTCATTGTGAAAAGAGAAGGACTCGACCCAGACGACAAGACGTTGAGACAGAGGTAGGTGTTCCCAGTGTCAAGACTAGACCCCGGAATGTCTATCTTAGACGAGGTGGAACTTTCTGAACTTCCGTTAACAGTGTCGGAGGGACTTTCAGGGTTTAGTCGGGAAGAGTGAACGTTTGCAACATCAATTCATACTCTTAACGTTATTTTGAGATTGTCACTCATTTTCATTACTCCAAACTCTTCTCAAGTCAAAAAGTATATTTGAACTCCCTAAAATTCTACTAAGAACACCGTGGACGAAAGGACTCACCCTCTCTTTCCCCACTTCAGTGTCGGATCTTCACCGTCGGATTTTACTTATTCTTGAATTATCGACCCACTAATACTTAGTGAAACCATGAAATGAAGTAATATACAAATCAGAAACACACAGTTTTAGATCCATGAGGGTATTCCCTCACAGAGTTTGTTCACTAAGTACGAAATTCTCAACAAAGTCCCTTCTTCCCAATTTTTGACAGTAAATCTTGTATTTAACAAAAAAATTAGTGAGAAATATTCTGTACCAAAGTCTACGTTTACTGACGAGACGTAAAAGTAGAGTAATAGAGTATATTAAGATAAAGTCATGGTGTTGTTGAAAAAAAAAAAAAACTCTCTACCCTTCTGACTCGAAGTCTTTCCAATTCATTAAACGGGTCTAGGATGTCGATTGTCCATTCTCTTGGATCCAAGTCTGGAGTGAGAAAGATTACGAAGTCAGTCAAGTTAAGTCAGCGAGTCAGTACGGGCCGAGAAACGCTGGGGTACTTGGCTTCGTACGGTCCGGAGGGACAGGTAGTGGTTGAGAGCCTCAGGTGGGTTTGAGTACAGGTAACTCAGCCACTACGATAGGTTGGTAGAATGGGAGACAGCAGGGGAAGAGAAGGACGGGAGTTAGAAAGGGTCGTAGTCCCAGAAAAGTTTACCCAGTCAAGAAGGGTAGTCCACCGGTTTCATAACCTCAAAGTCGAAGTTGTAGTCAGGAAGGTTACTTATAAGTTCTGACTAAAACAAATCCTACCTGACCAACCTAGAGGAACGTCAGGTTCACTGAGAGTTCTCAGAAGAGGTTTTGGTGTCAAGTTTTCGTAATTAAGAAGACGCGAGTCGAAAGAAATATCAGGTTGAGAGTGTAGGTATGTGCTCATGATCTTATTGGTATGGAAACTGATCTGCCTGGAAACAACCGTTTCATTATAGAGACGAAAAATTATACGACGGCTCCAACCAGTATCCAAAGGAGGGTTCCTCGTTCGTAGAAAATTAAAGTACCGACATCAGTGGTAGACGTCACTAAACCCTCGGGGGGTTTTATTTCAGAGAGTGACAAAGGTAACAAAGGGGTACCTTTGTTACGAAGATTACGAATCCAATAGAAAGACGAAAGGTTGACGGGAAAGAGGAACACTGTAAAGGGATCTGTGTAAAGTGACCGGTTGGTTTACAATACTTGCCACCTACTGTAGTGTCTGATAGGACTTAACAAGAGATTAACTAAGTACTCAAACACAGAATAAAGAGTTGGTGACATCTGAGAGAGGTCAACCGAGTGACTCTAGGGAATGACCTACACTAGGTACCATCCGTTGTTATCATCCGTTCCACTGACTTATAAGCGAGACGGCCAATGATCCGTTTACCAGGACCCTGTTATTACCATGGACGGTGAGTCCGACAACACTCCTAATTTGCTTTACTATCTTCGAAGAGTCTTGTCGTAGACGTGTCAAGTTACCTCACATCGATAACAGTGATCGGGTACTTTAATAGGATCTAAGGAGAGAAAAAGAAATGGGGTGTTACTAGGTTAATTATTGATTCAGGTAAGAGAGAAGAGAGAGGTCGAGTGATGGGACGAAGTTCGGAGTAGAAAAACGGAACTAATAACACTGTCGGTGACTTCCCCAGAGAGAGAAAGGTTATATCGAAGGTGTACGGGACATACAGGGGAAAACATTGTAAGTAGTTCGAATGACACTGAATAAGTTGTAGACATAAGTAGTTGTTTTAATTCGACGTGCAGACTAAGTGTCATCATAGAGGTCGACGACTCTGGTGTGACTTGGGTGTATTATGAGTGGTTTTTTGTAAAAAAAGTCTTTTTAGAAGACTAAGGACGGGGTCTAAAGAGTCTTTATGATGTTTCAGGGGCTCTGAACTACCTTGATAAGTCTCTACCCTAAATAAGTTATAGTTTTGGGGTGCACTGTCGTCTTATTTTAAACATTGTGTAGACCGGTCCAGTGAGAGGGCAAGCGTTAGTACACCCAGAGATGTTATAATTCCCATTTCAGAGGAAACAAGAGTGAAATAACGATCCTTCTGGTACCATGGGTCCTCTTGTCTGTCCCGTATCTCCCATTCCCTACTACTTAACCCTTGGGACTGGGTTGGGTTTCGGTCCTACGCCAACACGTTCTTCATTCTCTTCCTTGTACCAAATGGAACGGACGGGATTTGACACGTCCTTTCAAGTCAAACCTTCTCTATTCCCACTCCGGACAGGGTCGTGTTGGGTTTTCGAAACGAGGACGGGGTTGAATGCGTAAGAACTAGACTCGTAGAAGACTTAACGCTCACTAGACCTCGTGTCTCATTATTAGGACCGGGTACCGACCGGCCAACAGTCAGCCACCTATCAGGACTGAGGTCGCTGTCCAGACAATCAGACGTAAGGAACCAACGAGGACTGTTGGCGTGTCCCCGTGAGACCCTCAACATCAGGAAGGAAGGATTCGTTTGGGGGAAGAGTGGACACGGACATCTCCTCCCTAACTCTCTTGATCCTGACTGAGACGCTCGGACTATTCTTTGGTCCCAAAAATCCCTCTCATCTTTAGTAAAATTAATTCAAAAGTCTCGTTTGTCTAAACCGAAAAAAAAAAAATTGAAATAAAACGAAATGTTATGACATAACCAAAACGGTATGTAACTGTACTTAGTCGGTGTCCAAATAAAATCTTACAAAAGTCTAAAAGTCTTTTCCACACTTCTATCGTAAGAGCATACGGGGTGTGGTCCGAAGGGAATAGTATTTGTGTAACGTGTTCTTACCATGCAAACAGTCTTTATTATTGGGTATAGGTATACATTAGATACCCCCGAAGGGTCCACCGCGGTCACCACTTCTTAGGTAGGTGTTTGCTTCTACTGTGCTCTCTCCGCCCAAGTTAGGGACCCAGTCCTTCTAGGAGACCTCATCCTTTACCGTGGGGTGAGGTCATGAGAACGGACCTTTAAAATTTACCCGTCTCTTCGGACCATCCAATGTCAGGTGCCCCAGCGTTTTTCAGTCTGTATTGACTCACTGACTCGTGTATGTATTAGATATTGTATTGAGGTATGAAATAAGGCTAAAGGATCAAAAGTGGGATCACCTTTTTTGGGATCCAAAAAAAGAAAAGGACAAGGTCCTAGACTAGGTCCTTTATTGTAATGTTAATGAACAGTACAAAGGAATCCGAGGAGAACAAATGTCGATAAAGAGTTTTAAAGGTACAAAAACTACTGAAACTGTCAAACTCTCATAACCAGTCCATAAAGCACCTTACAGGGAGTTAACCTAAACAAACTACTAAAAGAATACTAAATCCGACCCCAACCCCACGAAAACCTTCCTTCTGGTGTGTCCATTTCACGATAGGAGTAAGTGTAGTCCAGTTTCCACACATGGTAGTGCTGAATAGCGGTTTCTGTAACTGGAAGGAACTAGTGGACGACTCCTTCACAAAGAGTCCAAATGGGTAAAGACCGAACATGAGAAACCTTCCTTCTCATGTATTGGGTGGCAATTTCTCGCCCCTCAAGGTAACGTGGAGGAACTCCCGTCGTCACGGCAAAAGGAGAGTCAGTGGGTGTGGGTCGGTGGTTCGAGTCTGGTAAAATGGAGGATCTGTGGAGAGCTCGAGGACGAGGCGAACAGGAAGAGGATCGGTACCGGAACGAAACCGAAAGAAGAGAGTCGTTCCGGTGGTGCTGAAGGAGGGACAGGACGGTGGAATGGAGATGGGACGGTTCTGGAGTGAGGTGACTGACGGGTCAATTAGGTTCGACAAGTAGGACCGTGTGTGAGACACTAGCCGGGGGAGTATGAACGAGAATGGAGAGTGTGTGTGGACATCGTGGTCGTTAACGGGTTAATTGGTAAGAGAGAGAGTATGAGTGGACACGACGGTGGAGACGAGTCTGGGAGGGGTGGTGTGGGTGGTGCCTGGGACCGAAGTTGGGTCTATAAAAAAAGAATACTTTATCAGACGTACGTGTTCTCATCGTAATCTCGTAAACAATAACTTTCTGTCAACGGGGACACAAGGGGAGGGATGAATAGGGAGAGAATCAGATAATAATAACTCAACCGGTCATTCAGACAAGTCCAAAAAGGTTTAGTAACTTCTCTTTTTGATCTTACTTGAAAAACCGGTTGGGTTATGATACGGAACATAGACCACCACATGACCATTTACCAATTGTCCGAACGGTCTTCCCTTTTTTTGTTTGTTTGTTTTTTGACGGGACTTGATGTCGTGAGTGGTCAAGGAGAGTCCAACCGTGTTCGGTAGAGGTGTATGACGACGTACGAAGGGTTTGTATACATGGAAAAGTATAAAAATTTGAAAGATCTTTACCATATTAGATACGTTTACCGTACAACCACGTACACATACTGTAGAAGTATCACCGACAAATCGTGAGTGACGACTAGGACTTATAAACCCGTACACACAGTTGAGACGTTCTATTACAGTCAAAAGACTACACCTCTAAGATTAAATGTTACCGTTACATCATCATATACACGCGAGGAAAAACGAGGTGTAAGAGTGTTAAGAACCACAGTATCAAAATTTACAAACGACTATATCCACACTTTATCGTAGAGTGACACCTAAAATTAAACGTAAAGAACCACCTCCAGAAAAGTAAAAATAACGGTTAAAAAAAGAAGTAACACTTCACGGATAAATGTAGAAAACAGGTAACAGAAAGACCCGACAGGAAAAAATCTTTTAACTAAAAAATGAGAAATACAAAGAAACAACTATTATATTTTATGTTTGGGGAAGGTGGAACCTCGAACAGAAAAATCACAAAAAAAATTTTTTCACCAGTTTAAATAGTTGGACAAAGAAAACCCAATATGAAAAACACAGATCAAATTCTTTATAAGGGATATGTTCCAGTATTTCTAGAAGTGGACATATAAGAAGGTTTTCAGGTAAACTGAAAATTTAGAAATTAGGTGAATCTTGAATAAAAAGATATATACCAAGGTACATCCAAAAAAAGAAAAACTATAGGGTAACAAGGTCTTGGTAAGTAAGTTGTCAGACAACAAAAGGGTGTTCAGACACACTGACGGCACAATTCATGTCTTTAGTGGATTTACATACCAAACTTAGACCTGATGACGACACCGAGGTACCCAGACAGGGACTCAGTCATGGAGCGATGTCGGGAAGGAGAAGAGGAGGAAGAAGGAGTCCCCATTAAAGAGATCTATGAATCGGAGGATAAGGAGAGTTTCCCTTCACACAATAATTCTTTCCTTGATTATAGTCAATATGTCCCTTTCTCTCCACGATGTAAAATTTTGAGTAGAGAGTAACACCTATCTTTAAGAACTAGCAAGGGACTACTGTAAAACCTATGATTACTGGCTTTCTTGAGAGGACCCAGGAGACTTCGGTGTGATGATGTCTCCTCCCGGACGGAGTTTCATATATCTTGAAAGGACAACAAACTCCGTTTTCTAGATAAAATCCATATAAACCTTCACTGTTTTGTGTGAAAACCTTAACCCAGTTTCCTGTCTCTTTAGTTGATCTTTAGATTCTGCATTTCCTATCGACAACCCCCTCAACTCACCAGTCTCACTGGTATAGAACTACAACGACTCGAGTGTACCGTAGACACACTGAACTTCCTCCACATGAATCACCAGGGTTCAAATTAAAATGAACTTATTTACCCTCATAATGAAGGTGGTGACTCAACCACGCTTTTATAATTTATTTTGATATGTTTTCGTACATAGTGTACCTTCTACAAGGGAATCGAGACTACGTCGTCTCAGTCTCGGTTTAGGACAATCGCTGACCAAAGTACTGGAATTTTGTTAGTAAAGAATCGATATCAACAGACGAACATTTTACTTGTATGTTTGTATGTATGTTTGTTTAAATGTAGTAACAGACGAACATTTTACTTTTACACCTTAATGAGAAATATAAAAAACGTAAAGACTCGAAAGAGTACCTAAATTAAACGTAAAAATAAATTGATGATTATAACTTGTAAAAAAGAACCCATGACCGGTAAACAAAATGGAAAAAAAAAAAAAGACCAATACGTCGAACACCCTAGAATCAAGGTGTTGGTCCCTAGTTTGGACCCGAGGGTGTCACTTTCGTGATTTAACATTGGTGACCTGACGGTCCCTTAAGGGACAAAATGAGAATAATGGTCTTTTTTTTTTTAGAATAATTTGAGTCTACCAACCCCCTTCCGAAACGAAATAGACCCTGACCGACTTACCTCTCCTTCTTCCTCTGAGATCTCCTTGTGGTCGATACGTTCCCGACACCACTTTCCCTTCCTCTACTGGACCCACCCACCTTTTAACCAATGAGTGTCACCATAACTCGTTTGTACTTATATGACTCTTAATACTCTCGGTCCGAAGAGTAAAAACCTCTTTCCTCCATATATATCTCTTCCACCTCAACCTAACCTTAACCACTGTAGTCGCACTTGAGTACTAAAAATTATATATATCTTACTACCTACATCTCTGTCCACATATCTACATGATAGAAGTGTATCCCGGATCTTCGTTATTATGGGGTCCTCATTTCTCGTATAATAACGGGTCTAGAACTAAAGACTTATGTTAATAGGTGATTTTCTTTGGTCTCGATAAATCTGTTTACTGACTAAGGTCCGGACCTCACCCTTTAGTATTGAACTCCGAACTGATAGAATACCCCGGTCTCTTACACGTTGTCGAGTTTCTTCCTACCTTTTTACAATTTTCCTGTATTCTATGTCGAACCTCCTCGGGGGTGACCGGGTTCACTCTGTTAGATTTATAGTTTTATTTAGTGTCACATTAATATTACCTAATATTAGATATCTTATTTTCTACTTAGATACTCAATAAATATTATTATATAGATACTGTTTACTCACTTACTTGTTTATTTAGTCCCTCTTCCCTTTCAAGAAGGAATGTCATCGTACGACTAATATTTACATTTCCCTTATTACCTTAATCTTTTGGTGGTAAACCGTTAATAGTATCCTTATTGACTAAGTCTGTCTTTAGTAATTTCTTACGATTTTGATCAACAAAATCAAAATGTTCTAACAACTCCTTATCCTATAAATATATCAAAGTTGCATCAAGAGGGAGTTTATGAATAATTTAAACGACACCTCTTTAGAGTATCTATAGTAAAAATAACTGAATTGAAATAGACTGATTTTATTTTTCCTACCTGTTTTTGTTCTCAACCTTTTTGTACCTTTTTAATCTTGGGAATGTAACCACCCTTACATTTTACCACGGCGGTGAAACCTTTTATCAACCGTCAAAGAGTTTTGTAATTTGGAGCTCAATGGTATACTGGTTCGTCAAGGTGACAATTCATATATGGGTTATCTTGATTTTTGTATACAAGTGTCGTCGTGATAAGTATTATCGATTTTTTACATTTGTTGGGTTTACAGATAGTAGACTACTCTCCTAATTTTGTGACATCATATAGGTATATTACCACATAATCCCGTTGATCACCGTCCTATTAAAATCCTCCGTTAAAATTTCGACGTCCGTTGTCATCTCTAACTGACAACAGACACTCTTACTTGTACCCTTCATGTTCACCTCCTCCACCTGTTAGGTGTCATGAACTCCTGACTAACCGACACGTAACATTCTTTTCTATTTCCTCAGTCTTACTGAAGTCTGTAAGATCTGAACGTCACGGAACTAGTCTCTATCCCTGGTGACCCTCTGCTCGTGTCTCTTCCGTTACCGTTGGGTGAGGTCATGAGAACGGACCTTTTAGGGTACCTGTCTCCTCGGACCATCCGACGCCAGGTACCCCAGCGATTCTCAGTCCGTGCTGACTCGCTGAAGTGAAAGTGAAAAATGAAAGTACGTAACCTCTTCCTTTACCGTTAGGTGAGGTCATAAGAACAGACCTCTTAGGGTCCCTGTCTCCTCGGATCACCCGACGACAGATACCCCAGCGTGTCTCAGCCTGTGTTGACTACACTGAATCGTCCCAAGAGGTCTCTTTGTCTCGGTTATTCTATACAAACACACGTATATCTATCTAAATAAAATTCCTTAACCGAGTACATTAATACCTCCGAATTTCTTAGATTAAAACCCCCCGAGGTTTTAGTGACGTCTACCACTGACGGCGGTACTTTAATTTTCTGCGAATGAGGAACCTTCCTTTCAATACTGGGTGGATCTGTCGTATAATTTTTTCGTCTCTGTAATGAAACGGTTGGTTCCGGGTAGATCAGTTCCGATACCAAAAAGGTCACCAGTACATACCTACACTCTCAACCTGACACTTCTTTCGACTCACGGCTTCTTAACTACGAAAACTTGACACCACAACCTCTTCTGAGAACTCTCAGTGAACCTGACGTTCCTCTAGGTCGGTCAGGTAGGATTTCCTCTAGTCAGGACCCACAAGTAACCTTCCTGACTACGACTTCGACTTTGAGGTTATGAAACCGGTGGACCACGTTTCTCAACTGAGTAATCTTTTCTGGGACTACGACCCTCTCTAACCCCCGTCCTCTTCCCCTGCTGTCTCCTACTCTACCGACCTACCGTAGTGACTGAGCTACCTGTACTCATACTCAAAAGGCCCTCAACCACTACCTGTCCCTCCGGACCGCACGACACTAAGTACCCCAGCGTTTCTCAGCCTGTACTGACTCGCTGACTTGACTTTTTCAAGTTTTAGACGTCCTGTCCAGACGTCACGTCATCCTCTGGGTCCCTTCTCAACGTCAAGTTTAGGTGTCCGTTAGGTGACCGTCTTAAGGAAGAACGAACCACCTTCAGTCAGAAAGAGATAATCCCGGAAGTTGACTAACCTACTTCGGAATATAATGCCTGTCGTTAGACGAAATGAGTTTCAAGTGACTAAATTTACAATTATCGTGGGGGTTTTGTGTCTTTTTAGGTCTTACAAACTGGTTTATAGACACGTTGTACCGAGTCAGTTCGATTGTGTATTTTAATTGGTAGTGTTCACCCAATTTTCTTACTTCATGACTACGTACGATAATTTACGATAATTATGTTGTAACTACTTGGAACTTTAAAAATACGATTCACTTTCTTCGGTCTGTGTTTTCCAGTGTATATAAGGTAAATAAATTTTGTAGGTCCTATCCGTGAAGGTGTCTCTGTCTCAGGCGACTAGTCGCCAACGGTCCCGACCTCGTACCCCTCACTGACGACTTCATATACCCCAAAGAAAGACCCCACTACTTTACAAGACCTTGACCACCACTACCGGTGTGATGGAACATTTATTTATATGATTTTTGGTGGTTTAACACATTAAATTTTCCCACGTAAAAAACCAAACACTTAATATAGAGGTTTCCTTTTTTTTGCAATTGTAATGGTCATCTCTCTGTTTAGTTGTAACGGACCGAGGGTTATGGTACGAGAATCCTACCTCTTAATGAAACCCTTATAAGGACGGGTTTACATATTGGACTTAAATTAGTACTCCTTTATGGTCTGTTTGGGTATCACCGGATACAAGGTTTTTATAGTCCCAATATTTTCCTTTTTGACTCCTTCATGAGGTCTGTCTTCGGTTTATTTACGTTACACACTAGGACCTAATCTGGGACCTGGTGTTTCCTTTCTCACTAATACTTTCTGTGACGACCCTTTTGGTCGTTTTGAACTTACCCCAGTCGCTTGACCTACCATCATATCCTAATTACCCCCAAAGGAACAAAACTATCTACATGACACCAATATGTCCTCACAGGGACTAAAGTCGTTTACGTATGACTGCATGACTTTCGACTGTCCTGCATTGTAAACACATAATGTTCACTAAGTCTTTTTTATATATATGTCGTATATATTGGACACAATTTTTTATATATATATATATATTTCTCTCTCCCTCGCTCTCCCACTATTTCGTTTGTATTATTTTTCAATTGTTGACCCTCAATACACACCCCTATATGACCTTAGGAAACTTGATAAGAATATCGAATAGACGATCAAACTTTAATAAAGTTTTATTTTTCATTTAAATTTGATATAGGTGTTTCTCTAGACAAGTTCTTTTTATTTTGAAATGTTCCGATGACACTCCGGACGGACCGTGTGTCATATGCGAGTTGTCGGTGACGGCGACGGTCAAAAAGTCCAGACTCTTTGTCGCCATGAAAAGTGCTCTTCAGTGTTCCCCCGCGGACTTTTGGTTCTTTGTTTCAGATTCGTGTCTCGAAGGGACCCGGACGTCACAAGGTCTACCCCCGACAGTTATGAAAAAGTGGGTCTTACGTGAAGAACTGGGTTTTCTTTTTTTGAGACGACGTTTGACCCCTACTAAGGTAAGTGTCATTTATTCCGGACCCCATGGACTTTCGATCGGAAACGAGGACAACAAACCCAGACCTAAAGTCCTGTCGACAGTTCTCAGTGACGTAGGTAGTTTTAGTCCTACAGTTGAGACCTCTGGACACTTTTCCCCAAGCACTTACACGACCATTATTTGTTCTTACTCAGGACCTTACCCTTGAGTTCTCCGTGTGAACGACAAACTTGAGTCAGTTTTAGAAGGAGGAGGACAAAACAATCAGACTGTATAATCTCCAAGGGGGTCTGGAGGATCGAAAGTTACAAAGACTCGAGACCTTATGCAGGAGAACTCAGACGATGACGATTCAGTGAAGTCAGCACAGACTGAGACACGCTGAGGTAACTGCCGTCGGGTGGTCCGAGGGGGTAGAGACCCTAAGAGGTCCGTTCTTGTGACCTCACCCAACGGTAAAGGAAGAGGTTAAGCACTTTCACTTTTCACTTTCCCTTCAGCGAGTCAGTATAGGCTGAGAATCGCTGGGGTACCTGACGTCGGATGGTCCGAGGAAGCAAGTATCCTAAAAGGTCCGTTCTCATGACCTCACCCGACGGTAACGGAAGAGGCGGAGAACTCAGATGGACTGGGATAGTGTTTAGTAAGGCACTTACTTTGACGAGATCAGGGACTCCAGAGCACTGGTGCGCCACATCACCTTCCTCGTGTCCGGAGCGTCTGTGTGACTCTTTCCAGGTTTAGTTCCGAGACCATGAAGTAAAGAACTCGGAGTCAAAGAAATAGGAAATTTATCCTTATTATGGTAAAGGAAAAATTCTCACAATACTCCTAATTCATAGATTTATGTCATTGATCTTGTCTCATCTATAGGTCATCTATAAGTAACTTAATGTCATAAAATAAAAGTTAAACCAAATCCGTTTTCGTTAGTCTTCCTTTTATATCCTAAATTTCAAATTGATGCAAGTTCAAGGATGAGACATACTGGGAACCGATTAGTGATCTAGAGAAACTCAGAATGATCGTCAGAAAAAAAAAGAAAAAGACCAACGCGACCGTGTCATAGGTCCTAGAGTAAAGGGGTTGGTCCCTTGTTTGGGTACGGGGGAACGTCGTCTTCACGTCTCAGAATTGGTGACCTGACGGTTCCTTTAGATGTGAAAAATAATTTTTCTTACTCCTTTCAGGTTGACATAACTCTACCTTTCTTGAGTCTCTGTGATTCACTTTTATTTGGTACCTTATATATATTAATACTAAGGTAAAAATAAAAATACAATTCCCTTTTTTTCTTCACTGGTACAACATGGGAACGAATTAGACACCAAGGGGTTACGGTTGGCTCACTTCGAGTTCGAGGAATGGACCGTAAATTCGGGGAAGTGATAAACCTGGGACAGTTGGAGAAGCCGGAGTAGGTGTTCGTGACTCAAGGTAGATACTGATTTGACGGGAAGTGGTAGAGAAAAACAGAGAGTATAAAATAGTCCTTAATCTTAGTGGACCTTTAACAATTTTATAACTGACACCCGGGGTAAGTATCCTAAAGACTAAATTCAAACTTTTCCCCTCCGTCAAGGGTCTTAAAGATTGTTCAAGGACCCACTAGACTATGTCGATAAGATTCTTGGTGTGAAACTGTCGACAGTGGAAATGTTTCTATACTGAGTTGAAGTAGTGGACATATTTCCGACTGGTTAGCATAGTCAAACGGGTCCTGTCTTTCAGGGTACATCGTCTTTTGGGGAATTAGATTCCTTTTGACCCTACCACCAATGATGAGAAGGACATATTCTTAGAAAGGGTCCAATGTGTACCCTATGAATGACGATGACAGTTGATCGGGAAGGGATATCGGTCCGACTATCCTTTACGGACTCTTTCCTTAGGATAATGACACTGACTGAAAAACGATCTCGTTCTTATAAATTGTTTAAAAGAGTTTAAGTCTGAGGAGGTATAAGAGAAATAAAGGACGTCTCTTGTCCAACATCAGGAGGTCAGGAACATTTGGGACTTGTGTTAGCCACACCTTAGTGTGATATTCGTAGGTAAAGGAACGGGATACAACGGTCCGACTCAAATTCCCTCTTCAACCCTGTTTACGTCGCTCGTGTACACTCGAAGAATGAGTCAAGTTTCACGCAGAACAGTACCTTACTGTCGAGGTGTACCCGGTTTCGTCGACTGAAAGATAACAAAGGTTTCCCATGGGTTATGTTGTTTCCAGTGAGTACCAGGAAGGTACCAGGGACTACTACAAGGACGAGTGACAACTAGTCTCAGCTAGAAAAAGTAACTGACTGCCCCAGTCTCCAGACTCTCGACTATCGCAGCGTGTTCTGGTAGAGCTGTTGTACACATCTAGACGAAGAGGGTACACCGATGGACCTTGTGTTTCTCACGTGTCGAGTTTCCTTCGGACCCTAAGAAGGTGAAGTTTTTGTATTCTCAGAACAGTAACTGGGGATGATCATGTTCCCTCAGTCTAAATGACTGAGGTTTCTGTTCTTAATATAGGTACAATATATAAAATTTTTATCGACTGGTCTTAGTGCCCTCGAGTACCCATGTCTTGTCTCTTTGATTCACCGGTTGACCTCTCTTTTGCGTGATCACGACACGTACCAAATCTCGTCTCCCCAGACGTGTCCCCTCTTATACCGGATGTCTTTTCGGACCCATCTTCTCCCACCCTCTCCTACTCGACCAATCTATCGTAGTGGCTAAGATACCTGAACTCAAACTCGTTTGAGGCCCTCTACCACCTCTTGTCCCCACGGACCATACGATGTTAGGTACCCAAGATGTCAGTTGCCCCAGTTTTTCTCAGTCTGAGCTGAATCCTTGACTGTTGTTGTGACGGAGGAGGTCTTCTCCCGCCACAGTGTAATTTGGGATTTTAGCGGAAACTGTCTCGAATCCTTATCTCTCAAATCCTTATTTCTCCCCCACGTCGATTTTAATTCAACCAGGGAATGTAGACAATAATTTAACATGAACCTTCGGAAGTCCCCTCCTTTCTTTTTTTTCCTTCCGGACCCATAGGTGCTTGGAGTATTTTAATATACGTTTCTTCAAGAGTTATACACGGAAAAAAATGACTCTTCCTAAAGTAGTTTAAGAGTTTCGTCAGACTCTGTTTCCTCTAATTCTTGGTAATTAAATTACGTTTGTCGTACTTAAGACCTCACTCGAAATTAGTGTCCACACGGTTATACATCGACGTACTGGATCCCGTCGGAAGAGTTGGGGAAACCAGGGCAAAGAAGTAAATATTTTACTTTTACTACACAATTAAGTGTTATATCTTGTGATACGTCCTTAAAATATTTTACTTCATATAGATATTCGTAAACAGACCTTTCTCGAGATTTTACAATTCATTTTATTGGGTTCAGTATGTCGTTATGCATTGTCTTACTAGGGTTAATACATATTTCTATTTTGATATAATAAATGTATTGATGTATTTGTTTCCAGATTCATATTTAAGAGGTTTTTGTCAGAATCTTCTATGTGTTGATAATTACGATCAATGAAATCCTTTGTCACCTTGGTTTTCAGAATTTCGTCTGAAAATTCAGACGTGTCAATACGTGACAAAACTTAAAAATATGTACACGTATTTAATATTAAAAAAAATTTATATTCTTTTATTATCCTTATTATTATAGATATGGAGTTCGATACTATTGATAATTTAGACTATACATTTTGTCGATCTTGTTACTGACCAGTTGTTTGTAATAAAGGGGAAAGTAAAAAGAAAAAGAAGTCAAGTCAAGTCAAGTCAGTGAGTCAGCACAGGTTGAGAAACACTGGGGTATCTGACGTCGTGTGGTCTGGAGGGACAGGTAGTGGTTGAGGGCCTCAAATGAGTTTGAGTACAGGTAACTCAACCACTACGGTAGGTTGGTAGAGTAGGAGACAACAGGGGAAGAGAAGGACGGGAGTTAGAAAGGGTCGTAGTCCCAGAAAAGTTTACTCAGTCGAGAAGTATGGTCCACCGGTTTCATAACCTCAAAGTCGAAGTTGTAGTCAGGAAGGTTACTTATAAGTCCTGACTAAAGGAAATCCTACCTGACCAACCTAGAGGAACGTCAGGTTCCCTGAGAGTTCTCAGAAGAGGTTGTTGTGTGAGATTAGTTTAGTCAGAACTTGAATTTATTATTGTTGTTGTTATTTTCATTACAAATGTCTAATATCAAAAGTATACGTAATAAAGTGACAATATGAGTAAAATGTCTATTTGACTGTCTGACTCCTTCATTTCACTGGAAAAGTCAAAGATCTCGGTCATTTACTACTTCTGTGAGACTGAGTTAATAAAGAAAGACAGGGTGAGGATTCATGCCATAATGGGGATCATTAGTGTTTCAAAGACCTAAGTCAAGGGAGGTTTCGGGACCCAGGGTCCACTTTTAGTGGGTCCGGACCAAAAAGAGTCCAGACATGGAACATGTGTCCTAGTGTCAGTCGGGGTCACTCGAGTTAGTGTATCAGATTCAGAACGACCTGTTACTTTGTCGAAGGTAGTGGATTTTCTGTCTTTCTTTTGAATCTATTGATTTCTCTTTCAACGTACGTTTCAATGGGAGTTATAAAATAAAGACATATAGTGATCGGATTTCTTTTAACAGAATTCTGGGTCTCACCGTCTGTCCTTAGTACCACCCGGTCTATACTCCAGGATATCACTGAGGGATTTTACGACCCGAGTTCTCCTAAACTTCCGGTATACGTGCGAGTTACCCTTCTCAACAGAAACTAATCGTTATTGACGGTTCTCGTGTCTCGTTCGTTGATGTCTGAAAATGTTCATAAACGTTTGAATAGGATCTGTTACTAAAAATTGTCCCTTAAAGGGATATATTTACAAAAGAAATTCTGTTGATACGAGGGTCCCTGAAGGAACCACTAGGTCACCAATTCTTAGACGTAAGGTTGCGTCCCCTACACCCAAATTAGCGACCAGTCCCTTGATTCGAGGACTCACGACTTACCGTACCATAGGTCTTTTTAATTTTTCTTTTTATTTCTTTATCTTCAAATTTTTGAATAAGTATAGATGGTGAGTTTCTATTTATGATAAGTGTCAAATTACATAAAAAGATTGGAAAAGACATATTTAAAAATAAAATATACCAACTCTCGTGTAATGTATCTTCTTATAGAAATACGTATTTCAAAAAAGATATAATTATAATACTGAAACATATCTTGAGACCTCTTCTTAGTTTTCTATAATTGGTAAAGTTTGTAAATTTTAAACTTTTTGGTGAAAGGTTTTAATATATACAAATTAGTTAAAATAGACAATTAGTTGGATATGACGTTTTAAGACTTTCTCTACCGCTATGGTCTGGTGGACTGGACGGAGAACTCTTTGTACATACGTCCAGTCCTTCGTTGTCAATCTTGACCTGTACCTTGTTGTGTGACCAAGGTTTATCCTTTTTCTCATGTAGTTCCGACATATAACAGTGGGACGAATAAATTGAAGATACGTCTCATGTAGTACTCTTTGTAACCCGACCTCCATCGTATTTGGACTTAGTTCTAACGACCCTCTTTATAGTTATTGGAGTCTATACGTCTACTGTGGTGGGAATACCGTCTTTCACTTCTTCTTGATTTCTCGGAGAGCTACTTTCACTTTCTCCTCTCACTTTTTCAACCGAATTTCGAGTTGTAAGTCTTTTGCTTCTAGTACCGTAGGTCAGGGTAGTGAAGTACCGTCTATTACCCCTTTGTCACCGACTGAAATAAAAAGACCTGAGCTTTTGTGACGTCTACCACTGACGTCGGTGCTTTAATTTTCTGCGAATGAGGAACCTTCCTTTCAATACTGGATCTATCGTATAATTTTTCGTCTCTGTAATGAAACGGTTGAGGTCACCAGTACATACCTACACTCTCAACCTGATATTTCTTTCGACTCGTGGTTTCTTAACTACGTAAACTTGACACCACAACCTCTTCTGAGAACTCTCAGGGAACCTGACGTTCCTCTAGGTCTGTCAGGTAGGATTGCCTCTAGTCAGGATCCACAAGTAACCTTCCTGACTACAACTTCGACTTTGAGGTTATGAAACCGGTGGACTACACCTCTCGACTGAGTAAACTTTTCTGGGACTACGACCCTTTCTGACTCCCGTCTTCCTCTCTCCCTACTGTCTCCTACTCTACCAACCTACCGTAGTAGCTGAACTACCTGTACCCAGACCCACCTGAGACCCTCAACCACTACCTGTCCCTTTGGACCACACGACACCAAGTACCCCAACGTTTCTCAGCCTGTGCTGACTCACTGACTTGACTTTACTTGACTGACATGGGTCGTCATATGTCTCCTAGAAGAAGAAAGGACGTAAGAGTAATAATTTTTATTAGAAAAGGTTTTTTCTTAGGAATATAAAATCTCCATGTCCCTGCATTCTTTCATGTTAATGATATCGAGAAGGAGACGTAAGTTCAAAGGTGTGTGTTTGGATGAACTATTCGGGTTCGGGTTCGAAGTAAGGGTAAGACAGACCCTTCGGTAGAGATTGGTGGGGTATATCATTTGGGAAAGAGGGTAGCTGGAGAACATTGTGAATGATAACGAGACGGTGAAGGTGTATGTATAAAAAGGGATGTGGTATTAAGATTAAAACCACTCACACACGAGGCGGTGACCTAGTACTACTAGTCTTTGTGAAAAAATCCTCCCGTGTCCCGTCCCAATGCTCGTCCCGAAGGGACTATCGAGTCAACCATTTCTTAGACGGACGTTACGTCCTCTAGACCTAAGGTAGGGACCCTACCCTTCTAGGGGACATCTTCCCTTACCAATGGATGAGGTCATAAGATCGGATTTCTTAAGGTACCCCACCGTTTCTCAGTCTGTGTTGACTCGTTGAAAGTGAAGTGTTCCCGTTCCCAATCAATGTTCTCATTCTTCTTTGATAGTGAATGTCTTATAGATGAAATACAGCTCATGGATAGAAATTCATCTCTGAATCTTTTCACTTGACCAAGTGGTTTCTAGTATACTACTAATCTAATTTGGTATGTGTTGACGGTAAAAATATATTTGTATTTAATTGTTTATTTATTTGCTTCTGGATAAGTGATCCAGAAGTAACGACGTACGTCCGAAAGAACTTAACGTCACTCACCCCCGATGAGAAGTAACGTCACGAGTCCGAAGAGTAACACCACCAAAAAGAACAGCACCTCGTGTTCAAGATCCGTATCCCCGAAGTCATAAACGTCGTACGTCCGAGTCATCAACGCCGCGTA
This sequence comes from Capra ibex, assembly GCA_006410555.1. Classification (NCBI taxonomy): domain Eukaryota; kingdom Metazoa; phylum Chordata; class Mammalia; order Artiodactyla; family Bovidae; genus Capra; species Capra ibex. The sequence goes on from SJYO01032929.1 coordinate 2,002,948, forward strand.
CCCGAGTTCTCGTGTCCGAGTCTTCGACCCCACATGTCCGAATCGACGAGACCTCGTACACCTTAGAAGGGTCTAGTCTCTAGTTTGGACACAAAAGGATAGGTGACCCGGTGGTTTCTACAGATTGTACTGTAGAAGAATTCGTTCAGTGGACGACTACCTGTACCCAACAAAAATGTAGAACCGATAATGTTTATAACGACAATACTTGTACCCCCGTGATCTCACGGGATCTGTTTTTTATCTCAAAAACAGAAAAGATATATATATAGGTCCTCACTCATCCTAACGACCTAGTATACCGTTGAGATAAACGTCAAAAAAATTCCTTGGTAGTATGACAAAAGGTACCACCGACATGGTTAAATCTAAGGGTGATTGTCACATCCTCCCAAGGTAAAAGATTTGTGGGAGAAGTCGTAAATAAGAAACATCTGAAAGACTGACCACACTTTACTATGAAGTAACACCCAAACTAAACGTAAAGAGATTATGACCGTAACGACTCGTAGAAAAGTACACGGACACCCGGTAGACATATAGAAGAAACCTCTTTACAGATAAATCCAGAAGACCCGTACCGTATATAATGTATTAAGACTAGTTACTGCATCCTCTAATCATTTAGACGACCCAACGAGGACTCCTTTACAAAGAGTAAGAATTTTTCCTATTGTTATACGTACAATACACTTCTATTCTAAACGACGTCGATAGGACGTGACATTGGAACTCCCTTATTCGGACTCCTGTTTTCGGTCATACGATTCCTCCTCTCACGGTTTTTGTCTCTTTTCGACGTAAGAACTAAAATAAAGAAGAGAAGAAGAATTTCGAAATAAAAAAAATTGAGTTATGAAAAAACCTAAAATGGTCAGAAATTTGTAGGACCTATGTTAGGTCCTATGGTGTGACTCAATCGACAGTTTAAAAGAATAAAAGAGGTGACTTAAACAAAAGTTTAGTGATTTAATTATATTAGACCTCGGTGGTGGTATTTAGACCTAAAGAACATTTGCTTCATGATGTAAAAGACTCAATAACTTCGGTAAAAGTCAACTCAGAAGACGATGATTATCGGTTTTTGTAGGATTGACTATGTGACTTCATAATTCCATTCTACCAGGGAGGTCCGGATATCCGGTCAGGAGGAGTGGATTTAGTAAGGATACTCCTAAGTCACAGGGAATTACCTGTGGAAGAAGATACGTAAAGAGGGTTGGGGTGAGGGTTTGAGGGTTTATAAAACATGACGAATGTGGTTCCATGAGTGAGTGAAATGGGTCTGACAGAAACATTTCGCAGTTTGTGTCATGGATGACGTACCATCCATCCGTGGATTATTTCCTGTCTAGGGAAGAAAGACGAGGGAAAGTGAGTAGATACTGAGACTTGTGTGATGTCGAAATCGGTAGTTACACGTAAAAATGTAAAGGTCAACCATTTTATCAGTGACCTAATGTACAGCGAATCAGGTACTTCCTCGAAGGGTCCAGTGAGTCACCATTTCTTGGACGAACGGTTACATCCTCTACACCAAGTTAGGGACCCACTCCTTCTAGGGGACCCCTTCCTTTACCGTTGAGTAAGGTCATAAGAACGGACCCTTTAGGGTCCTGTCTCCTCGGACCGCCTGATGTCATGTACCTCAGCGTTTCTCAGTCTGTTTTGAATCGCTGATTTTGTTCGGTTGTTCAGGTGTTTCTGTACGGACGTCATGAGGATGGGGAGTTCAATCGACAAGGGGTGTAAGGGTATGTCATAATACGACGTCATGAATAGTTTGACATAAGTTCGTGTACAGGTGCACAGACAGACGGAATGATACTCGAGGAAATCTCGTCTCTGGCATTGACTAAACAATTGACTTAAGAGTTAATAAACATCATTCTCGGTCATATAAATAAGACTGTTACAAATAACTCGTGGTCAATGTACCACCTGTGACTTGATTTTACGACCCCCATTGCACTATTCCGTGTCGCGTGAGTTCCTCGAATCTAACCTTCCCCGTGTCTATTAATGTTAATCCCACAATTTGCAATATACTTTTTCGTGTTATACGGTTTCTTAGTACCTCCTACTACGGGGATCGGGACGGTGTCTGGTTCTTAATTTAGATACAAAGTGACTTACTATATCTCGGTGGAGGGAGTTAACCGGGGACCTGGGTGGAACCGATCGTTACTTAGGCAGAGACTTTGAGTCGTCTCTGTATTGACCACGAGGACTAGACACCTACTGAACATGACCTCAGGATCCTATGTCTTATTTACCTCGCTAAAATGAGAAAGGGAATTTATCGTTATGAACTGATATAAGTTGGATGTCATGATTGACGTATTGTCGTGTGGCCTGTTTACACCTGTCTCTAATTTGTAAGTATACCAAAGAAAGGACCATCCTAGGAATCTATCATCTAGTTTCATCAGGTAAGTTTTGGTGGAACCTCCCTTAGATTTGTACAGAGATTTATAGAATTACTCGACTTATTTGATTCATTGGTGACTATAAAGGTCAAAGATCCCCTTCAGACTGTTCCCAAATTCTATTGTTACAATTGTTATACAATTAGAGAAATATCTGTCTTAATTCAGTCGACACTATATAATTTTAACAATCCTGAGACATTTTAGTTTGTCTTTCTAGTCTTAGTTAAAAATATTAACTACTAAAATATTAAAAATATTAATACTCTGAAATATTGTCACTAGTCTAAGGGATAGAGATACCTTCGTTTTTGTTCATGTTTTTATTTCATTGAATTTGATACCTTCTTTTCCATATGTGATCAGTGAGAAATTCACTTTAAAAAAGTGACGAGAACCTTATTTCAGGTTTGAGGAACCCTACCATATATTCAGGAAAGATTCGTTTAAGGTCAAAAGGACAGACCGTAGTGAAGAGTAGTGATGAGGTGACCGTCCCATATATGAACAGGACAGTTTGATGAGTCTCTATGGAATGTCACGGTATGAAAGTGTCCGGAAGTACGAACAGATATACGATAAGATGGATTCGGTCCAGGAAGAAAAGAAATGAACCATTGAAAGATCTGTTCTAGCTAATTTCGACGTAAAGGAGTCTCGTCAGAGTGAAAGAAAAGAGAGGAAGAGCCACGAAGGAGTTTAAGAACTCTAGTGGCTAGTGTGACACAGAATTGTCAGAAAATGAACAGGTAGAAATAATAATCTGAGGTTTACGGAGTTTCCGTCTCAGAAATAGAAAATAAAGACAACAAACCACGGGACTTGTTTCGGATTACGGATGTCCTCGGTAAGTTATTCATAGTCAACTTGTCTCCTTCCTTTGTCTTTCACTGTCATCTTTTACAATTCAGGACCCTGTTTATCCATTATCTAAGAAAGACCTATAGACATTCTGGTCCTGTTTCGGATATATTCTATCCAATACTAGTGTCGGTTTATTAGTCTCGACCGAAAGAACTTGATATTTACTAGTTAGAGTCGGGTTGGGTCTACATTGTGGTACTTCTTTTAATAATTCCAGGAATTTTAATTTCCAAAATATATTAATAACACTCTACAATCAAGTAATAAATTCGAATTAAATGTTTCCTTAGTACTGTCATACTTAGTTTAATGGAAAGTTACACTAAGGTCCTTATTATTCTTGTTAGTCTGTTAAGTGTGACCTTTCGGAAATATTTACCTTTTTATATGGGAACTAAGTTGTCGGTAGATATACGGTCTAAGTTAGTGACACTTTCGGTTATTTTTAAAGGTGAGACGTCTTCTGGACGTAGTACGTTTACTTACCACTGAGTGGAACCTGAGGAATGTAGGTCGACTATTTACAAAGGTAGGACTCAGGGTCGGTTATCGTTCTTCGGTCTCTCTTTTCACGTCGTCAACTTCCGTAGACTCGGTTATTTTTCCTTCTCGACCCTTGTTCATCCTCTGTTTCTACGACAAATTTCTAAGTAAACAAAGGTCCTTATTTGTCCGTGGTTCTTTTCTTCTTAAAGTGATAAAAATCACATCTTAAAGAAAGAAGAAGAAAATTCTTGAAGACTAGATTTGATTCATAAGTAGTTGTTGACTCCCCCTTCGTGAGGGTCCTAAAGTCCTTGGACTCCGACCGACTGCTGAATTCGTCCAATGTCTTATAGTATTATAGTATCAGATTCCGTCGTCAAAAGTGTGATAAAGGGAAGTTGTGTAACAGAGTACCCTAGGAGTTGTGGTTTTTACAAAAAAAGGGACAAAAGTCGTGTTGGAAGGTAAACGATTTGTGAACGTTAAGTGTGTAAATTCAAAACGAAGTTCTGTGACCACTGTTAGAAAACTTTTGTGTGAATTACACCGTTACATTCTTTAGTGTTAAATGGGTACATGAATTCTTTTATTTTTTGCTAATATAAAAATAAAGAATGATAATCAAGTTTCTCATTTCAAACTTACAAGATTTTTTTTTTTTTTTTCTTTGTTTGTTTTGTTTGTTTTGGGAGACTGAAGGGAAACCTTTACTTTCGGTCGTACCTTTAAGTCTCACGTTTCCGTCATACTCGTTTTTGTCACTACGAGGGTCTTATTTGAAACTTTTACCTTTGTAGTGGTCGTGTTACTTCATTACTCTATTTTACTTTTATGTTTCAGACACCGGTTTGGTTTAGTAATTACAACAGACCCACTACTACTGTCGTTGACCTTTCTTTAAATTAGTTAGATTAGAGTTCCTTGAGGTTCAAATTAATTCTCGTACCGGACGAACCGTTTTAGGGTCCTTTACTTCCTTCTTTTGGGGTAAGAAGATATTCTCTGTAAGACCAGAGTAATTGACTCTCGGGACTTACGTATTCTGGAAATGAGTTTTTTTAGAGGTGTAATGGAATCTCCTCCTTCTTTTATCTATCTTGGAGTAGTAAAATGTACATCGTGTGATTCCCGGTCGCCCTTTCACTGAATTATTGCCAGTGTTTCGTCATCCGGTAAATTATAATAGTGTATTGGGGTGTACATTCAGGATGATACTGTTCAAATCACTACTCCTTTGTCCGAGTGTCTCCAATTCATTACTCAGGTTACAGTATCGGTAATCCTTCTCGACCCTAAATTTACAACGGGAATAAGGTATGGTGTACGAGAGTTAATGATATGACATGACGGAAAGTGTGCACGTCGAAGGCGTTTTCCACTTGTATGTCTCTTTAATCTTTACAAAAGTTTTGTCGAAAGGTTCTTAGTCACACTGGGTCCAACGGGGTCACAAGTTTCCAGAATCTCCTTGGTGAACGGCCGACGGACGAGACGTCAGGGTTCGTGACTTCAAAGAATAGAAGAGCCCGGTTGTCGTCGTAAAAGCTGAGACAAGGTTGGAGAGCAAGTGGACGTACTGTCTACTCGATACAGTTATTACCTGATCCTACTAATCGACCGTCATGAGTCTTTCGTATCGATAACTGTCGACAAATGACTTAATGAGACGATCAGTGAGTGAATTATCAAAATTTTTTGTAAATAATACAAGATATAGAACTGTAACCATAACAAATATACTGACATGTATAAACAGTTTTGAGTGTCTTGCTACACTAAATTTTTTTCACTGAAAATGATATACATTTTATGTGGAGTTATTTGGGTTAAAATTTTATAATACCAATAGTTCAGGAAACATTATACCTTTCTATGGTATGAACCTTGTTACATGTCTCATGTTACGATTTGTTTCATCCCGGTTTGTATACATTGTTATATTTGCCTCCGACGACCTCCTCTCCTCCCTATGTCCTCTCATTATGTCGAGTCAAATGTAAAAAATTTTTCATTAAAGTAAATAAAAACCGACACGACCAGAAACAACGACGCACCCGCAGAAGAGATCAAGACCGTTCGCCCGGTAGTAGAGCAACACCATGCACCCGAAGAGACACCACCGAACAGAACGACACCTCGTGTCCGAGTCATCGACACGTACCCGAATCAAGGTACCGTGCACCCTAGAAGGGCCTGGTCCCTAGTTTGGACACAGAGGACGTAACCGTCCACCTAAGAAGTGGTCACTCGGTGGGCCCTTCGGGACCTGAATACGAAAAAAAAAAAACCTGAATACGAAAAATTTACTCGCACTACTAAGGATACTCTTACCTAATGTTTTGTCTCGTCCGTTGTCCATGGCCGTCTGACTTAGTCCTACGACCGTCCTTCTTCTCTCTGGACCTCCCTCTCCTACTCCACCTTTTTATTCTTTGTAAGACTTCCATCTCTACTGTCTGAAACGACTACACCCTGTTCTCCTTTCCACCGCCACCTAGAAGTTACTTAGAATCCGAAACCCGAATTCGTTCCTCTACCACCACAGTAATTGACTCTACCCTTTTTTGTCTAAACCCCAACCTTTCTTAGTTTACGAGGTATGTTATTCAAGTTCGACAGATGATCTGTAAATTTATCAGATTTTACATTCATTTTCCAGATACGAAATCTATAAAAAACCTTTAGTGGTCGAATTTATGTTATAACTTTCAGTACCTTTACTATTCTAGTGGATTCTCTCATGGACGTCCCGACTCCCGGGAGGTTATAAATTTCCAGTTTCCTTTGTATGTTTTCCTCTGATTCTTCGTCACCGGTTACTCGAGATTTCTTTTCGTCACAGCACACCATAATGTCTTCGGTTCTTTCTCGTCCCAGGACTTTTCTTCTCACAGGATACGACGTTGGATGACTCTTAAACCTTTCTATTGGTGTCTCTTCATTGTGACCTAATGTGTTGTACCTCAGCGGCCACTGGAACTGTTCTCAACGACGGTCAATTCATCGACCCCGTGTTTGGGTTGATCCTGTCCGACTTCTTATTGATCCTTCCCTCCTTTATTTGTTTTGTTCTTATGGAAGTAAATTTAATGAAATTTGGTTGACTAAAATTTTTTGAGTTGGAATAAAATTCATTATGGACACTTTAGAATCCAAACTTCATTCTACACATACATAATTATATATTGAATTTTTACTCATGATGGACTTTACTAGAACAAATGGTGATCGACGTGTACGTAGTGTGAAACCCCTTGTCTGAAAAGGATAATTAGGTGACACCGCGATCAACATTTCTTGGACAGACGGTTTCGTACTCTGTGTCTCTGTGTCCAAACTAGGGACCCAGTCCTTAGAGGGGATCTCTTACTTTACCGTTGGGTAAGGTCATAAGAACGGACCTTTTAGGGAACCGGTCTCCTCGGACCACCCGATGTCAGATGTCCCACCGTTTCTCAACCTGTGCTGACTTCGTTGAATCGTGTGCGTGTAAGGTACCGATGAGTCAAGGACAGAGAACCTAAAGGAAAGTGTTAGGTAATTAGGGGTGTCTCCCCGGTCCGACCATCAGTATTGTCAAAATCAAGAACCTGGTATCACGTAGATATACCCTTCAAATTCTCTTACTCTTATAACAGATATTACTACCCGTTTTAATTGGGTTTGTATGTCTCCTTATGAATCTCGTCAAAATAAGTATTAACAGGTTTGAACCTTTGTTGATTCTATAGGAAGTCATATACTTACCTACTTATTTGACTCCATGTAAGTCTGTTACCTTATGACAAGTTACGAATTTTATGACAAGTTACGAATTTTCTTTACTCGATAGTTCCATGTTTTTCTGGGTCTCCTTGGAATTTACGTATAATGATTCACTTTCTTCGGTTAGACTTTTCCGATGTATCAAATACTAAAGTTTTAAGACCTTTTCCGTTGTGATACTTCTGTTTTTTTTATAGTCACCAACGGTTCCCAATATCCTCTCTTTCCTTGTTTGACCACCTCGTTTCTGTTAAAAAGTCTATCACTTTAAAGACGTACTACGATATTACTGTCTATGTACTGTAACATGTAAACAGGTTTGGGTGTCTTATATGTTGTAGTTCTCACTTAGGGTTACAGTTGGAACTTGAAAACTCACAATTACTACATAGTCATATCCAGATAGTTGCACTGTTTAAATGGTGAGACACCGCCTACGGTTATTTTTCCTTCCCACACGGAAACAACCCCGTCTCCCATATGATCTTGAGACATGAAAGAGGAGTTAAAATACACCTGGATTGACGAGATCTCTTTCGTTACCGTGGGGTGAGGTCATGAGAACGGACCTCTTAGGGTACCTGCCTCCTCGGACCATCCGACGTCAGGTACCCCAGCGACTCTCAGCCTGTGTTGACTCGCTGAAGTGAAAGTGCAAAGTGAAAGTACGTAACCTCTTTCTTTACCGTTGGGTGAGGTCACAAGAACGGACCTCTTAGGGTCCCTGCCCCCTCGGACCACGCGATGGGAGATACCCAGCGTGTCTCAGCCGGTGCTGACCTCGCTGAATCGTCGTCGTCGTCGTTGACGAGATCTCCGTCTCTATGACCCTCCTTTTTGTCAGGACAAAGGTAGTCTCTTCGTTTATACAATATTAGTATCCTTTTATTCTTTTCTTGTGTTCAACGGAATAATCCTAGAAATAGTAAGACTGAGTGGTTTTGATAGTAAGATGAGTGGATAAAGGGGAATACTTCGAATGTGGTTGAAAACCGGGTCGGTTCGCATGGAAATGGGTTACCTATTAAAATGGAGGCATGACAAAAAATTACACTTGACTGATGGAGATGAGGACGGGATCCAGAGTAAGAGGGTAGAAAGGGTCAAGTTGAACTTAGGTAGGACGTTCCAAGTTCAGTTGAAGAAAACACTGAGGAAAGAGTAGATATGATTGGATTTTATGAGAGAGGAATTTTTTTTTTGTTTTTTTTGTTTTTTTGATAATATGAACGTAAGTCACTTAGTAATAAAATCGATTTTGACGTGACTAGAGACAAAATGTCCGTAATCGGAGTTGGCAATTTAATTTGACATAAATGAGTTTACATCATTGGTACTGTATATGAAGGAAACATTTAAGTTTCGTTGTGTTTGCATCATCTATACGTTATTTATAATCAGTGCTACTTTTGTCTTTATGGATGTCTCGTCCTCTCCTCCTCCTTCTTTTCCTCTTTGATTCCGTTTGTGACTTCCTTGGATTTCTTTGTTAAGTATATGACAGTAGTTGAGTGACCCGTAGACGAGTCCCCTCGGCTCCAAATAGCTCAACAGTCGTCGTGGGTGTCGGTGAGGTAACTACCTTCTTGGTGTCAGACGTTCCTGAGGGTCCGTCCGACTCGCGGGTGTTAGGGTTTCAGCACGACAGGGTAGCGCTCTTGGTCTATGGTGTAAGAAAGGGGCTAGTTGTTACCGACATAGGTCCTATGGACCGCTCTCTTTTTTCTTTTCTGACATTCTTCCTCATCTGTCATTTCCTTACCCGTCTCATGTACGTACCTAGACGTATTTACTGATAAAGAAATGTTTACTCATGACCTATACATGATGTACGACCCATGAAAGTTGTCTCAGGGACAAAGGGTTATCAAGTTTCTGATCGATACTCTTTGTCTGTACCTTTTTCCTCCAAACCTAAATTAAAAATCACCGTTCAAGATCTTGGCACCAAAAGGTCCCAAAAAAAACCAAAACCGAAGTTTTGTACAAAAAATTTTTGTTTTCAATTCTTCAGTAAAATCCGTCAAGTCATACTTTTAATGACAGAATTTTCGAGGACGACGAAGGTAACTCTTCATTGACTTTCCCAGTCAGAGAGAAGTTTTTTTTTCTTACACTGAAGAGTAGACGGGTTCTAGTTTATCGAGGTAAGGAGGGTCCAGGAAGGGAATTTTGACTTTTTTGGACCTGTATTCTGTTGTTCGTTCGAGTCAACTTTCTACATTCTTCCGTCAAGTCGATCCCTGGGGTCCTGAACTTCTTGTTGTCCCTTTACTCAAAGGGACGTAAAGGAATGACGGAGGGTATATAGGATCTGTCCTGTGACGACTTCGGAGATTGTATCTTGACTAAAAAAAAAATTTCCGTGTTTAATTATTATTATCGTTTTTTGTTTTTGGTTTGTTGAGGTTCCTTTCAGACAACGAAGATCCATCTTCTGACTCTTTTCCCACCGGATTGTCTTATCTTTTGTAAAACCGTTATAGGTAGAAGGAGTTTGTCGTTTTCTTTTTGACGATGGAGGGGGCGAATCTCAAAGTGACCCCGACTTGTCCCTCACTAGAAGATAGGGTGGGGACGTTTCTTCGTCCTCTGTCTTGAGGTTAAAAGGGGTGGGTCTCTACGACTCGTCCAGGTTGTCCCATGACAGTCATCCCTTGACTCGGAGATGAGAGTGGGTACCCCCTTTCTCCAGTAGAAAGGACTCCCTCGTCTTCATTGTGAGGTGATAGGGGTGGGGAGGGAACCACAGTCAGGCGTCCCTTGTCCGGGTCCCCCTCCGTTCCTTCACCACATTTCAACTCCACTACGTTCAACCACGGGGTGAAAGTGGTCCTTCCGTAGTCGTGTCAGTTTCCCTTCGACTCGAAGATGGAGTGGACAAACGTTTCGCTATCACACTCGGTTACGAGGTGAAAACGGTCTCATCACAATAATGTCCTTGGGTCGTCCTTCGACGCATATATGTGGAGGACCCGGGAACGTAGTATGGCACTGTCCCCTGACGGACGATTTTCTCTAGTTTGTTCTAGGTCTCACAATATTCTAGGTTTTACAGGTGTCTAAAATATTAAAAGTTTCGGGAACAATGGACAATAGACAAACGATACTAGGGACCGGAGTCCTCGTGTATCGTATTTTTCCATCTCTGTCAGTACCTGTATTTCTCGATGTTAAGTCCCTGTGCACACCATTGTGTCCTGACGCCTCATCTTTCCCTTAGACTGGGATACCACTATATCCGTCCCGACTATGAACGAAATAATTTTGGGTACATTAATAGGATAATATCCACGGGTTATTTGTGAACGTCCAACTCACTATTCATGGACGGGTTTCCAATGACTTCATTTGTGTACGAGAAACCGAACAAGGATAAAGAGAGTTCTACTCTGCTGAAGTCTATATGTTTGGAACTGTTTTTGAGTTGTATTCCGTGTTCTCTACCTACTGGGTACGCCAATTGTTTTCCGGAGTTCAGGATGACCTTTAAAATGAGACTTTCGGAAAAGGTCTTTTTCTACGTAAATTTTTTTACGGTGTTTAACTTTTTCATCGGTCAGACCCCCGACAAACTCTTTTATACTAATCTCTGTTGAGTCCATCCTGGATTCAGTGTCCCATTCAAAGGTTTATATAGGTTAAATTTTATTTTTAATTTATGTTGGATACATCGACCAATGTCAACAACTTTTTTATTTTAGGTTAGGAGTATTAATATATAGTTAACCTATTCCCGGTTTATCTATTCGAAAATTTTCATCGGAAAGGGAGTCTTCATCTAAATTCCTCCGTTGTACAGAATAACGATAAAATGTCAATAAATATTGTATAAAACAGTAACATTTCATGGAATTGAAATCTTTTAAGTGGAAAGGTGAGAAAAAGGTATTGTGTCGTAAGATCGATCTTTTCCTAAAATTTGAAAAATTGTTAGTACTTCTTAGTGGTTATCCTTGTTTTCCCTCCCGGAAGTCGAGAAGGGTTCTTTAGTTTCTAAATATAGGAATAACCTTTCAAGGTTGGTAATAAATTTTTATAACTCAAGGTACCTTCACTATGTTTGAAATTTCTCTTTTCTCAATACTTTTTATACATGGGTTCCTCCTACGATGACACCGATCCCTCGACACTTACCATATTGACACATGTTCAAAGTTGATTACGAGTCATTTCTCCAGCCTCCAAAAGGGAAAAATACTTTTCATCTCACCTTTTGATAGTGGGTGAGAGATTATTTTACAGTGTTGTATCCCCGTAGATCACACCCAAAGAAGTGAGAATCCACCCTCCTTATTTTCTTTCTCTTCGGAATATCCTCGTCCTTAGACACTCCTTACTGAAATTCTTTTTCGATATTTTCCTCATCCTTACGGAAACATTCTCCTCTGCGGTGTGAATTGTTTCATTGTCTCGATGGTTCCGAAATCAATAGTTTGGTCAGAAGTTGTATATTTGGTTCTTCTTTTTTTTGACGTAAGTTCTTTTCTAAGTCGGCTAACTGTGTATTTGTAGGATCGGTTTCAGACCCTTTATTCTAATTTGATACGGACTTATTTATTTACTTATTTATTTATTCTTCTCCACCGTTCTTATGTGTCTTCTTGACATGTTTTTTCTCGAAGTACTGGGTCTATTAGTGCTACCGTACTAGTAAGTGGATCTCGGTTTGTAGGACCTTACACTTCAGTTCACCCAGAATCTCTCATAGTGATGCTTGTTTTGATCACCTCCATTACCTTAAGGTCAACTGGATAAAGTTTAAGACTTTCTACTACGACACTTTCACGACGTGAGTTATACGGTCGTTTAAACCTTTTGAGTCGTTACCGGTGTCCTGACCTTTTCCAGTCAAAAGTAAGGTTAGAGTTTCTTTCCGTTACGGTTTCTTACGAGTTTGATGGCGTGTTGACGTGAGTAGAGTGTGCGATCATTTCTTACGAGTTTTAAGAGGTTCGTTCCGAAGTCGTTATACACTTGGTACTTGAAGGACTACAAGTTCGACCTAAATCTTTTCTGTCTCTTTGGTCTCTAGTTTAACGGTTGTAGGACACCTAGTGACTTTTTCGTTCTCTCAAGGTCTCTTTGTAGATAAAGACGAAATAACTGAGCCGGTTTCGGAAACTGACACACCTAGTGTTATTTGACACCTTTTAAGACTTTCTCTACCCTTATGGTCTGGTGGACTGGACGGAGAACTCTTTGGATATACGTCCAGTCCTTCGTTGTCAATCTTGACCTGTGCCTTGTTGTCTGACCAAGGTTTATCCTTTTCCTCATACAGTTCCGACATATAACAGTGGGACGAATAAATTGAAGATACGTCTCGTGTAGTACTCTTTGCGGTGTTCTTCGTGTTCGACCTTAGTTCTAACGGCCCTCTTTATAGTTATTGGAGTCGATACGTCTACTGTGGTGGGAAACCGTCTTTCACTTCTCCTCGATTTTTCGGAGAACTACTTTCACTTTCTTCTCTCACTTTTTCAACCGAATTTCGAGTTGTAGGTCTTTTGTTTCTAGTGCCGTTAACCAGGGTAGTGGAGTACCCTTTATATACCCCTTTGTCATCTTTGTCACCGACTGAAATAAAAAGACCCGAAGTTTTAGTGACATCTACCACTAACGTCGGTACTTTAATTTTCTACGAATAAGGAACCTTCCTTTCATTACTGGTTGGATCTGTCGTATAAGTTTTCGTCTCTGTAATGAAACGGTCGTTTCCAGGTAGATCAGTTCCGATACCAAAAAGGTCACCAGTACATACCTACACTCTTAACCTGATATTTCTTTCGACTCGTGGCTTCTTAACCACGAAAACTTGATACTACAACCTCTTCTGAGAACTCTCAGGTAACCTGACATTCCTCTAGGTTGGTCAGGTAAGATTTCTAGTCTGGACCCACAAGAAACCTTCCTGACTACGACTTCGACTTTGAGGTTAAGAAACCGGTTGACTACGCTTCTCAATTGAGTGACCTTTTCTGAGACTACGACCCTCCCTAACCCCCGTCCTCCGCTTCCCTTGCTGTCTCCAACCAACCTACCGTGGTGACTGAACTACCTGTACTCAGACTCGCTTGAGACCCTCAACCACTACCTGTCCCTCCGGACCGCAAGACGCTAAGTACCCCAGCGTGACTCGTTGACTTGATTGACTTGACTTGACTTATTTATAATCATTTTTTGTCCCGTTTAAAGGATAAAGATATGTCCAAAGATTGTTCAAATTAGTTAAGTCAAGAGTCTTTTATTACTCAGAAGTTCGTAGAAGATAATGAACCTCCGTCGTATAGGATAAAGTTTCTTTCATATAATCTCAAACTTTTCTTACCGGGTTCACGACTTTTACATTGAACTAAAGACTTTACATTCATAGAAAGGATGTAAACATTCGTTTTTTGGAGTTTGTTAGTTGACTTTACCACGAAGTAAACAAGAGTTATAAAAGTTTCTAATACTTTCTAGACCACGAATGATGTTTTTTAATTTTGATACTTATATATATATAGGCTTAAGTCGTTGGAATTAATTTACCGGACCCGTTCATTTTTTGAAGTTTGACTAATTTCGTGTGAAATCTCGATGAATCCTTTAAGTATGTAATGTTTGTCTTGTGATGAAAATCAAATAAAAAAACAATCTTTTTAAATCTTTGTGTGTTTTTAGGATGGAGACGAACAATTAATTTATTACTTATGTGATCAGGAAATTAATGTATATTTTATACATAGATTTTCATAATCTTTTCTGGTTAATGTATTGTTGATTCTATTTTTTATAGATAAAAAGACAATCTTTATTGTTAAAGACGAAAGTGTCAACTGTTCGTACAATGTTGTAGTGTTCAAAGTTGAACGGACCGTCTCAAATTTCACGTCACAATGTAAAAATTACTTGTTGTTATTATTATAAGTGACACGTAAATAAAATATGGTCCCTAATACGATTTAGCGAATATACGTGGTAGAGAAAATTATGATGATAGGGGTAAAATGTGTACTGCTTTATTTCTGAGTCTTTTCAATTCGTTGAAATTTTCCGAAGTGTCCGATGCTACACCTTCTTAATTCTAAATTTAGTTCTAAACATACAGAGGTTTAGGATTCTAATTGGTGAGATGATATGACGGAGGGAATAATATGTCTCAGTCTGTACTGACTTCACTGAATCGTCGTCATCTTCATTATTTGTTCGGTCCCTGAATTCGATTGTTTCTAATAGGAAATATCGTCTAGAAATATGTTTCGACGAGATAATCACAGGATTACTAAGAAACGTCATTCGTAGTCCACTACAAGTCAGTTCAGAAGGAAAATATAGAACGAACGGTTTGAATGGATCCGTTATTTTCTGGTACAAGTGAAAACTATGATAGAAGACGAAAAGAATAAATCAGTGGTCAACACTTTGATGGTTTCTAGTGTTTACGTCCATTATTAAGAAGACAAAAAATGTACCATTAGAGTCTTGTTCTGACATCTTTTCCTCAGTGTGTCTCGTTAAACCTTCAGTTGACCCATTTCTGTTACTGGGTTTGTACGACGATTTAATGACCTCTAATTAGAACTAAAACCGAGGTATGAAAAATTCTTGACCACCACCACCAAACAAATCAACGATTCGACACAGGCTGAGAGACGATGAGGGACCTGATATCTGACGGTCCCAGGAGGCAGGTACCCTAAGAGGTCCGTTCTTATGACCCCACCCAACGGTAAAGGAAGAGGTTCCCTAGAAAGGTTGAGTCCTTAGCTTGGGCCCAGAGTACGTAACGTCCGTCTAAGAAATGATTGACTCGATACTCCCTTCGTGAAAAATTCTTACCTGTTCGGGTTTGGTCAGTCGATTTGTCTTGATTGACCTCTCCTCATAAGTTCTGGACTGTCTGTAATCGGACCTAGACTGATTGAATACGTTAAAGGGGATTTTCAAATAAAGACAAGTTAGATTTTTTTTTGTGTTTTGTGTGTTTTTTTTGGGAGAGTTCCTTTTTCTCAGTCCCAACAATATGAGATCTCTTCGGAGGTGGGGTTTTGAAGAGAATTTTCTTACCTTGTTAATATGCTTATTTTCGAATTAAATATAGTCACGTGTGAGATATATCAAGTGAAACTCGCTGTACGTACCTAAGAATTCTTGACCCTCCGAATCCTAAGTACACCTCCCGTGTCAGGCATTGACGTCATTAGGTTTCCATAAGACCTCAACTCGCACGTGACTACGACCTGTATGTAGAACAATTCAAGTTGTGCGTCCCGGTACGGAACAAAGTGACCTTTCGACGGGGCACGGAGTGTAGCAGTGCCACCGGTCTAGACTCCACTTAGGGAATCACAAGGAGATCTGAGGGGTTGACACGTCCGGTGAAACTACGAAGTCTGGACAGTCAAGAAACCGGACTTACACTCCTTTCGAGATTTATAGGGAAGATAAGGGAGAGGTGTGGGTACATGAACTCAGATTCTTCTTTTAAGTAAATAAACGGTTCCAATTGTATACACAAACGATCTACTAGATATACATTAGACTGTTTGGTAATATTTCTTTTTATAATTTTGAAATTTTTTAGTTGTGTGTTCAATAAATATTATATCTGTCTATGTGTTCCGTTTTTGTGATCTAATTTATGGTATTCATATCCCACTATATATTGTTTAAGAGTTCACCCACAGTTTCTACTACACATAATACCAGGGTTTCCTCCCTAGTTCCATTCTTTAATGAACTCCTACAAAAATGTCAAAGTTTTTATAGGTTTGGGCATTTTTAATCTTACTATATAAATAGTGAAAAAAAATTTGTAAGGATTAATTCCTATTTTACAGATTTATAGAAAAAAGGGTTGTTTGGTAGGTTAGTAAATTTCTCCCTTCTACAAGAGTGACATAGAGATGTTAGACTATAGTCGTCCAATCCTGGTTCCAGACTGAGCACAGACCACTCCGTCGGTAAACGTTGGGTCGAAATTAGAGTTGAGTCACCCGTGTGGAGAAAGAAAAAAGGGTCGTGTGTCTTCTACTAGAGGACACCACCGAGAAAAATAGAATAGTTAACACCTTTTATTGACAGATACATCCCGTCAATCAAGATCTATCGTTATTGTTTTGACCCATTCTTTCCTTAAAAATTAGGGACCCCTTTATGGTGAAGTGAATTTGTCGGTCAATATATTTAATAAAGACAAAAACACCTAATGATCTAAGATAGAAAAACCACGAAGTAAAGACCCCTAGATTAATGTCTTCGGAAATCCTTTTTAGTGAGAAGTATGGAGGAAACACTGGAAACTTCCAGTGGTGTGTCGATCGTAGAAGTCGACTGGTATAGAAGTCGACCCGTAGGTAAGGGGGTGAGTCTTGGTGTTCCGGACTACCCTTTTTGGACGTTGTTAAGTGTAGTTTGTGTACAGGAAGGTTATGAGAGACCTTTTTGTTTTCTCTTAAGGTACGATCAAGAGAACAGGTAGGGAACTACAGGAGAATGGAGGGTATAGGGACCAGGGAATTTACTATGTAGATGTACGACCTAAAATTCTGTTTTCTCTATCTTTCTTAGACAAATCAAGTAGACAGATGGTCCATTACAAGATCCTCGACAACCGAGGGAAAGGACCTGAAACCGACGTCTACAACACTTAAACTAGAGGTCTCGAGAGCGTTGATAGGTATTTAGATAAAGATGTGTATTCCTCGACTCCTCCAAACTCCCGAGAAAATGAATGTCAGGAGACATGTCCAACTCTCCGAGTCGGTATGTCAGTCACATTGTCGGATACATGAGACAGAATCTTTACATAGTGACTTCCGTCAAGTATAGTTCCATGGTAGGTCTGTAAGTGATCGACCCGAGAGGGTGGCAAAGTCGGGGTTAAACAAGACCGTTTAGTAGTTTGAACTCGGACCAAGAGTATAATTGTTCACCTTCTTATTTCTGGTTAGTTTCACATCACAAGGATGTAAAAGTCTTATCCGGTGAGAAGAAAGGTACCGGGTCAGATTCCAAAGAGTCTGGTGGGATTTTCACATAGGTTTCGGAAATGAGACTCGAGAGGTAACCTTCGGACGGTCTAGAAGTACGAAGGTAGTCACGATCTTCTGTGTGGTTCCGGAGGAGGCGACCTTTACAGGTCCGTACAATAGACAAGTTTTCTGTTTTGGTCACAACATTGGTCACAATGTTTATTACTTTACGAGAAGAAAGGAACTTTACAATATTTGGAGAGAGTCAATTGTGAGGAGATTCTGAAGAAGTTCGGACACGAAGGGTTAGGTTTCTTGTACATAAAGTATACTTCCGACTCAATAGTAGCGACTAGAGGGTTTTTCCGATCTCGGTTTTGTAAAATAAAGAGTTTTGTTTTTCTATAAGAACTTCAGTATATATTGGAGGACGTCGAATATATTGATATTTCAGGGAATAAGGGTATAGTAAAGGTCAAAGGTGGAAAACGATACAATGAAATTATAATTCTATGGAGAGGACTAAGAATCCTTGGGTGAATGTGTTTTCTGTCTGAAGGTTCTACGTGGTCTTCCTAAGTTCCTTTTCGTTTCTACGAAGGTAAGTGATGAAGTGTGACGGAGACATTTTGGAATTAACACAAACACATAAAGTCTTGTTCATTGTCTTTTAAGTTTAACGGTTGTGGCTTACCTAGTAGCTTTTTCGTTCTCAAGGTCTCTTTGTAGATAAAGACGAAATAACTGATACGTTTCGGAAACTGACACACCTAGTGTCCTTTGTCCTTTTAAGACTTTGTCTACCCTTATGGTCTGGTGGACTGGACGGAGAACTCTTTAGACATACGTCCAGTCCTTCGTTGTCAATCTTGACCTGTACCTTGTTGTGTGACCAAGGTTTATCCTTTTCCTCATGTAGTTCCGACATATAACAGTGGGACGAATAAATTGAAGATACGTCTCATGTAGTACTCTTTGCGACCCGACCTTCTTCGTGTTCGACCTTAGTTCTAACGACCCTCTTTATAGTTATTGGAGTCTATACGTCTACTGTAGTGGGAATACCGTCTTTCACTTCTTGATTTCTCGGAGAACTACTTTGACTTTCTCCTCTCACTTTTTCATCCGAATTTCGAGTTGTAAGTCCTTTGCTTATAGTACCGTAGGCCAGGGTAGTGAAGTACCGTTTATCTACCCCTTTGTCACCTTT